>PTEX01000100.1:806191-882717 GCA_003342815.1 Eudromia elegans
CAGGGCGGCGCGGGGCTGCCGCCGCCGCGGGCATTTCCTCCGGGCGGGCGGCGGGGGAGGGAGGTAAATCCCCGCTCCTCGTCYCTTTTTTGAATAAAATCGGGCGGTGCGCGGGGATCGAGGGGATGGCGGAGGGCTGAGAGCCGCGCGGCGCTCGCCCCCTCCCCGTCTCGCCGAGGCGGCGGCGGCGGGCGGGCGGGCGGTGTCGCCGCGCCGCGCTGCCCCGAGCTAACCGAGCCTCTGTATGTGTGTGTGTCTGTGCGTGTGTGTGTGCGTGTGCGTGTGTCTGTCCGCCCGGGCCCGGCCCGCTCCTGCTCCCGACGCGCCCGCTACAATGCACCAGCCTGAGTCAGCCGCAGACGCCAGTGCTGGGAAGATGGCGCACCCGGCGATGTTTCCTCGAAGGGGCAGCAGCAGCAGCAGCGGCGGCGCCGGCAGCAGCGTTGCCGCTCCCAGCGCGCCAGGTACGGCGGTCGGGAGCGCTGCCCTCGCCGCCGAGGAGTATCAGCCGCCTCTGCTGGTGCCTCCGTCGCCCGCGGCATCGTCGTCGGTGGCGGCGCCGCAGCCGGCACCCCCTCCTCCACAAAGCCTGAACCTCCTCTCGCAGCCTCAGCTCCAGCCACAGCCTCTGGCGCAGGCTGGGGCACAAATGAAAAAGAAAAGTGGCTTCCAGATCACCAGCGTGACCCCCGCTCAAATATCGGCCAGCATGAGCTCTAACAACAGCATCGCCGAGGATACGGAAAGCTACGATGACCTGGACGAGTCCCACACTGAAGACCTGTCCTCTTCAGAAATCCTGGACGTTTCTTTATCCAGGGCCACTGACTTGGGAGAGCCGGAGCGGAGCTCCTCCGAGGAGACTTTGAATAACTTCCAAGAGGCAGAGACTCCTGGGGCTGTTTCTCCGAACCAGCCTCATCTTCCTCAGCAGCACCCTCCTCTGCCACATCACCCGCAGCAGAGTGTTGTGATCAATGGGAATGTTCACCCCCATCACGTTCACCACCACCACCATCTTCACCACCACCATCATGGACACCATCATCCATCGCATCCTGGGGTGGGCAGTGCACCGATTTCTGGAGGACCTCCCCCCAGCCCGTCGTTTAGGAAACTCTCAACAACTGGAAGCTCTGACAATGTTATATCAACTGCACCAGTTTCTGCTGCATCATCCACTGGGTCCCCTGCATCTGTCATGTCTAATATCCGCACTACAAGTACTCCTGGCAATTTAGGTGTAAGTCCTGCTCCTGGAACTAGTACCTTAAATAATATGAGTGCTGGTAGTTCTAGTGTGGCAAGCAGCATGCTTGGTACTATAAATTTAAGTAACATCCCAAGTACTGGTAATGTAAATGCTTTGTCTGGAACTAGCAGCAATGTTAATGTGAATATCTTGAGTGGTGTTGGCAATGGTACGAGTGCTTCCTCTAATGTCATTAACAATGTTRCTAATCCAACTGCAGGAATGGCGGTGGGATCGAGCCAGCAGCAGCCCGCAGCTGGTACGTCGAGGTTTAGAGTTGTAAAATTAGATTCTAGTTCTGAACCTTTCAAAAAAGGTAGATGGACATGCACTGAATTCTATGATAAAGAAAACACTGTTGCAGTTACAGAAGGAGTAGCAGTAAACAAAGCAGTAGAGAYGATAAAACAAAACCCGCTTGAAGTGACTTCTGAAAGGGAGAGCACCAGTGGGAGTTCTGTTAGCAGCAATGTAAGCACACTGAGTCACTATACAGAAAGTGTGGGAAGCGGAGAAATGGGAGCACCTACCGTGGTGCAGCAGCAAGCGTTTCAAGGTGTGGGTCCGCAGCAGATGGATTTTAGCGGCGCTGCTCCTCCGGCAATCCCAGCATCCAGTTTACCGCAGAGCGTTTCTCAATCGCAGCTTGCACAAGTGCAGCTGCATTCTCAAGAAGTCAGCTATCCGCAGCAGAAGCCAGGGGTCCAGCCTCCTGCACAGGCCAGTCTAACCACTGTCGCTGGGGTGCAGCCAGCCCCGGTTAATGTTCTAGGTGTTTCCCCGTCCCTGGGCCACCAGCAACCTGCCATTCAGAGCATGGCTCAGCAGCAGCTGCCGTACTCTCAGCCGGCGCAGCCCGTGCAGGCCTTGCCGGTTGTACAACCGCCACCGTTGCAGTACGGACAACAGCAGCAGCAGCAGCAACAAGCGGTGCCGGCGCAGATGGCCACGGGCCACGTGAAGCCRGCGAACGCAAACTCCATCGCGGGGGCGATGCCCGACTACATGCAGCACCAGCAGATCCTGCAGGCGCCCRCCTTGCAGCCCGCAGCGGCGGCGGTGGGAGCGGGCGCGCCGGTGCCCATGGCGCAGGCGGCCGGCATGCAGCCCGCGGTGCAAGCGCACGCCGCCGCTGCCCCGGCCCCGCCGGTGGCGCACGCTGCGGCCGCCATCCCCGGCGTGGGTGCTGGCGCCCAGATGCTCGGCGTYGGGCAGCAAGGAAGCGTGGCCGCCGTGGTGCAGCCGCCTGCTGCTGCGAACCAGATTCCACCCCCGGTGATGCCGTCGGCRGCTGCTCCTCCGCCTTCCCAAGTGGTGCAGCCTGTGCAGACGGGAATAATGCAGCAGGGATTGCAGGCTGGCGCTTCAGGCCTTCCTCAGCAAATGGTCATTACTCAACAAAACACTTTGCTACCTGTTCAGCCACAGGCCCAAGCAGTGGAGTCTGTAGTGCAAGGAATGCCCGGCCAGCAACTGCCCGCCGTTAGCCCCATACCCTCTGCCGGCACCGTTCCTGCGCCGAGCCAGGCGAGCCCTGCCGTGCCTCCTGGCATTCCTTCTTCCATCGGCATGGGCCAGGCGCAGAGCATGGCACAGGCACCCGCCGTGCAGAACGGGGGTCTCGCTCAAGGYGTCAGCCAGCCTGCCTTGCTATCCACGGGCATAGGTGTGCCAGTGGCGCCGAGCATGCCGCAGCAGATGCCGCTCAGCTCGGCCCAGTTCCCCGCGCCGCCGGTAGCCCAGGCCATTGGGAGCCAGATGGAAGACGGCCGACGTCCTACAGAGCCTTCCTTAGTTGGGTTACCTCAAGCTGCCGGTGGGGACAGCAGTGTTGGAGCAGCAGCCGTCTCAGAGGGCAGCAGTAGCAACGTGCCCTCCTCTGCTTCCCTGTTTCCCCTGAAGGTACTGCCATTGACAACRCATCTTGTCGATGGTGAGGATGAGAGGTAAGAGTGCCCTAACTTTTTTCAAAAGATATCCTGCGCGATAGTTTGAGATGCACTGACTTGCAGCTCTTACTACGGCCATGCGATGAGATGAAGCGCTGCGGTGTTTTGTCTAATCAGAAATTTTGTTTCTCCCGCCACAGTGTATGTAGGTATTTTAAGGCACTTCTTTTTTGTTTAAGGAGGGGTGGGCTGTATTGGTTACCCTCTGGAACTGCTGCGTGGGTAAACTGTGTTTAACAGTCTGTGACAATGTGTATATTACCATTGTATAGAGGGAGACAAAAGAATACTGTGGAATGTGGATATGCTGGTGGTGATTGTAGCTACATCATTTATTATACTGGARTAATATTTATTCTCAAGTAGGGTTTTATTTTTAATACAAGCCTAGACTTCATCCTGCCTTAGGTTCCCTCTTCAAGTCTTGACCTTACTCAGGTTGAACCAGTTGTGAGCCTGTRGTGTRTACGTGTATATATAYAYACASAYAYATATATAYATRCACASRSASASAGAGAGAGAGAGARAAACCTTCTCTCTTACAGCCAGGAGAAGGAGTATTGTGGGAAAAGGGAGCTTCAGCAGGGCTATTGTGGCTCTTTATATTGAACTCTGGATGCTTTTGGTCTTGGTGGTTTTGCTTTGCCACCATCAGTGCGTTGTGAGAGCAGCTCGGGCTGCAGAGGGGCGGTGAGCTTCATGGCCGAGGTGCCTGTTCGGTGCAACTGGAGTAACAGGCAGGGCATGAACTCTGYCACCTTCACGTTCTCAAATAAATGAGAACTGGTCGCTCTTAATGGTGCGTGCACCTGCATTTGGGTGTTCTAGTGCCTTTGACTGTGTGTGCAAAGGAACTGCGTCAGTTGCCAAAGGCTCCTGCTTGGTACAGAATAAAGTGTTCTTAACAGGGCTTTTTCTTTCTTTTTTTATTTATTTCTGAAATATTAACTAAATCTGTAAATTTGCCGTATTCTACTGAGGACTTGTTGAGATGTGACCTATGAAGAGGAATATTGTGATTCTTCTCCCAAATAATTTACTGCTCAAAAAAAAAAAAGTATTAATGGGAGAAATAGATAATTTAAGATAATTTACCTTGAGGATGAGGGGAGGATAGCAARGAACAGTGTAAAAGAAAAACTTGTCTCGAGGGAAGGCAACAAAGAAAGCACTGAATGCTTTTCAAGGTGAGAAGGAATGTCATAGCCATGGAAGGGAGGTACTTAAACGATCTTAGTGTCATGGCTTTAAACAGGAGAAAAAAAAAAAAGTGGGCAAAGTTTGTGGGAAAGGTTGGGTTCTTAATATTGAAAATGCTAACTCTATCAGCAGTCTTTGATTATGCTGATCCTGAGGTGTTGACTGTCTTAGTGGCTTTCATCACTTCTTCCTGAGATGCCAGAGAGCTATAATGAGTAGCAGCTTGTCTTCCAGGAGTGCTAGAAGACAAGTCCCAACACTGTTCCATTTTGATTATGTTTTTAGTCAATAAGTATGTGAAGGTGGTAGAAGACAGATTGAGGTGTTAAAGCCCACAATGTCACCATAAAGCTACTAATAGTCAGTTTTCTTGGAAGTTTATTTGCTTCAATCTTTCTAAACTGGAACACCAATCTTCCTTTTCCTTGGGACCTTTTATAAATACATAAAAATCTTCCAAGGGCTTCCAACTGAGTAAGGGAATCATAAGCTTGATGGTAGTGAAAGTGTTCTGAGAAACCTCATCTAGCATGTGACTCTTCCCAGATTTTGAGAGCATGCGTCGTGCCTGCTAGTTTTTACCAGAATATTCAAGCCTCACATGATAACAATAGCCAGAAATGCCTTCTTCCTCTGTTGTTTGGCTGGCCAAAGATCACATCCTTTCTTCTCCTATGCACGTTGTGCCTTTATTCTATCTGTCATCTCCAGGTAGAATTTACTTTTGTTTAGCTACAGTTGGAAAATCATTTAGGTGCTTTACATAGAGCAGGATATGACTCTGTACTGTTAAATGAAGACTTTTTTTTTTTTCTTTTGTGTTGCAGTTGTGACTAACTCACTTCTGTGTATAATGAGAGAGGCACCTTCTCTCAATGTGTCTTTCTGTAAAACAAACAAACAAAAAGGTGATGTAGCCATTTCCACCTCAGGGAGTCTCATATCGGGACACTGTATATTGTCCTTTGGCTCCCAAATTACTTTTCGTCTGGAGCTTGGATCTTGCCGCTTCCTAAATGTAGTGCACGATACGCTATTATTCTCTTATCTTTGTGCCTTTGAAAGTCTCTGATCAGAGCTCTCTGGAGAGATTTTGGCTGTTTGCTAGATTACTTGTTTTGCAGGAGGTAGAGGGTAATGTATTTATAAGTACCTAAATGTTTAAAGAGCAAATAGCTATAAATATACATACAAGTGAAATGAGGGTGAAATACACATGTGTTTATTGCTTATAAGAGATATAGGTACATCTGAAGTGAATCTAAACTTTGCCGGGGGAAAAGTAGGGAGGAAAAAATGCAAGTGAAACAAGTGATGACATAATTGGGCTGGTGAAGAAGCTGTAAAATTCCATTTAGTGTGCCTTTGAAGAAACATCAGAGCTATGTAATATCTTGTTTAGATTAACTCTCAGCTTTCATTAAACCCATATATAATTGTGTAAAAAGACATGCCATCATCTTTAAGTCTTCAGCCATGTCTCATTTTTTTGAACCRTTTGCAGTCCTTTCTATGCCTGTTACTAGGGCATTAAATGTCTTTCAAATGTAGGCAGCATTGAATGCATCTGCTTTGAAAACTGGACCCACTTTTCCCTGATACAAATGAGTTTTTTAATCTCCAGTACAATTGGAAATAAGAAATATTAAAAATGACCTGCTTGACAGAACGTCCTGTGGAAGATTAATTTGCAAACTTCATTTGTTGAAGAGAAGATGCAAACAGGGCTTTTACATTTTCTATATTAGAGACTAGTACCTGTGACTGCTATTTCTTCAACTTGTCAGGTATGCCTTAGGTATTTAAATTTGATAGACTCACCATCACTTATAATATTTTAGTCTTCAAAAATATAGGCCCTTTTTTTCTCTTTTTTTAAAGTTTTTAGGAAGTTAAGTATTTCTCTCCCTTCCATGAGTCATTGTATTGATTTTGTTTTGTCAAAAACATGATTTTCATACAGTTACTTCCTTGGAGTTACGCCTGTTACCTCAATTTATGCACTCAGTTATTGAGATATTGCAAAAAATTGTTTAATATATTTATAAGTATATTAAATAAAAGAAGATATTTTGAATATTTAACTAAGGCAAGCATTACATTGACTTCTTTTGTAAAATTATATTTCATGTTGCAAAGTTAATTTTATATATTTTTGGACAATGCTTCCTTATTCTACAGCTACTCTGAAGAAGAATTTGTGCAGATAACAAACAATTSTTAAATTACCTGTTAAATGAAAACTTAAAAACTGTAAAATACATAGATTTTATTCTAATAGGGTTGTTGTAAGTGAACATAAAACCAGTTTAATTGCAAACTTCATATGCCGTTACTCAATAGCAGATTTTATAAATGAAGTTGAGAAAACTAACAACTTCTTCTCTGTCCTTGACAGCATTTTTTGTAGAGTTCCGTTCATTCTTTCAGCTGATACAAGTTGTTTTCACCTGTTTGTGCATTCTATCCAGCAGAGAAGCAAAAGAGAAGGAAAAGATAATAAAGCAATAAAAATGATGTGGGATTTTTAAATATTATTTATTGTTTTACAATTTATGATAAATATTTCTCTTCAAAGAGAAAAAAAGACATAAAAATCTCCTTATAGCTGGATAGACAGAGTAAAAAAAAATTGAAGGTCATATTTTATGTATAACATGTATATTTTGTCTTGTTACTAAATTTGTGGAAAACCTTGGGCGATTAAAGCTCAACACGTGAAATGCAACACTKTCAAACAGGCTTTTAAGAATTTCTAGTAGTATACTCTTAACTAGTAGTATTTTCTAAGAGAGCACATTCAGGAAATTGAGTAAGATATCATATGCATCAGTATAATGTATGCAGACTTTCTTTGGTTACAGATGTAAGTTAGCATTTGTCGATATTTATAAGGAGTAGTGAATTGCCACGTGAAAGTAGAACTGTAAGTTTCAATTATATTTTATTTTTATTTTTGTGATAACTGTTTTGCTTTCCTTTTTGTTTGGTAAGCTGTTTTGGAATTTATATGGACTTGGAGATTTTAGGATTTGCTGTGTATTTGGGAAAGGGGACAAAGATACTTGAAGTACTTTGCAGCAGGGGTTTACATGGATTTACAGTAGTGTCTGTGTGTTGCATTGTTAGTCCCCAAAGTGGCAGTGTTGCTGCCTTCCATTTTTCAGAAGCTAAATTCACTTTGCAGACTTGCCACCAATTTGAAAATCACTTCATTTCCAGTTAAAGTCTGTATCTTCAATTTGACCATTTCTGGAACTTGAAAGGCATTTACCTTCAGTAACAGTAGTTCAAGTAAGTGAACAAAGATACCACTTTGAAGAAAATGTAGTTGCTATTGTGTCCTGCTGCCATGTTCAGCTTCTCACTTTATCTGCTGGAATAAAATAACTCCTTTGGCGGAAGGGACTTTGTTAGTTCTCTSCTATAACTAAAGGAGAATAGGGAGGAATGTACAGTGTATATTTTATCTGTCTACTGGCCAGTTATGGTTGAAGGAGATAGTTGCTCTCCCATGTATTTTTTACAACAATTTTGATTCACTGTGACTCTTGTGGATTAACTTCTGCAATGCTGGATACTAGTCATCTACAATGAGCACAATTTTCAGGACATGGAATCGCCCCGTCTTCCTTGTGTGCCTGCGGTAAGGGTGAAGGAGGGAGCGTGACGGAGGCAGAAGGGATGATGCCTATTTGGATGGGCTTTTCTCTTGGGATCTCACGTGCGTCCCGTCTGTGCCTGGTACCTTTCATGCCTCAGATTGTTACAGCACGATGATTTAGGTAATGCTGCAGTAATGACAGTAATGCTCGCTGGTAAGCTAGTGAAGCTACCAAAAAGAAAAGAAAAAAAAAAAGCCGTTATACTCTACCTTGATTAAGCATGAGTAAAAAGATGCATGACTTGTATGGCTGTTCTGCAAAGCTGTAGTAGCTAAGTGCCTCACAGAATGTGACTTGGGATGTGAGCTGGATGGTGACAGGCTAAAATGGCTTAGGAAGCAAAGTTGTGAACTTTATGTTCTAGCATAGTATTATGAGAGGAAATAGTGGACACAYGTATCAGCACAATAATAATAAGCAGATTCTTTGTGTGACCCTTCTTGAAGTAATGTGATCTGGGTTTTCAGTGTGGCATAGGTAAAAACCACAATCAAGAGCAGAAAAGCATAATGTATCTTTGTTCTCATTGTTTTTATGCTCTGGTTGTTTTGTATTCTTGATTAACTTAAACTGTGCTATGTGTATAATATGCATTATACATTTACAAGTGAAGTGGGCCTATACTTTCGTGCACTTTAGGCGCCCAAGACTCAATCATTAAACACAAGCATTTTTAACAGCATGTTCAGCAGGGACTGCAGGTAGAGGATCATGATTTTCAGTAAATTGTTTCATGATTGCAGTCACTAAATAGAGAATTAGTTTATTCTTAGTGTAACTGTACAAGATATYATAGTCTAAAGCTAAGATGGGAAAGAGTCACTGGAGAAAAGTGAGGGGAGGTTCCACTCTCTCTGTGAATGTTTGAGAGCAGCCTAAATGAGAGATACGGAGGTGCWGTGAAATGTGTCTATCAGCTGGGGCAGCCAACGGTCATTCTGACTTCCATATATTACYTTATAACAACTTAACTCTTGGCCATCTTTGCARTTTGCCAGCAACTGTAATTGTGCGGCAGTGTGGTGCAGAAACCCTCATCCACTCATTTTGTGTGAGCCACCAAACACCTGTTACACATTATCAGTGTTTGAAGCAGGATTTTGTTTGTGGTTAGTTCTATGCAAAAGCCTCCATCTTTTACTGAAGCTGGAGAGATTTTTCTGGGAGAGAAATAAAGGTTACAGGATTTGAAAGGAAGGGATTGTAACAATCCTGTGTGTGCAAATGCTGAAAAGTTTTGCACACGGGACACTGGATATTTTGTCATTACTAGTTAATATAAGGRCTAGCTGACCTGCTAGTTGCCTCCTAAATGATGATTTCTGACTTTGGTGCCATGCAGAGCTTGATGTTGTTCGTAACGTACAAATATAACATTACACTTTAATAACTGAACTTACTCAATTTTATGAAAATATTTACACTATCAAAGTAAAATCACAAATGCATGTTTAGGTAGACTAGAACAGTCCCAGTAAACTCATAGTGTATTCCCTTGAGCCAGGAATTCTTGTTATAACACTTAAAATATTTTGGGGGCATTTAAATTATTTTTATACTTCAGAGGTGACTTGAAAATTTTTCTACTTCTAACTTAAATTTACTGGCTGTGACTTCATCTAAGTAGTTTTCATACTGTTGATGGCTTAACTTTCTTTTTTTACTGTTTAATGAAACTTTGGGGAACGACTAGTTTATCTCTTTACTACAGTTTTTAAAATTGGAGAAAGTATCTACTGATACTGTAAATTTAAAGTAATTGCTACATTCTTTTTTGGGGAGGTAAAGGAGGAGATTTAAATTGGTCTATGTAAACTTGGCAGTGAGTTGCAGCATATAAATATGGTCTTACTTGTATATAGGGAGTCAAGGTCTCACCGCAGAGCTGAGTATGTAAAATATATGTTTAGATATTTTCCATAATTCAAGGATTTAGGCCAGTCTGTGGTGTTTTGTTGTTTATTTTYCCTTTCCTGTAAATGCTTATTCTGCTACTTTCATAAGGTGCACAGCATCAGGAAAGCTTCCCCTATTGAATACCTATGGTAATCGGGGTGCAGAATTAAGTATTGTTGGCATTCAGGCTTGAAATTATAGTTCCTATCTGTATTCYGTGCAATGCAGGGCTAGCATTACTCCAGAGTTGAAGTGATTTTTCTGTGTTCAGTACTGAGCTACTTCCTAAACAAATCACCYGTTATTATTAATCTTCATTGCTGGTGTTACAGTTTTCTTTGCAAACTGAAATGGGGCCAGAGTATTGAAAGTATTTAAGAACAGAGCAGGAAGTAGCACAATTTAAGTTTTTTTTTTGTTTGTTTGTGTTTTGTTTTTTTTTTTTTAAATCATTAAGGGTTAGAAATTTAACACCTTTCTAAAACCGACTGTAATCCTTGGAGTGCAACAAATGCAGATACCACAGATGTTTGTTTTTTTTCCCTCAAGAAAACTGAGAACTATACTTTGTATTAAAATTTGAATGATATTTTTGTAGTCTGTCTATATACTTTTGAATGACCTGTTCTTTGGAGTGTAGTGGAGGAGTACAGAGTTGTAGTTTGCTAAAACGAGCACCAGAAGATCTTCTGTAAATTTAGGTTTAACTGAGAGATACAGATGGGCCCACAGTCTGCTGAAAGGATACAGGCAGGATTTCGGGTAAGGTAGAATTTTGATAGCAACTGGAAGCTGTTTGTAGACWGTTTCCTAACCTGCTGCTGCTAGGCTTTCTAAACTGCTGAGCTGGGCAAGCTGTTTTGAGTTTTTGCAGGAGTTGAGTATTTTGTCAACCTTCTGTTTCTATATTCTGTTTCTCTGTTCTTGTAATTCATGAAGATATCCAGCAAGAGCTTCACAGGACTCTGATTTCTTTATGTGTAATGAAGAATTTGAACTTCTGCATCTGTTGCTTAAGTAACAGTATAAAAGTGCTATGTTAAGTATTAGAGACAGTGCTTAAAGGAGCTGAAAACACAGAAGTGCTAGTGTGTTTAATAATGGCTATTTATACTGCTCTGTATACTGTACTGTWGTATAGTTCTTATAGGTGGAGCATGCAGGTGTGATACCAATAGCACTTCGTGTTGAAATTTTGAACTTACCTTGGTTTCCTGAGCTCATCTCATTCCTGTAATATTAGGAGGAATGTCACTTACTATGATTTTTGCAAACATTCCTGGCTTTTTATTTGTAAGCTGACTTACTGGTCAGTAAAAGTAGCAGAAATAACTATTGTTAGCTGTGTTAATCTTCTGTGCTAATGTATCTAGTCCCGTCTAATGGCAGTGTAAGCATCTGAACTGGTTATGTTTTCCTTTAATTGGTTGTAAATGTATGGGGTAGRAATATCTTTGAATATTTTTGCTGTAACTTTGAAGTCCAGCTGCACAATGTAGAGGGATGAAATCCCTGTCAAGATGAGAGAGAACTTAAACTCCTTTTAAGCTTCCTCTGACCTTCATTTCACCCAACTCTGTCACAATTGTATACGGGTGAAAGAGAAATGGTGACTGGCAGTCATAACTTATATAAAAGAACTGAAGAAACAAAGACAAGAAGTAACCATATTAAATTTGTGTTTCTAAGTACACAGCACGGTCGCAATTAAGTTCTTAGGAAGCCGATTAACGAAATGCTTGTAAGATTGCTTAAATGTTTTCAGTGTTAATTTCTGTGCGTGAAATATTGTCAAACTGCTGAAGAAAGACATTTATCTTAAGCTGCCTCAAAATGTAGCATTTCAGAGTGCAGAATTAACTTCCATGAATTTTCTGAAAGATTGTTTTCAGCCTGGTAATTTTTACCTGACAAATAGTGATAGGTCATTGTCTTAATCATTTCTGTTGATGGTTGTACTGTTTTCTCCTAAATATATTTGKGCTAGACTTAAAGACAAAATAATTGTGAAACTAAGTCTGAGGAAATATATTCTGTCTTCCATTTCTTTGTTTCAAATGCTTGCTTACAGGATTGGGAGAAGTGGAGCTAGTTTATAATTTGAATATGATATCAAAAAAGCGTTACCAAGGTTATAAATGGGCTTTAGTCAGTCCATTACAGACAGGACCCATATTGTAACACAGAGATAGCTTTTTTTTTTAAATTGCAGATATTCATTTTGATATTCATTTTGATCCTCAGAGCTACATCACTTAAAATTTAAAAAATCATGGTTCACATAGGCCTATGTATATAAAGCAAAGTCTGGTTATATGTTTTTGTAGCATGTGGGAAGGTTGGATGCTTCTTTGAGGAAGTCCATCTGTGGAATGCCGTAATTATTGTTGCAATATCTTAATTACTACTTTCATATTGAGCCTGATAGAAGCAGAAAGCCATCCTTTGGTCCTGGATTTGCTGCAGGTCCTTATAGCAGTGCCTGCCTTGTAGAGAYGCTTGGGTTCTTTGATTCAGTCACGTGTGGAAACCTGTGGTATTAAGTGTCATGTTTCCTTGATGTCACTCACAGTTTAGGATGCTTACAAACTCAAGGGAATAACCTTTGAGTATTTCTGGCATCTGSAAAGGAAGGACTTTAGAGTAGTAGTTAGTTTTATAATGAGCATTATTATTATTTTTGTTACAATCCATTCATTGACAATCTTGATCTGGCTTTAACTTGACATATCTATGACTTGTTTAACTCAACTTTGGGGGAAACTTTTGGGTTTAAAATTCAGTATACTASCTTATCTATATGTGTAGACATGTATGGGAATATTTAAAGCTTTATTATTTAATTGCTGACTTAAAAGGAGCAGTTGCTGCTCTTATGGTTCCATTTATACACTCTACTAAATAAAACTGWGTGAAAATAAAATAAAAGGAACTGTGAGTTAATGACTGCATACTTTAAGTACTTGTTAAATAATTTACTGTACTACTCAGATGAATTCAAGGTATAAATGTACCTCTTTAATCTACTGAATGGGGTTATTACGCTAAGAATGGATCAGTGTATTGCCCTGCCAAGTGCTTYTTTAGTAGGCCTAATATCCTAAATTGGGTGAAATGGCAGATTATGAATAAGTGTTTAGGGAATGGTGCAAGATGTGTGTGTGCCTCCTTGGCCTTCTCTTTCTTTCCAACTTTGTAAGCTTGTTTACAGTCCTGTAATTCCTTGCAAAACAGAGTTCTTCAGTTTGGACTTGATTGGAGAGGGAGAAGGGAGGAAAGAAGGCGTGGAATATGTGTGTGAAGGTGGGTTTGGTTTTTGTTTTTCTTTCTTTTTAGTGGGAAAAGGGTATATGAGCATTTTTAAGCTTTTTTGTGTGTGTGAAATGGCCCTTGGATTATGTGTATTTGAATTAACTCTATGCAGTTGTTGGCAATGTAGCCTCTTATTATTTGTGTGGTTGTGGCTGAAAGAGCTAGTCAGGAATTGGGTCTCCGCTTTGCTGGCTGCTGTATAACAAAGAGCAGGAAATATGATCTGTCTTCAAAAGGACTTGGCTGTCTCCTGTACATATTAGTGCTGAACTGATTTCAGAATGGGGCATGGGGCACTTTAGGCAAAATCCTCAATGTTTTGGTGAACTATGGGGGAGGAGGGGAACAAAACACTGCAGCAAAGCCAGCTAATCTGAGTATTCCTGTGGAGATGTATTTGATTAATAATGAAGGACACAGTCTCTGGAAAATTACTGCACTGGAACTTAATTATTTGTTTGAGCTGCTATTTTGTCATGATCAGGCCATGCTTTAGCTATGAGATTTTACTGTCTCTCCTTCTGYGATGTGTATATGTATATATTTGTGGTGCTGCTTGCTTATGGTGGAGCACAGAGATGTCATTGAGCAGTCATCTTACTGCACTGGAAATGATCATGTAAATGGAAGAAGAACCTGCAGGGGAGGATATTTTCAGCTTCTAGAAGAGTACTGTGATCTGAAGCAGAGGAAAAATAAACATGAACGTGCTGTAGCAGACRGTTGTGACTAGCATTAGTTGTCTTCACTTTTTGCATTTAACCGACTCCCAGAATCCAATCTTTGAGAATCTTTAATGTGTATTTTTATTATCTGGATGATATTTGAAGTATTTAGTGTGTGTTTTTTTGGGGGAGAGGGGAAGAAGCTATTAGACGAAGGTATTTTGTCTGAAAGTRTTGCTGAAACAAAATTGAATTTTTTTATTTTTGAATTTCGTGAGAAACATGGAACAACTTCAGTGTGTGATTATATGTATCTTCATACAGAAAATTCAGAAAAGYGCCTTGAGATTTACTGACCTAAAGCGTTTAAGAAAAATGTACAACCTGATCTGTTCGATGACAAACTTTGCACTTGCCGTTCAAATTTAATTTAGAATCCAAAACTTTTTTTCTTCTTTGGCTTTTAAAAGTGTTGTAGTTGAAGGAAATTATAGGTACTTTTTAAAAATTAGTTTCTCGGAGTTGCTGTCATGTAGTTGTARTGCAGAAGTGCCTTATGGAAGGAACTACACATGCCATGCTCCCTGGGACTTCAGAGGAAAGTTAAGAGTTTCTTGCTTAAGACTATAGTCTTAAGCCGTGTAGACTAATCTCCCTCTGATTTTGTTTCTTTGGTTGTTAGGACAGTCACACAGATTACATTACTATAATAATATTGCAATGTAGCTTTGTAGAATTTGGCATAGACAACTTGGCAATGTCAGGTCCGTGTTCAAAAATGTTGCAAGAGTAGCTCCTTCATTCTGTAGTAATTTGTAAAACTTTTGGGTGTATGTAAGAACTTCTTAAACCAGGCCACTTCTTCTAAAATCTTTTTGTTTTCTTGAATACTCTTCTTAATGCCAAATTATAAATCTTCATTTTATTCTCTTCAGGGATATCRGGATGGACAAAGAATTCATGGTATAACAGATTTGGATTCTGTTCTTTCCAAAAGCAAATTTGTTCCAGTACTTTTAAAAATTTTTAAATTTAAATATTTAATGTTTATATTTAATGCTGCTTCAAGTGTGGCTGATGAGCACTGGATCTAAGTTTTGCGTTTCTGAAAAAGATGTAAGATAAAAGAAACAAGCACTTCTAAATGATAAAGCTGCTGGAAATAGCTTTGTTTTGATGCCTATAGAAGAGTTTAAAAAGTAACTACCATTGGTAGTGAAATCTGGCTCAAGTGACCACAAAGAAAATCTACCAAATGGTATCACTGGTAGAAGTGGTTTTATTTTTTACTWYTTTTTTTTTTTAATGGAAGAAAATCCAGGTGCATCTGAGGGGTTCTTTGTATTGTCTGTCAGTGAACTTTTGTGCAGTGTTTTTAGGTAGTAAACAAAAGTTWTGTTGCAATCTCAAACTAGTAAGAAATGATCAGTTTGAAGTGCAATAGCTGAAGAGAGATTTGCAGTTCTCTTCTRGTGAAGTGATCAATTTTCACTGTAGTATATTGATGTTATTGATCTCAGCTGAACTGAGATTGCTTAGGTAGAAAGCATCAGAACTAAGACTAACTCCTAAATGTTGACTTTTCAGAAAACCGAACTTAAAAAATTACATTAAAACATTAGGCTGCAGACACCTAAAGCTCYGTGATGGCTGCAGATCACATGGTAGCTTAGCTCTCATGAGGGACAGACCTATGATAATTCATCTGAGTAACTGATAAGCATAGGATAAGGGCCCCTGAAGAGTAGCAATTGCCATGTGACATTTTTTGTGAATAGCAGAAAGAGGCAGAGCTTGAAAATCTTGAGTTCAGACTGGTTTTGTGGTATAGTTGCAGAGTTGCATGCTGCAGAGATTTCTGAACCATTGGTCTTCTGCAGAAGAGACAGCTAGAAAAGTATGAGCATCTCTTCCTAAGAAGAATCTTGAAGATATAGAAGAGTTTCTCTCTACCTTCCCCCTGCTTGTGGCCTTCRGCAGAAGTGACATGTGGAGAAACCTTGGTGAGTTTGAGTTGAGTATGGCCTGGGTAGTGTGGCTGAGTTTTGTGAAGGTACCATATCTCAGTCACATTATTTTAATTCTGGAACACAGTCTTATGGTTTTGCCTTCTACCTTGGGTCACAGGCTTGTGTGTTGGACCAGTTCATTTTAGAATCTCCCATTCTCTGCTTGAGAACATGTGATGAACAAAACATACTTTGCTTCTGGAAGGCTATACTRTTGTCAAGTCTTTGCTGCAGAAACAGCAGAAGGAGATAAGAGCTTAACAGGAAAAATTAACCAACTGCTACATTTGCCTGTTGCTAGTTTGCCATTTCGGACTGTGAGAGGACCTCCTCTTCTTTTATTTTGCCCTCATATCTTTTCCTGGAGAGTCACTCTTTCTTGGTCAGGAGTCTTTTGCCTTGTCCTCTTAGRCTGGGTTTGTGCTGCTTGTCATGTTTAGTGTCAACTGGAAGCAGAGCTACTGCTAGGGCAGGTGGTTTTTGTTTGGTCTTATGGTCACACACATGTTGCTCAAGTAATTATGGAGTGTCTTATCTGGTTGCATTTGCCTTCCTGTTTTTCCAGTCCTGACTGGTATTCCCCTGGTTGGGATTAGTATGTTCAATTTAGAGTTCTAGTTCTRCTGCACAAATGTATCAGAATGATTGGTTGAATCTGGTATGGGCAAATGCAAAACCCTGAATGGCCGTGTTGTAAGCTAGGCAAGTGTTTGAATTTGAGCCTTGGAAAATGTAATGCGACTTGAATTAAGACCTGCTGAATTACTGAAACCTTTACTAGAACACTTCAGAATAAGGKTTTTTTTTATGATTAAGTATAGTGTACAGGGATTAGAAGGAATTTAAAATAAAGTAATTCCTAAAACAATAAAACCAAATCTCAAAAACTGAATGGTAAATGTAAATCAGACTTCTACTTGAGATAGTGACTCATAAGGAGCCTAAAGCTGTGCTATGGTTCTTTCTCCTCTCTGTCTCTTCCGCCCCCCCCTTTTTTTTTTTTAAACTTTTTCTAAATGAAAAGGAAATTTTGGAACCAGATTTGACCCTTCATATATGCTCTCAGATAACTTGGGAACAAGATAATACCAGTAAAATTAAAACTTGGCTGGTACCAGCTGACAAAGAAATTCTGATAACATGGAGTTTGCCTCTTGAACTTGTCTCAAGATACCGTAGAGACCAAGAAGTTAACATTAAAGAAAAAGTGTGTGTTTATGTGTGTGTGTTTAATGAAGAATATGAAGTATTCAGGCAAAGGTAAATGACTGTTGGATTCAGTTTCTAGGGCTACTTCTAGTTAATCAATCAAACACATCTTCCTGAGACAGGCTTTTGCCTTCTGCAGTGACTTTGTTCTGAAGTATCTGGTGCTGGAAACAGTGAAGATGGGAAATTCCTAYGTAGTTGCTTCTTCCAGACTAGAATTCCTTATTTATTTTAGCTGTATTGCAGACAATGTCAAGGTAGGAGGGCAGATAACTAATGGAGTCTGTGAAAGATCAGAGATACACAAGAGGATCCTGCCCTTGATTGCTTATAGAAATGTGAACAATCAGAATGAATCATGTGGCTGCTAAAATCTAGAAGGATTGCAATGGTGTGTGGCTGGTTTTATGGAGTACCATGTTTAAGGTC
This sequence comes from Eudromia elegans, assembly GCA_003342815.1. NCBI lineage: Eukaryota > Metazoa > Chordata > Aves > Tinamiformes > Tinamidae > Eudromia > Eudromia elegans. The sequence goes on from PTEX01000100.1 coordinate 823,778, forward strand.
CTTACATCTTTAAGGTAAAGACACAGCAGCTACTTTCAGAGCAYAGTTAGAAAATTAAGATGTCACGTAAGCAAAACCAAGATATGTTAACAATAAGAGCTCATTCACAATCATTATTTTTTCAGGAAGCTGTTCTCGTGCTTGAAAAATGTAATGGTCAGCACAGCAAGGCTTAAAATAGCACTTTGGATGCTGCAGCAGTGACATTAGAGCCCTGCTGGCAGACATCCAAGGGGCCTGTAAAAGAAGAAGAAAAATACTTTAAACACTATAGTAAGCTAAGCTTCAAAAGACAGTTTCAGATGTTTGTATGTTGTTTTTCTTTTTTTAACTTGAAAAAGTAAAAGCCTATTCAACAAAAGATTTGACAGAGCTTGAAATCCTGTAAGGTGTCACTTGATTACAGACAATCAGTGGTTGGTATCTTCTGCTGCAGTGTCCACTCTGAAGCTACTGTGAGTAACTCCACCATTAGCTGCTGCTAATGAGTAAAGGGATGGTAGCAAACATTTAAAAACATCATGTCCTTTGTGTCATAGCTGTCTGCAATGGACCCTTGAGCCCTTTGAGATGTGAAGTGTTTCCCTTCTCCTCCCRGTTCTACCAGGTAAATGCTGTTACCAAAACCACTCTGAGCTGTCTTCACAGTAAAAAAGAAGGCAATTTCATTGGGTACATGACTATATGGTCATGTTTGAAGCTGGAGCACTGATGCTTRTTTTGAAGAATGGGGTTAAAATTCTGAGAGATTTGGATAATTTCTTTGCTTTCAGTTGGAGCATTTGTATGTCCATTTACACTACTTCAAAAAAAAGTTATAATTTTCCAAATTATAATTTTCATGAATTGCCTTATTCTAATGCATAACACTSGGGAAGAATTTGGCTTTCAGCTAATTGTTTCCTTTAGGGTTTAGTGACCTATAACACATTTGCAGATCTGCTGAGCATCTGATATGTCAGCAATTCTAGAAATTCCAAAGTCCTTAAAAATGTGTTTCAGAAATTATTAGTAATCTGCTTAGTTCTTTTGTGATTTTAGAGTGTCTAGTTTGGTATATTGAGAATAGCTTTCTTTTCATTGTGTTATATTTCTGCTTTAACTTGTCTGATAGTATTTATGCAGTCAAGTACAATGTGCATACATGCCTTGTCCAGTCATCCTGTGGAAATGAATGTTTTGCTTAATGGATTTGTGTTTGGAAAAGATCTGCCTATGCTCCCTAAAGAGTACTGTTGTGGGAAAGACTTGAGTTAAAGCCTGGATTAAGAAAAGCCCTGAGTATCATATCTATTTTCCTTATCTATGGCTATCAGATAAAATATTCCTATTGTATCTGATTTATAGCGCCCATTCCAGGAATCATGCTCTAGAAGCTGGAGGAGTTTGCAGAGTCTTCAGGAGGTGTACTTGGCACTCAGAGAAGGAAGACAAGGCTTTAAAGAGGAGTGATTTATTTATTTATTTATTTTTGGGAGAGACGAGGTAGATGTAGAAACAAAAAAGTATTATGTCACAAGTCGGTGGTAAAATGAATTACAAGTTTAGAAATGCAGAAAGACYTGTAAAAAGACCCTCATATGAATGAGGCAGGAAAAGTGTTTTAAATTAATTCCAATTAATAATGTCAAAAAAGGACTGTGCATTTGTTACCTAAAAATGTTATCTGGATTGTTACTTGCAGGTGGCAACAATAGATAATACTAGAGAAAATTGTTTGACTTTAAAATAGTAAAGTGAAGCACTAAATAATATGCTGTGGCATTTCAATMTATATATAGGGCCAGTGAGCAAAAGTGTTCTTGCCAAAACAGTAAATTTGCAATGTTTACATGTTGGCATGTAAGCGCCATGGTCCAGAACCCTTGTTTACCTAGTGCTAACCTTTTTCCAAAGCCTTGATGAAGCATTGTGAACGTGTGATTTGAAAGTGCTGTGTAACACTAAAAATAAGATTAGCTGTCTAAATGTATTCTAGTTACACTTTGCCTGTTGTTCATAAAACTAAATTTATTTAGCTATTCCTTGTTGTAGATGATCTGCATTTGAAATCTACRTTGTATTAGTGTGTAGGTTCTGCTGGAGAAGCTTCATTTAGGCCTGTCCTAACCATGGGCTCTTGAATTTGTGATAATAAAAAGTAAAAAAAGGCCCTCAAGGGCTTTTGCAAAGAGGAGAGAAAATACGGATTAAGTATCTTAAGTCCAATATATGCATAAGTATGTACATAAACCATGTTTTAGTTGATTGGTTTAGTTAAATGTCTTTTCTGTGACATTAGTTGAAGGTCATATTTTTAAATGGCTAATTTTTGTCTCCTTTGGTGAGTGGGCTTGACAGGGTTGTATATGGGTGTTGCACACGTACAATGTTGTGCCGATTCCTGTGCTTATCTCTGCATTGCTGTAATCAGAAAACTGTCAGCTTTCTAAATGCTGGAATGATAAATGCAAACAAATCACTCCAGTTCCAGAAACAAAACTGGGAATTGCACTGTCTTAGTAGAAGACCCAGCTTGAAAAGTTGGTTCTGGTGCCTTTCAGCCTTCATGACTGTGGTAGAAAAGAATAATAGTGAAGCATCTACCTGTTCACTTTGAAATACTGGATGATCTGTCTTWAATAATTAGATATATGCTGTTGAGAACTACTTGGAGAGAGCTGTTCTGGAATACCKGTGGACATGTAATGTCCTAATTTGAGAGGACTTGTGGATCTGGAATGGGATACAGGAGGAAGAAGCAGTTCTGAGAAATCTGCTCAAGAGGAGGGTTGATTTGGTGATGCTTCCAGCTGAGCTTAATTGAGTACAATGTCCAGCTTCATATTTAAAACCTCATTTCAAGCTACCGTACTTGATCAGTAATTTAAATTACCAGTCTCTTTTAAGAAGCTTTTTCTACATGATTGACTGGATTTCCCCACTACCCCCTAAAATAATAAGCTTCAAACATTTCTTTTTGTCTCCAGGAAAAGCTTATGCTACCCAGTGATATTTTTCAGCAATATTTGCTTGAAGCTTGTAGTATTGGTTAATAGACTGTGGGACTGTGTGACTCTGTGAGTTATTACTGCTATAAGTTGAGAATTTAAGGTGAGGTGCTCCTGGCAAACTCGTTAATTTTAGTGATTAAAAAGAAAGGGAAGTGTTGATTCCACTTTGCATTTTGGAAATTATCGTGTATGTGTAATTAGGGGATTGTAATTAGGGACTTGAGAGTATTGGAAGAAAATTATGAAAGATTTGCTATATTTCTATATTTACATACTTTGGCTTGGTTAATTTGTGTGTCTTGCATCCTTCCTCATACCATTAAAGAACTGTGATAGTATTTTGATGTTTTGTTTTATTCTTTAGACTTTGTCAAGTGAGGATGAAGGGAAAGCTCAGCACAGGGAAAGATAAGGGAGACAGAATAGCCTAATGCATAGTTCTGCCTATCTAAATTGTCCTGAAATTGGTGACTCTTATGTCAATATCTTGATGCAAAATTGAATAGAAATACTTGTATGTTATGTAGCTCAACTAAAATCTTGTTACTCTTCCAAGTATCTGACTTCTTTCAAAATGTAAGCTCTGGCAATACCCAGCAGTCTGGAAACTCTCGTACTTAAAGGGATGGAAATAMGCAACAGAAGTGATTTCTGTGACTGTGTTTATTAGTAAAATGTATTATTCATCCAGGATGAGACTGCAACAAATACTTTTGCACTGTTTGAGCTTTACATGGAAAATAGGAACTGTATTGAGGACTGTGGAACCTGATTCAGGTACTTGTGTAACACTGTTTTTCTATTTTGGTTCTGATCATCTGATCCTTGCTATGTTATTAAAAGCTTTTCAGTTCTTGCACAAAAGGACCTTATGCTGCATTCCAGGATCAAAACAAGCTGTTAAATTCTTCTGTTTGTGCTAATACTCTATTTGTCCTCTAAAGGTTAATATAATCAGTTTAAATAATTAGCTTTCTAATAGAAAGCCTACTTAATAATTAAAAAAATCCCAACACCTAAGGTTTAATGCATACAAGCTTAGGTTGGAGGAGAGATCAAACAAGTCTTTTGCTTAACTTTTTAGTTGATTCTTGACTATTCTTGCAATCCTACATTTAGGAAGAGGATTCTTAAAAGATGATGATGTTTATGATATGTGATATAGACATAGTGCTGTAGTGCTGCATTGCACCTAGGTAGATGTAAAGCCTAAGCATTCTAATAAATGCTTATTACTTCTAGAGGCTTGGAGTCCATTTCACTCGGAGGAAGAGTTGCTATGGCTGTGGATTTCTTTTTCTATTGGAATTTTTTAACTATCTAAAGCTTCATTATTTTATATTGTAACTGCTTAATTGTATGTTTCTGCTTTTGTCTGAGAGGTTTTTCTAGGGGAACTCTAGCAGAAGGCAGAGAAAAGTGAATTGCTCTAGTTTGATACTGACTTGATTGTTTGTTCTCTGAACCTCTTACCTAGTGCTTGCATCAGCTGGTTCATATTTGGAGGGGGCAAATTAGTCTTTGTTGGTATTCAGGAATGGTCTTTCCTGTGTCTGTTTTCATATAGTGAAAAGAACTAAATCTGTCGCTAGTTTGGCYTTTATGGGGAGCAATGGATGAAAAAGCAAAACAGCCTTCTTATTTTCCACCTTAAAAGAGAAAAGGTGGACTCTCTTTGTTAATCATATAGTTCAGCATAAAAGAGAAGAACATTTGAATGTTGCAGACTGAATCCCTTATAATGTCACCCATTATATAGCTCAGTTCTTTTTGTCTAGCCTTGTGAGCTTTTGAGCATGTGTCAATCCTAAGTAGGTCAAAACCAAAGTTCTCTACTYATCTTCCTTATGGTAGTTGGTTGCCACATTTTTTTTACTAAAGATGATTTTGCTTAAATGATACTTTGAAAAAATAACTCGTAAGGGAACTTGCAAAATTATCAGTGGTGCAGGCTGTTATCAAGGTTTTAGAGATATGTTTTTGGCCTTATTTTCTGGAATTGCCATCTGAGATTTATTTGAGGAAGCCTAGGCTCTGGACTGACTTGGTGTGGTAGTTCAACTCTGATTAACCAAAATTGCTGAGAAAGCAGAAGGGGCACAGGAAATACTTAAAACCTTAGGGAGGGAAAAGGCAGGAGAAGAAGAAAGAATAAGGATAAAAGGAGTTGTTCTAAGCGACTTTGCATCAATAGAATATAAAATAGCTCTGGCTATGACTGCTCACAGCCCATGTCTCAATTTATTTTCCATAAGTTAAGAYAGCTGAAATACTTAATTCATGTGATAATGTTTAAGGTGAGAATTTTTTTTACCAGGTCAACAAATTACAGATTACAAATCTTGTAATGAACTCTTAAAATAGGATTTTGGGTTGCTTCTCTTTGAGGCCTCTGGTTTCTCACCACTTTGACTTTTGTGTACGAGATTTGCACTACTGCTTATTCTATACTTACTTAACACTCTGTTCTTAACAATGAAATTTTCTGAATCCCTGAGGTTTTTAATAATGAAGCTCATAGGGTACATGCATTAAGCTCGTGTRCTTAAAGGGTTTGTGCTGAAGTCAGTGAGATTATTCATGGGAGTTGTGTTACAGCTCTTCCACTGTTTACTGTATAGAGTTTTTTGGTAACATTAATGTGACTATTATTTTGTAAAAACTAAAATTAACTTCATATCGTTAAAAGAAAATCTTTATTTTAAAACTTCTCGTGCTATAGATACTGTAAATTTAAACCATGAGGTGCTCATGCTGAATTCAAACTCTTGTCCCARTTTACATAAATCAGTGTCTGGAAGGAGTCTCAAGTGACTAGAAAGGTTTACTTAACAACTAGGGAGGAGCTATTTAATCTTCAGTGGCTTTACAAACCCTTTAATTTTGCTTACACATTTGACTTAATGCTAATTAAAAATCCAACACTTTTTTTTGTATTTCCTAGGCTCATATTCTTGCTTCAAGAGGAGATGTGCTGCGTTATTTACTTTCTCTTCTCTTTTAGTAGTCTTGCCGTGTACTGTCTTCAAACACTGTGTGTCCCAAAGCATCCTGATGAAATTCCCTTGAAGTCAATGAAAAAACAGCATCCCTGAACATTACTTGCTATCTTTACTCCTTCTGGAAATGGCTCTTTGAAGCTTGTGTTCACCTTTTCTTTTTCCTATATTTCCATGTTTCCTGACTTAGCGCACAGATAGATAAAAGAGAATCTGGGAGTTTTCAATAGCTGTGCCTTGGCTTTCCAGTTGCAAAATTGTCATCGCAATTAAAAAAAAGGAGGGGTGGAACAGAACAGGACATTTCATCCTCAGATTCAGAATTGTATCAACTGGATAAGAATTTACCTTCATTATCCACTTTTGGACACACATTTGAAATGACCTTCAAGATACAGACTTAACAAAGCTTGTGTGATGTGATGTCCTGGCTTTGCTATATATGATTTTTAATTATGAATCGGTAATAGACTCTTCCCATCGGGTGAGGTGAGAAAAGCCTTCCGCTAAATCAGGAAAAAATGCTCATGACACATGAATAAACAAAGTTTCTTGCTTTGATAATGAGATACCAGAATCATGTTGAATATACAGTTACTTGTACAAATAGCCGTGTAGTACACTGTGTTTTAATGAAAGCRTCTTAGTCCCAGCAGTATGAAAGCCTGTTTTTCAAAATAATAATAATAGTAATAATAAAAAAGTAAGTCTCTTAAATGCAGCTGATCTTTCCTGTGATGAAGTCCCATTGTTCCCTACCTGTGAAAAACGAGCAGGAGGAAGAGAAGAAAGGGAAAAATCCATTAGTTCCCTTGCCTTGGTAGACTTAGGGTTTGGTATGCTTTTGGCATACTTTTTAGAAGAAGTATATACAAAAGTACTCTACTGCATTATGTCAAGAAAATGTGATTACTCCTCCAGCARTTTTAAAAAAGAAACAAAAATAATTTGGGAGTTTGTAATGTTAAGATAGGAACGGAAGGCGGTGCTCCACTAAAACAGTGGTCATATTTGTTCTCCGTTGCAGAACTGAAATGAAAATCTTGCATATCTTAGATTGACATGTAGACTGCAAACATGACTTGTATTACTGTCTTTAGGCTTACAGTTAATTATTGCTTTTTTTCTAATATAACTTGAATTATAACAGGAATTAACCCCCTGGTGCACACCTACAGGTTTATTTCTTCTACCCARAAGCATTTTCAAGGAATTTGGTTTAACTATTCCTGTAAATATTTATCGCATTTCAACAACAGCTTGGTGCTTCATAAAGGTATATATTACCTTGCTCTGCCTGCCATCTGCATCTCTCCCTGCTCCTTTCGTTGCTTGTTTGCTCTACTGGAAGCTTCAAATGGGACAGTCTTTTGGGAGAGAAAAGGAAGAAAAGTGAGGCCTATCTGCTGCAGTTCTGCCTCGGATTATTTGCCATATTTAGTTTATTATAATCTGATACTGCATTTGATTGCAAATTATTAYCTAAAAATAGCAAGTTTTAGCAAACTTTGGCATTTATGTGCAATTCTGTATGTTAAGCATTAATGGGGTGAATATTTGATTTCTATTACTTCAGTTTAGCTGAAGAGAATATGAAGCTTTATGTAAACTACAATTTCTTGAAAGACTGTAAAACACCTATTGTTTCCTGTCTTCTGTAACTAATGTCTGTCTGCCTCAYGCTTTGTATCCGTTTCACCAGATGTTTTCCCTCTTTCTGATGTCTTCTGGCTTGGGATTCCCTGTGCAGTGAACAAAGCTGCCTTGAGTTCRACTCATTGGAAGTATTTGTGTTAATTTGTTAAATAACTGGATAATGCAGTGAAAACACATGTTCTACCCTCTGGTTGTACCAGCAATTCAGAGCTTGTTAGGGTTTTTTTTGTGGTTTTACTTTGGCCAGTGAGCAGACCAGGATGGCTTTATTGGAGCCAAGAAAGTGGAATATGTTATCAAATCCTTGTTCAGATCCGTACCTAGTATTTTCTTCCTGTTTATTAAACTTGTCTAAATGGCTTTGGCAGATAGCACAAGATAGAGCAAAGGTGAAGGGATTGACAACTCCATATCCTTCTTCAAAGACTTGACAATGACTTCCATGAACTTCTGTTAAGCTTTTGTTTGAAAAGTCTAGAATGTTAAATTACAAAAAGCAGTAGTAGAAAGCTGATGTCTGCAATTATTTTCCCCTTGCCAGGCCTTCTGTTGTAGTTTCATTGTATCACCATGACAGCAAGAGTTTCACAGATCATAAATCTTAAAGGTGGATCATTGGAAACCAGGTTTAGGCTTATCAGTGTTACGGCTGGTATTTCAAATATTCCAAATGGCATCTGAATGTACCACASTGAAAATGAGAGCAAGTCGATGGCTGAAGTCAATGTAGAAGACAGTGGAGCTTATAGCCTTCTAGTTGAATTAAATTACCAAAAAATATAGATTTTAAAATTCTGAGAAACTCTCTAAAAACTATAAACTGTAAAACCTGTTTTATCTGCAACAGGTTGCTTAAAGATGAAATTCTACTGCATTTCRACAAAAATCTTAGGTTGAGGTGGCTGTCAAATTTTGTTTCAGCCTAGCTTTTTGGCCAAAGTGTGTTGAATTCTTCCTGAGAACATGTACACCACGTCACTCATGCTAATATAACTGTGGTTATGATTTCCTACAGAAATATTTTGAACTTTAATTTTTGTTAAATAAACCAAAGATATTATATACTTCTGACTTATCCATCAAATTCCATTCTGTTGTAGCTTCATATTTTTATAAAAACCTTCTTGTTTCTAGTGAATTCTTCATTTTTGTCTCTTGGATGGTATTTATTCTGGCACATATTTTTATTTCATATTTTTGAAGACTCGGTTGTATTGGTGGTCTCAAAGGAAGAGTGTCCCTGCAGCTGAGCCAAGGACGCTTAAGACTGGGCACTGGGAACCAACTGCACTTGGAGGACACTTGCAAAGCGTTCATCTTTACTGCTCGTTGGCTGAAGTGGTGGGATACCTAAAGTGTTGGGTGCTTAGAAACTCACAACTTCATGTGTTTCCCTCCCAGAACACGCAATTAAAAAGGGTGGAGAGAGTCATTGTATCTCTTACAGAATGTGCCTGGGAAGGACCTAATTTCTTCTAAACACCTAATTCCTAGGTCTTAAGTGCTGAGGAGTGCACTGAGCACCCATAAACATGATGGATACACGTCCAAATTTCAAATGAAAACTGTTTTAAAAAACTGACAAAATAGATGGGTGAAACTCTTTGAGATACAGTACAAATAAGACTATAGGTTATAACTTTGGAAGACTGGAAGCCATTTTTGAGTTCCCGGCTTTAATTACTTAAACCTTGATAATCTAGTTACGTTTTTAAGTGGTCAGGCGGCTCTTGTTTGTCTGTGCTCACTGTGTYTTTCTGTGTTAGAGCTTTGTTTTCAGAGTTTAGGTCCTGTGATAGCTTTCATACTGTCTTTCCTGTGTAGTGTGGTGCTGGGCTTCTGGATACTGTYGTTCATGCAATCCCAAGTAGTAAAATGGAAGCAATAATAAAAAAAAGAAAGTTTTGCCTACTGTGCATCTTATTCAAAAGGAAAAATTAATAAGAGCAGCTGGCTTGTCATGAATAATAATCTTTACTTTTAATAAATGTTTTCACTAGTAGATCCTGCTATGAGATTAGGATGGCACTTGAATACTTGGCAAATAAGGGAGAGTTGAACAAACTGTGTTTGAATGGCAGAGGAGGCATCAGGCTTGCAGTGAGTCTTGAAGGARAAGCTGGATTGTACTTAAAAATAGCCTGACTGATGCAACACTCAGGCTAAATGTTCACGTCCAAGTATTGCACTTATAACAAGAGCTCCAATCCTGCAAGCTGCATTGAAACTGAAGAAGTTCAGTGCTGTAAGAGTCAAGTCAATGGAGTTCCCTCCAGTCAGGCATCGTGTTACAGGGGGAATATGTGATGTAGCAACTGAGTTTATAGTTTTTTGAGTACCTGTGGTTTTTCCCTGGGCCTTTCTGCTCGTTAYTTGAGAAACACTGTGTTCTTGGGGTACTAGAGCTACCAAAGGCAGGCCCTCAAGGGCTTTGACTCTCAGACCACTTTTGCTCTRGCACTGTGGTAATCCCAGGCCCTTTCCTATGGCTGTGCTGTTATGCTACCTTTTCCTTCCCCACTTATCCCATTTTTTTTTTTTTTTCTAGTACCTCTTTACTCTACCTTCTGCACTGTGATTTCCCTCTTCAATATGTGCCTTTGGGATCACTGGCTTTGTAAAAGACTGCTGCTGGACCAGTCCAGGCTGTACTACCTGGAGTGGTTGATTGTCTGCATGATGTTGGGTTTCTCCTTGATATTCCTCCCCATGTATCCATGAAAGTACTAAGAGGGCCTTACTTGTCTACTTGATCATTAGTTTACATGAAAGCCTCCTTTTATCTTCAGGATATCTGAAGTGTGAACTCCGTTTTGGTCGAATGCTGGCTTGAAAAGTTATTTTGTAGGAATGATGCAGCAGAAATATCCAGTTTGTCTTTTCTTGGGAGACTATGTCAAAAAATCAAGGTGGAACTACGGAGTCTTGAGTGACGTATTGCTTTGAACTATTTAGGCATAAAAATTGGTAATGTGCAAGGTTATGGAGTTCTAAAGATTGTAATTATGATAGTTATGAGACTTCTTTTTCTTGGCTGTTTTTTTGTAATTAATGCTATTTACAATTCTGAAATGTATTGTTAAGTGTGTTTGAATTTCTGTGATCTTATGCTAACTTGGATTTCTTTCACTGAGTTTTATCTGCTGACTAATCAATGAGAAAATGTATTATTCTGAATTCTTGTCCATACAGTGTCATCTTTCCAAACCTGGACTAAGTTCAGTTTACGTAGTATATTCATGCTCCAAATCGGCACATGGCAATAGTTCTTCACACCTGTTTTATGATAGATGAAGAGCGGGATTGTTGGATGGTTATGACTTCTGTCATGCCAGCTGCTAAATAAAGACTTTCCATTAATAATTAGGAGACTACTGAGAATAACCAATTGTTGTTGTAGAATATAAGTTCTGGGAAAGAGGGAAGAATTTTAAGAGGTTCACTTTTCTTCAAAATGTTTAATGTTATTTTATCAATTTATTAAATTGCARTTAGTTGAAGGTTCATTATATGTTTTATACTCTCTCAACTTTGACAAAATACTGTCATAGATTGAAAATGGTTGTTCTGCCTGTTCAGTTAACGATTCACTTTAACAGCTAAGGTTGTCATGGTTAAGTTTTTGGCAGTTCTTGACAGCTTTTTGCCAACATGCATGATGCTCAAAGCTGTTGTGATGTGATCCTCTTATTTGTGCACTGTTTCTGGATGTTCACAGAAGTGTAAGCACATGGGCATTTTCCTCCCTGTTTTCCCTGATAATATCTAATTTTGAAAGTTTTGAATGGATGGTTGTATGAAATTGCAGCAAATATGAAAATGACTTTAAACTTTATTTTGGAGATAAGAAAATACCTTGAAGCTACCTCTTGAAGCATGAAGGTGGCAGTTCTGTTTGAAGAATTTTTTTGTTGGGCTAAGTTCTACAATAAAATTAATAAGTAGAAAAATATAAAATTACTTGATGTTCATATGTAAAACTCTTTGTAGTGAAAATTACTGAATATAGTGTTTGTCTGCCTAAAAAGGGAGGAAGGAAAAAGTAGTTATTAAACCTTAGTCTAGTTGACGCAATGTTAAAGGGTCTTTCAGTTGTGTAAATGTTAAACTAGGATTAAGAATTATTTAAAACTTGGAAGCAACTATTTGGAAGAGTAGCTCTAGTTTATAAAATAAGAATCATTCTCCATTGATTTCTATATAGTACCACATTGTTTAGCTTTACAATGTATAGAGTGGATTTTGAATATACACATTTTAGTAGGTATTTACACTGTGGTTTCCTTTAAGTTGTCAGTGCCAAGTTTTGCCACATGCACYGTACTTTATTTTTTGGATTAACTATAAGATGGAGTCTGAGTGTATAAAAATAGAATTTTCTAATGTAAAATTTTCTACGTGTAGAAATGACAGCAACATTTGCTTGTGAGATTGACTTCTATTTTCCTTTAGTTAAGGAGCCATTAAGCAGAAAATAGGGTAGTTTGTATATAGCATAAAGTTGAAATCTGRCAGTTTTAATGCGGACTTCTCAGTGCAAATTAGTGCAAATTAATTTTAGAGTCTTCCCTTAAAAAAACATGATGGAGTGAATGGAGTCATGTTGTCCTTTTGTAGGAGGGCTGCTCTTAGGGGCTTGGTGACAGAAACATATTAAATGAAAAGCTATTTTGAGGAAGCACCTTTATTTTTTGAACAGAAAGTTTGTAATTAGGTCAGTCAACCAACTAATTTCATGCTAGAGAATGTTTAGGTAAGAGCATCTCTGTGCAAGCATCTGTCAAACTCAAAGCATGTTTGTGGTCTACGGTAGCAATATGCAGAGGTGCCTGGTAAGAGTTCAGATGGTCTATATGATCAAAAGGACTCGTAGTCTCTTGGTGGTTGTCTGGGTGTTGGGAGAGTAGTGTGTGAAAAGCTGTTTTTATCTGCCATGGGTTGTGATGATTTTTTGTTGATAAAACCKTGACTCAAAGGGAAAGAGGGTCCTGTGAGACTAAGAGTTTTAAAAAAAAAAAAACCACTGCCCCAACTGTCCATCAGTGGGTTAAGCTTCTATTTTGGTGCAGCTGTTTAGGGTGTTTTTTTCTGTTCTGTATAATTTTGTGAAAGCAATATGTCTAGACTTGAAGTAGATCTCCATGTCTATTCTTGTGTTTTATTTTTGCTGTTATATGTGACTTGACATTGTTTTTCTGCAAGCAAGCTGAAATAAGTGCTGATATTTCAACAGATACAGACTGCCAGTCAAACATTGCGCTGGTGCCTGTGAAGAGGCACTGCCAAAGTTAATTGTGTCTAGTGCAAAAGCTGGGAGTTGTGGCTGATCAAAGCAGGTAGGTGAAGGCGCTTGCATGGAGAAGAGCAACTCGCTGTAAGCAGCTCAACTTGAGCAGAGCAAGCCGGGTATTTGAAATAGTCTTTACCTCAGCTGATGTGTGTGTTTTGCTCTAAAAACATGCAGTTATTCCAAGGCACATTTGGAGAGAATTAGACAATTTATATTTTATAGTAAAATATAGATGAATCTGAGTGCTATGTAAGGGAGGTGATTAAGTCAGAAAAGCTTCAGAAAATATTTAATTAGCTACTTAAAGCCATCAGTGTGGTATTAGCCATAGAGGAGAGGTAAGTTAGCTGACAAAGGCACTTAATTAACATCAGTTTGCGTCCTGGCAGCAAGAGTGAGTCACTGGGGAGCAGAGTCCAGTTGAGTCTGCAGAGTTTTTACTGCTGCAGAAGGTGAGGAGAGAATCAAGCATTTAGGTCGGATTGCAGACTAAATGTGTGAGGCTGAGAGCTGGAAGGTCCTTTTCACGTAAAAGTTAGGGAAATTACTGGATATGAAAATCAACACGCTGAAACACCAGATTCTGAAATGCATGTTTTGAGAACTTTTCAAAGTAGAACATTTTTAACCTGAAGACCCTGAAAAAGSAAATTTTGTTTGGCCTTTTTATTCTGTGCATCTGTGTAACTTCCTTACCATAGTAAATATACATTTAAGGAAATATTTGTATGAAAGGGATGGTTTTGCTGTATTTGAATTCTTCAGAGAATCCTAGGCACCAAAAGARTCGTAAAGGAGAAGAACAAGGCTGTCCTTCCCAAAAGAGAGAAATCTTAGACATATTTTCACCTGACAGTTCAGTTTGGAAAAAGTGCAGACACCCAGTGTCAAGTCTGCTGAGCAGTATTGGCATAATTTCTCAATTTCTCAATATTTCTTTGCAACAGATTTTTAGTGCCTGTCAAGTCTATTAATTTTTTTTAAAAAAAACCCCACTTTTAAGCTATCCTATAAAATGTTTGCGTTCCACGGTACTTGGCATACAGAGTTGAAAAGAAGCGAAAACCACATAAACATTTTAAATATTCTTGCAGCTTGAGTTATAAATATAAAAAAATCCTTAAAGCATTATGACATTCTGTTTAACAACTACAGGTTCATTAAAATTTGAGGTTATAAAGTTTAATCTATTAATGGGTTCTAATTTTGCAGGATACTATTTTTTTTTTTATAATTAAGCATTGGTTCTAATTTATTTCCCTYGTGTTTTCCTGCTTGTCTCTGTTAATACCAAGAGATACTAAAATGCTTCACAATGCACATTGCTGTGACAGCTCTGCACAGATTTGGAAACTTCTGTCAAGMCGAGTTTGGAAAAGCCCAGAGCATTTGTTTTTATCTGTTCCTTTACTGGAAACAAGGGTCTTTGAAGTTTTGTATAGGTATTGCTTGACCCTCTCTTTGATAATCTAGAGAACACCATGGCTCATACTGGTGTGTAGTGGATCTTAAAGAAGTTGAGCAAAACCAAACGTTGGAGAACTGCTAAATGCTTTAAAACTAACTATGAAATTCAGAAAATCAGGATTCTCGTCCTCAGAGTTGTTGGCCATGTCAGCTTTTTTGAGGGTTGGTTTGCATGACATTTGATTTCTTAAAATCAACACTTTTRATCAGTTATTTTGCTTCCTTTTCTTGAGGTTGTTGTTTTCTTTTGTAGCTGTTGCAGTGTTTGGTGGCTGCTGCTTTACCACCCCCACTTCCCTTGTGTATCCTTTGCCTTCCCACCTTCAAATCTGGAATTTGGGGGGAATTTTCTTAATCATTGCTAAACAGTGTCAGTAGCTCCTGGAGTGTAAGCAGTCAGCCTTACATCTTTCTTGTTGCTGCCTGAATGTGCATGTTGTATTGGTGCTAATTTCCAGGAGAATGATACTTCATGGCAAATTTTGGTAGTGTTTACTTGGGATGACGATTCACCCCAGTGCTGGTGCAGAGATCGTACAGTGAGTTTTCAGCCCTCCATGTTTCCAGAGGCAGGACTAAACCAGTGACTGGCACTGGGGCAACAGCTACTTCTTTGTCTAGAACAAGTTCTGTTTTAGCRACTATAGATACTCCATATGACCTGTGGTCCATATAGATACTCCACATGACATATTTTAAAGCTAAAATAACTGCATGATGCTTTACAGTTTCAGTCTGAGGGCTAAGAAAGAATTGATCGAATTGCAGGGACCTTAAGTCATATGAGAGAGTTTGCTTTTTCCCCCTGTGCTGTCTCAGTGACATCGTGCAGTATTGTTACACAGACTATTGTACTCCTCAGAGCTATAGCAAGTTAAAAAAAAATTGCTGCTTATGCTCTACAGCACTTAGCAAATACTTGGATTCAGTGTTTTGCTTATTTTGCAGATGGTCTTCCACAGGATTTACTCATGAATGTTTAAACTTTTCTTTGACTATTGAGCAAAACCACAGTGATGCAGAAAAATGGGGATCGCTCTTTGCAATACCTGCCATGCAGAGAGCATGGAAAAAGCTAAAGGGAGCTCTGTTCCCAGAGTCTCGTATCAGCAGTCAGTTTGCTATGGAAAAGACACTACAGGAATTTCTTTCTTCATCTGGAGAAGATCAGAACGCTGATTGTAGGATTCTTGGCCATCTCCTGTGTGCCTCACAAGCAGAGCTATCAGTTGAATTCGTCTTCACTCGAAGATCTGCATGTGTCCTTGTGTCAGCCCAACCAGAACTTCTGCCTGCTCCAACTACAAAGGATCCTGTCACAGCATCACCTGAGGTAAAATAGCAGAGTCTGCATGGTGCCTGATAGAGGAGCTGCTGTGTGCTCAACTCCTACAGCTGACCTGGCATCCCACCTCAGCAATGTGTGTCTCTTGTGATGTTTGATGCAAGGCAAGRAAAGATCACTCCTAAAACTCCACAAGAGGGATTCAGGTAGTTAGGATCATCTATTCAAGATCTCTTTTCTGTTGTTAACCTTAGAAAAGCGGAGGAAGCACTTTGTAGCATTTCACCTCTCCAAAAAAAATGGAAAGATGGAGTTGTTTCAGCCAGAGCTGCATAAACAAGTATAGGAATCTGTCAAGCTAGTAATTTTGATAGCTAGCACATGAAAATCACAAGCTTTGCTCATTCTTTAGAGTTCAGGACAAGTCTGTACAAAGGAAGAAGGATGGATGAAAAGATAAAAATTGAAAATAAAAGGTTCTCCCTTTCTTGGAAAAGAGGAGATACTTTCATTTTGATGTAAGGAAATGGAGGTTTATGAACAAATTATTCATAACCGCATGCTTCAAAATGTTCTTCCAGAACAGCTCTGTTATCAGTCCATTTCCACAAAGAGAATGGTGATGGACAAAGGCCTCATAAGAGCTTTATTATCTTGGATCTTTGTCCCTTCT
This sequence comes from Eudromia elegans, assembly GCA_003342815.1. Lineage (NCBI taxonomy): Eukaryota > Metazoa > Chordata > Aves > Tinamiformes > Tinamidae > Eudromia > Eudromia elegans. Next base: position 840,141 of record PTEX01000100.1, read on the forward strand.
GCTGAACTGCTGCTTGAGTCCAGTAAAAGCAACCAATATTCTTTTTCCAGCCTGAATAAKTGGGAATTCTCTATTTCCTATGAGGTTTTATAGCAAAAGTAATCTGGAGTCTCTTTTTTTCTCCAGTGAATAAGGGTGTTTTCCTGGTGATAAAGGCTCCTTTTGAGACATCTTTTCCTTGATGTGAGAGAGAGGCCCAGMCAGGTTAGTGTTTGAAAGGAACCTGCAAGAAGCTGGGTCTTGCTGCTTCACCTGATTTGCCTGGCTCTGATGTGTCCTATTGCTCGGAGCTGAAGAATACCAACATGGCACATGTTAATGGTTTGCAAACTTCAGCACAGTCACCTGCAATTAAGTCTATAATGCTCAATGTGGCACTAGTTACGTGAAGTGTATTTGTGAATACCATGTATCAACAACTTGAAGCGATGCCCAGAGTCAAGGTATTTGCAAGTTATCTATTAAGAAGAAGAGAATTTCCAAGAGAATCCAAGAAGAAAGATGCTTTAGATTATTATTTTTCTTCTCAGGATGATTTTCTAGACAGCAAGCAAGCAGCAGTAGAAATACTTTCCTGAATCCTTTCCTCAAATATCTGTGACTTTTTCTTTCCTCCTTTCATTTTTATTTTGATGTGCCTTACTGGAAGAATATCAGCATCATCTTAGAGATTTCTGTTGGCTAATGACRTTTGTGTGTGTTTGCCAGATATTATTCTCTCTGATCAGAGCRGCTCATCTTCAACAAAAGGATGGAAGTGTGTCTGAAGAATTKAACTTGGCTCTCTAATCTTTTAAAAGTTGATCTTTAATAAAAAGATGATACTTTGCCAAATTGAAAGGAGTTGCAATTCCTCTTGATCTGTGTTGATGTTGAAATGAAAATACCTGGGCAGGAGGCATGAAGCTGCACCACAAGTCATACTCAAATTTCTATAAAATAGTGCTGCTCGGTAGAGAAAAAAATGTTTAGTTTAAACTGAAACACCATCACAATATTCGGTGTCCTCAGAGGCAATCAAGAAACAAAGCGTCTTTCTGCATGGAGAAGTGAAGAAGCTTCTTTGGAAGCCACTTGCTGAGTTCCTTCCCTCTTCCTTCCTTCTCCTCCAAATTAGTTTAGGTTATCAAGTTGTGTCCTTGATGGCTTTATCTGTCATCATTTATTTGAAAACATAGGGAAACTTTTGTGTCTAGTAATGTAACTGTAAAAATTAAAGCTGCATATATATGTATATTTTAATAAGTTGTTTYGGTGACTTCAATAACAAAATCCAATTTTTGTTCCACCGTATTGGATTATTTGGAGCAGAATAAAGAAAAGTTTCTCTGGGATAGATGTGGGACAACAAACTTAAAATGAAGGACACTACAGATACTGAACTCTGTAACAACGTTTGGACCAGATGTTTGTTCTGAAAGAGAGGAGAGAGAGAAAAAAAATGTTGTCCCAAAATGAATCAAGTGAAATTGCATCAAGCAGAAAGGGCAAGTAAGTAGCACATCTCCTTGATCTAGTAGTTAACCATACCCAAGACTTGGTGTCTTGTTGAAAGCAGTAAGCAGCATTGCAGATGAAATGATTGTGCCTCTTCTGTGGCACGTAGCTCAGCAGCTGCCTTCTGTGCACATTCTGGGCATTGCTGCCATTGTGCAAATGATACTGCAATGGCTAAACGCCCTGTGAATACCCTACCTGAGAGGCTAAGAATTATACATGCATTTTCCTATGACTTTTCCTATCTTATTTTGTTACATCTCGGCTCCATGCAACTGATGAAACTTCACCAATCTCTCAGCTTTCAGGATTACTGAAGAAAACGGCTCTCTCAAGCATTGATTTTTGTTTTTGTTGTTATCAAACTCATAAAAACTAATTCCTAGGAGGTTTAGATCCCCAGGATAAAGAAGGAATGTTACAGAAATCCAAAAACTTGACTGAGGAATGTGGATAGGTTCTTAACTTGCCCAGCTGACATGCCTGTGCCTTGTATYAACTAAGAGACTGTGGCAGGATGATGAAACTGCTGTCAGTCTGTTTGATCTGGTTTTACCAGTAGGGTAGAAGACTTGAAATTGAATTTAGGCCTCTACAGAGAAGTTGATGATGGGGTTAGGCAGTCAATGAAAAGGGGACCCTTCAGGTAAGTATGATCACTTGTTTTTTAAATTGGCTTGCTCCCTAGGGTCATGGGGAGATGTTAGTTGCATTACAGTAAATACCATTTTTATTTTCTCAATTAAAAAATGGTCAGAGGAGATTATGAATTTTTTTCTTCTGGAAATGAGGATTTTTTCCCTACCTACATCTACTTGAAACAGACTGAAAAAGAACTTTCTGGACAAGGATCTTATGATTGGTCTCATCTATTACAAGTATCATAAGTGTCTCGAAAGTTCCTAGTCCAAAACATTGGGGTTTTTTTGCATCAGAGCATGAAAAAAACTGCATGTTTAGTATTCATCTCTTCTCATCCTCCYCTATTACCGTGACTCTATGTGTATGTSTCTGTGTAGCAGAAAATGAGGGAATGCAAGGTCATTATTCAAGAAGTTACCAACTAGCACTTTTCCTTCCCCTCCAGTCTTTCTGCCTCCCTATCCTGGAAGTTTGGAGCCCCTGCCTCAGCCTACAGCTTCCTTCTTTTTCCAGCTGCCCACAAAAGTAAAGAACCAGTGTGAARGGTTGAAGAAAGAATCCACTCAGAGGATTGTGTCTCAAGCAAAAAGCTCCAGGTTGCAGACTCAGAGAGAAACTTCCTTTGGGGAAGGATCTGCTCCCAGGATTTGCTCGTCTCTTTTAACTTGGGCAAGCAGAGCTCTTGAAGCAAACAACAGGGTTGCAGGTAGGTAGGGCCCCTTTGAACTGCCATCCACTCAGGTGTGAAGGATGGACTTTGTGCTGTTTCCTGATGATTTTTTGTTAATGTTTTCTGTCACTGCTTCAGGCTGAGAGATGGAGAGACTATGAGCAGCTTGGAGAGGGGTGGGAGAGAGAGAAAATGTGCTGSGTATTTACATATAATACTTTTATACCTCTGTTCACCATTCATGGGGTTATATTTGACCTTTAGTTCYCAAGAATGGTATTCTTTTTCTGAGCCTTTTGTACAAGGGAAGCTAAATAAGTACGGAATCTGGTGGCTAAGGACCAAGGTAAAGGCCAGTGATTGTGTATGACCCATAGCCCCATGATTTTCAACCATTCCCACGCTTCCCACCAGTGGTAGCTTTGAATAACGAGGAAACGTAGGCTATCAAATCGTTTGAAAGGTCTGTTGATTCCCAGCATGGAGCGGGTTCCCCAGTTTCAAATGTGTAAGTATGGCTTGCAGAGGAGTCTGACTGCTGGATTTGTCAAGTCCTGTTCCTCCTCCATGTGAAGGAGGTAGCCTGGGATGCTCTGATTGAGGGGCTGTGCCACTAACTGTGCAATTGGCAATTCCCAAGTCCCAGACAGCGATGCCTGTAGAATCTGCTCAGGKAAATTCTGCTTTCCTCACTTCATGTAGAGCTATAGCCTCTTGCTTGCAACCTGCAGAAGCCCAACGTCAGACCTTTCTTTCTCTAGCTATGCTACTGCTGACACGTGAAGTTTATCCTAAATTTCTTTTGACCTGAGAKCTGGCAATGAAACTCTAAGGAGGCTTTACCAGTTCCTCTTTCATAGTGAGTCAAGTCATTTGGAACTGTGATAAGTGCRTTATTGCTTTGGTGCATCTTGTGACTCTTCTCTCCCTCTTCATTCCCTCCAAATTGCTTCAGGACACCTTCTAACCTTTATACTGCATCACAAGCCTTCTGCAGAAGATCTTGAGAACCATTTATGTTGCTGGAAGATGACTGAGTTTGGATCTTGGCCTTCCTTAAGCAGGATCTCCTGACAAAAATGGGATTGGGAAAGAAATGACTTTTTTCCATCACACAGAGAAAGCCTTTGAGCTACCATAGGAATGGAGGCATAGAAAGAAAACTACTTGTAATGCACTAATATCTAGGGAATTTTTGGCTTCCCCATTGTCCCTTTGTTATAATGTCATGAGGATTATTTTTATCAAGCCTAAACTTGTTATTTTGCCACCTGAAGATCAAGTGAATGGATCTGAGTTYGAGTTTACTGTTCTAACAATGTGAACACAGCTGACCACCTCCTGCAGGGGAGGTGCCCAGTGAATTGGTGAATCAGGGCTCTCTGAGGCTTCAGACTTTATAATAATCAATAAAGCCTATGARTATAACACTTGGCTAGGCTTCCACCTCCCTTTGCAGGATTTTTTTTAAAAGGCACTCAGAGTCAGATCAGCAGTGTGGAAAGCATTGCATCTTTTGAGGTTCCTTATGGTTTTGAATAGAAAAGAGATATGGTGGAGATGTTGAGGGCCACAAAAGTGAGAAAACTCAGATTTTTCTTCAAGAGTGAGAAGTTATGTGTTAGAAAGCAGAATGGTTTTGGATTTTTTTTTTTTTTTTTTTTTTTTTGGTTCCCTAAGGGATTCTGAAGTCAAATTTAATTAGGCTGCGAGATCTGTGAAATAAAAACCGTATGTCTGGCAATAGTAAACAATGCACATGCATGCCCATGCACTTCCATCCTCCTCCATGTAGGAAATTGCTTTTGGAAAAGAGGACTTACTTTTAATGTTCAGATTAGGAAAAGGAAAAGCTTCATTCAGAAGCTGAGTGAGAAGAGGTGGCACGAGGGTGAACCAGACCCTCTAGCAGTAGGTAAAGAACGTTTTTATTGTCCTGTTTTCCGCTTCTGGCAGCTGTAGTGAACGAGTCAGATGCTTGTGCTTGAATCTAATTTATTTCTTAAATCAGTTACTATGAAACACCCTTTTTTAACTAATGCCTAGAACTTTTATTAAGCTCCCCAGCATATTTAAATTGTTTAGCAGTCCTAATGTAGCCCTGAGGCTACCACTTCATGGCAGTTGTGATTTTTTTGTTATGCTGGAATGCGTTGCAGTCTTGGTACATTCTAAAAATAATTGTTCAGATGGTGCTGCTTAAGTACATACCTATGTAGTGAGCCGTTTCCATTGGGCTTTTGAAAATTGGGCTTTAATGTCTCCCTCCTCGCCTCCCCTTAAATATCAAACGTCCATCTCGTTGCTTCTGTGGTTATCGAGTAAAATGCTAAATTTATAACGTGCTATTTTTAGAAAACTGATAGTCAGATGCATGTTTTAAAATACGCAGCCACGGTTGCACTTGTGAACTTGGACGCTTAAAGAGTTTAACTCCRTTTGACGTGTCAAATCCTGGATGGCTTTGAAAAATGTGAAAATGTGTATGTGGTGACTCGAGTTGCTTTTTGTTATGGGTACAGGACTTCTGGCAAACTGAGTGCTGAACAGGAGTAAGGTGGAAGTCATAAACTAAAGATCTGTGAGTTGCAGAAATAAATACTAACGTGTGGCTCGAGGTCTGTGCCAGTAGTGCTTTTAGTTGAAGAAAATACTTGTGTTTGTGTCTGACTTCTAGTCCATGTTTTGTACCTTCCTTATTCCTGTACTTGCCTCAGCCAACTCTTTGGCCATTTTATTCTGTGGAGCAGGGTACATTTAATATTTTTAAATACTTGTGGTAAAATAACAGGGACACTGAGAATTGCTTTTAATGGTATTGTCCTGGTTGCTATCTCTAGGGTAACTAAAATAACTTTGCTGCTCCTGCTCTTCTCCACAGTCGTGATTTTTAAATAAAGTAATTTTGACTGTTGCTTTTATAAAGTCAATATTTTGATACTCCTTGTGTATCAGCATTGTGTAGCATAATATTATTGTGCTCCGAGCCTTGCAGCTGAAATCCTGGATTTTGGTATGTTTTTAGAGATGACTTTTGCCTTGTGTTGTTAAATATTAATAAAGATGTCTAAAACCCTTTTCTTGTTTATATTATACTTGACATAATTGYATAAGTACAGAGTGACTCTCTTCTGATTGATTTCAGAGTGCCAGGAAACAAGAAAAAATGTGGTACAATTCTAGGGTTTCAAACCCAAATGTTAACAGAATTTCACAAGCTAGACGTGTGTGTTATTTCTTATTTTCCCCTTTTTGTTCCCTTTAAGATTTCTCTAGAATTTGAGCTACCCAACTCATTTTACATAACTCTTTATCTTCCTCACGTTCCTGCTCCTTTTAATTCTTAATCAGGACTGCTGGSATATGTTGGAAGTGCCGTATCCAGTTAGTAAAATTGTGGCTGCTGACCTTTCCTCTAATCTCGTCCCAGAAGAGTAATCTTTTCACCTGAAAAATTTCCTCCCTTTTTTTCCTTCTATCCAACCTCTCAGGTTTATGTTGTAACACCCTTTTTGTGATAGGATGCTGTAGAAGTGATGGAAATGTAAGTGAAGATTGGGAAATTTCAGGAAAAATCTGGTCAATGTTGTTGCTTTTACCAGAACTAAATTGATTTTGTTTGAGATGTGTTGTCAGTTCAGAATAGTTATTTAAGGAAGAGAGATGTGACCAGAAGCACGGTCCTTCTTCAAAAAATAGTTGTCTATTTTTTCCCCCCCTTGTTTTTTAATCTTTGAAAAAAATATATAACCAAGGCAATGAACCTGAACAGCATAGATTCTTTGGTGTTTATATTCCCTCATTTTACTGTGAGGGAGACAGAGGTGTCAAAACCACCTTCATAGCTGTTCATAGTGGACTTGTGAAAACCAGACTGGTTCAATCAGCCGTAATAAGCTGTAAATTAGATTCTCAGTTTTGTTTCACCAAATCTGTTTGCAGGATGTGGGAGGCTGATCAATAGAGGGAAGAATTTTTTTTTTCCAGTTTTTCTGCCTCTTGAGGAAAGTGGAAGCTTTGTTTTGGCAAGTCTCTTTTGGACTCTGAAAGATAAAACATTATTTAAGGACTATGTTAGAAAGATTTTTGTCATTTTTACTTGAAACCTGGCAAATGCCTCCTGTACACAGCAATGTTAACAAAAAAACACCTGAATGTTTCCAGTTGTGCTTCCTGATGGGCTTGGTGAGGAGCTGGCACAGCTCCTACCCCAGCTCCATTAATCGCAGACATCAAGAGTCCTTTTGTAGGTGGGTGGCTTCAGGAATGGTTGTTCTCTGCTGTTTAGGAAACTGGATTGTCTGAATGGCACGCAAAGCATTACAAATTAACCACTAAAAATGTTTTTAAGTTTGTGCTTTTTATTACTTTTTGAAATGATGACACTTTTACTTCCTTGATCGCTGGCTAAGTTGTTCTAAAGAACATGAAATTACTGCTCTGATCAGCTGTYCTGTACTGTTTCACTTCCCTGTCCCACTCATTCGTATGGTGATTCTCCCTCTTCATAGTAGAAACCTTATTCTTTTTTTCCTTCTCCATGTACCAGACAAGTGAATGTCAGGAAAATATATGGGTTTTAGGCTTCTGTTACAGCACAGAAAGTGAAGAAATCTGTCTGACCCAAATGGATCTGTCTTCTATAGGGAGAAATAACTTTGTTATCCAGACAGAATGTTGCAAGACACTGTACAAATGGTTAAAGAGGCTTATGGGTTGGGATGGTTTTCTTCTTAGTAGCTACTTAAATAACTTGAATCTTATCAGCATCCAGCCACCTCTTGTCCAGTTCAGAGAATGGTCTTTCATCTGCGGCTCTGAAATAAATGGCATTTGAACAAGAAACAAACAAACAAAAACCCTCTTCTGTAACTACAAATATTTTGAACATGGTCATAATTAACTTCTGCAGATTGGGCTGAGATTTGGCATTCCACAGAATTCAGCTGTGCACTGACCTGAAGTTTGCACATAGGATAAAATTAACTCATTTACAGCCCACATTAAAAATGGTGATAATATTAATGCAGAAAGGCATTAAGTTAGATTAMATCAAATAAATATAATGACTCTTCAGGAAAATCACTTGTTAGAAATTAACCTGATTTCATGTACTATTAGGTGTTACTAGAGTTAAGCATAGGAAAATGAGCCATGGCTTTTTGAGGGCATTGTTATGAAAGGATATGATTTAGTTTTCTGCAGCTTGTTGCACTTTTTCATACTTATCTGGATTAAAATTGATTTAAATGAGTAGCCAGTGGGGAAAAAATTGAAGTAAAATATGTTCTGTATTTTTCATGGGGTTATAGAAAGAATGGAAACACTGTTTGGATCTGTCATTTTACAGAAATTAYTGGCAAATGACAGATCTTTGTTTTTTCAAAGCTTGTTTTGATACAGCATATGGAAGGCTAAAATGAGGAAATCTGAGCTCCTTGAGGCAGAAGTTAAATCTTCTCATTCCTTGTGTTGTCTTATAAATGTATATCCTGCTGTTTGCCAGTGAGAGAGGGAGCTATGCAAGGCTAAAAATAAAGCTGGACATGGAGTAAAAGGTAAGTGGCACGAGAACATGAAATCTGAGTCTCTGAGAAGTGCTGGAAATTGCCTTGAGTACAGATGGGCCATAGTTTGGGCAAACATCCTTAGCAATGAAGCATTTCAGGGGAGTTTTGGCATAGCTATAGGAAGGGTTTATAAGTGATAATAAATAGTAATATTTGAAATAACATCTTCCTGATCTGTTGTAGTACGTCACATTAGATAAGAAAGCAGGAAAATTGGTTTTTCCAAATATTTTTGAGGATGTGTGTAAAAGATGGGGAGAGACTCCTGTAGTAGTGAACACCTGAGTACAGTCGTCATGTTACCAGCAGGGTGTTTCAGGGACTCGGGACTTTCAAGGAATTAGCCTCGGGACTTTCAAGGAATTCAGGCTGACTCAGGTATTGGTGTAGCACAGGAGCTGAAGTAACAAGCAGTCAAGCAATGCAGGGGCTCTCCATTAAGAGATGAGTCCTGACAGAAAACCTCCTGCAGCAACTGAAGTCTTCTGTAAGTGACAGTTGCTCTGAGATTTGGTTTTCTTGTTTTGGGTCCTCTGGTGTCTCCGAAAGTGCTAGCTCTGATCTGAAGATTTCCCTGTGCCTTGGTCGCTCGTGTTTGTCACCTTGTGAGGGCTGAATGTGGATGAGTTAATGTTGAAACTTCCTCAGAGGGGATGAGAGGATGTGCGAAGGGGCTCCTTGATTTGGCAGCTTTTAAAAGCTTATGTCTTTGGAAGCTGTTGCCCTCTGTCAGATCTGGTTGAAATTAGAAAGAGGTAGAAAGAAATTAAAACTTCTTTTTTTTTTTTTTTTTAAAAAAAGAAAGAACGGAAATATTTGTAGAAAGAGCACTTTTATTAATTTCTTTTCTGATAAGTTTTTGTAAGGACATGGGAGTGATCTAGGAAACTCTTAAACTTTCTGTGTGCAAGCTTCTTCCCAGTTTTACATCTAGAGCATTCTTAAATGGAACATATATTTTGTATCTTGTTGAATTGGTCCCTGGACTTTTTTCTTAAACAGTCAGCGTTTACAAAACAGCGAGTAACACTATTTTCTCTAGATATTTTAGGGAACAGCAATATTTTCCTTTATTAGGTGTTATGCTGAGGAGAACTCCAAGCAGCGCTTTCAGTACTGACCTTTTAGTTCCAGTTGTACTTGTAGTGATATCTTTTGGGTAACTATTTTCCTTTATTAATGTTAAAACTTTTAATATTTACTTTTATATCACTTTTCAAAGTTTTGTTTATTTTTTTTTTCCTATGCTTGCATCCCTTTTGGACTTTTCCTAGTTATCTCCTGTATAAGAGTATATTAACTGGGTCTCTGGAATGCTTTCTTTCTAACTAGAACTTTATTTTTTCAAGCAGCTATGCAAATGAGAAAGATGAACTCTAATACTACATTTGCTCAGGCAATAAAAGCCTAAGAAAATCAAGGAAACTTTTTTTCCCCCTGCATCAATCCCGACATTGTTCTCCAGAAACACGTATTCCTTGGAAGCCCCGAGTGTTTCTCTGTGGCTTGGAGTGAACCCAGGCTCTGCAGTGTGGCGGTGCGGAGCCTCAGCCGCCGAGTGTCCCGTGGCTCTCCCCAGGTAACTTCAGCACCTAAATGCTGCCTTGTAGCTCAACCTAGCCATTAGATCAGGTCCCTTTTTTGCCCCCTCAATGAGTCAGGGTGTTTTTCATATGCAGGTGGGTTTTTTTAATAAAGTTGGTGGCAGAATAGTGATACATGGGCCTTTGCTACTTCCTAGTGTGCTTTGACTTTGCAAGTTAGTCTTTTAAGGGCTAACACCAGATAGGGATAGTTGAGATAAATGTAGGTTCTGCTTGTCTTTACATTGAGGCAAGGAATGGCTCCTGTTGCCACATTATGTCACCTTGAGCTACCATCTGKTTTTTTTTCCCCTTGGAGCTCCTACTGTTTCAAAATCTGGCTAGCACTGAGAATTGCTGTTCTCTAGCAAGAAATTCTCCTTTCTGCCTTTACCTAAGTGCTGAAATATTTGCAAGATGTTGTGACTTGACAAGCTGCTAGTATTTGTTCCMTTGGCACATGGGGATTTTTGCACTGAATGCAGAAATCTAAACCGCAGATACTTGAGGGCCAGCTATGTGTGATGCCTTCTTTAGTGAACAGTCTCACAGATTTGTTTGGCATGGCCTGTTCAAGTGTCCTTAGCAAAAATCCTTYTTGAGAAGTGTTGTGAACTGCATTGGCATAAGCTGGGTAGTGGCTGGCCTTCTTGCTGCCTAAAGGACCTGTTTCTGCTCTAACTGAAAACATACTTGATCAAACTGCCAGGACTCTGTATTTTCTTCCCCCTTCCTCCCTCCTCTGTTTCCTCTCTAATTAATTTTTGCTGTAATGAAGAGAAATTCTTCCCTTAGCAAATCCCTTACCCACTCCCTGAGATCCTCCCAGTTTAGCTAGCGCTGGAAAACTCATTGCTTTCAATAGGATCAATGACCTAAATTGTGGTATGGTCTAATTTTGATTTATATATATATATAAAAAATCCCTGCAAAGTGTCTCAAAATATGTAAATTCTTACCTAGAATTAGTATGACCATGGTGCTGCATAAACGTTGTTCATACCTTCTGCCTCAGGTCTAAAATGTTTACTTTATTTAAATCCACATGTTGCAGAGTGATGACTTCTCCTTTTCGTGCAGTGTCAAGAGGGAGTCTAGATCATCAAGAGATGTATGGATAGTATTTCATTATGAATATTAAATCATTTGCTTTATAGGGCAAAAGTTTCTTAATGTACTCCCCAATCCATTTGTCTTGATTTTTATYAGCAGCTGGAAACCTTGCCCTCAAAATTCTGATCAAAGTGAATGGCAGAGATAGTCATATATGGGTTTCATTAAGAGAAACTCCTCCATAGGACAGAGTATGGAATCTGTATAGTGTAGGTGACAAAACATGCAGTGATTTCCTTCAGATTTGTTCAGGTCTCCAGTTTCTTTTTCAATAAATAAATATTCTTGAGGAGAAGAAACCAAAGCCAACCAGTGCCATCCATCAAATCTTTTTAAGCTTGACACAAAAAGAAACATCTTTAGAAGAACGATTTTTTTTTTTTAAGCTCCTGCCCTCCCTCCCACAGCAGGGTTTTTCATAAAGGAATAATTGGTGTCTGAGTATTGTTTAGACTCTGTAAAAAAGACTAAAAAAAGTAAAAAGTCTTCAGTAAACACTCTCACCATGTTGCGTGGTTTCTCTCTGTTTAGAATACTGACCTATTTTTTGGGTTTGTGGTACTTTCCTGTCTGTGTTCTCCCCGTCCCCATCTCCTGTAAATGCAGTAGGAAGATTTTCAGTTCAACATTTTAAATGGCTATATGTATTTTACTCTGCTGGTAATGACAGCTTAAGCTTTTAGTTTGTGTTAGACATCTAAAAATATTCCTACAGGGAAGGGAACTGAATATATTTTTAGTGCTTTTTATAAAATTTCACGCTACCATCTTATTTATAGGAGAGAATGAAAAATGGTATCTTTTTAACCCATTAATATTAAGCAAGTGTGTATRTATAAAAACATGCACCAGCCTACCAGAGTGTGTAGTTGAATAACACTGTGGTGCCTATTTTTTACACTAAAGGAAAGCAGAGTTGTGGAGATGCTGCTGCTTCGCGTGTGTAATCTGTACTGATGACAGGARAAAGAAAAATGGTAAATGAAATTCTGTCAAATGAAAGCTGTCTTAACAAACAACTTCATAGCCTGCGATGCTTTCTATAGTGATTCATACACATATATATGTGTAAATACATATATATTTTCATAAATGAAAGCCGAAACCCAAAAAGCTGAGAAGCTGGAGCATGTAACGTGATGGCCTGCAGGAAGCAGGCACGGGTAACAGATTCCTTGAGGATTTTCCTGCTGCAGTTGAACCTGGGCGAGTGTGTGGGGCGTTAGGGTTCAGGTCGTGACTAGCTCTGAAGTGAGGCCATTCAGTAGAAGAGGATGTTGTTTTCTCCACCTTCAGACTCTCTTCTGTGTGTTATATTCTGAATTGCTCAGGAGATTAAAGCATAAGTTTGTCAGTGCAATCTCCCATATCCACTGAAAGCATAGTGCAGTATTGGATATTTGGGGGCTGTTTTCTAAATATTTAGTGCTGATGCAGACTATCTCTTTTGTAAATGCCTCAGCTTTGCCTGTGGCTCAGAACTTTAACCTCTTCCTTCTGACTTGTAGTTGCCTCAGAGCCCCTGTGTGAACATTGATCAGCTGTACGTATTCTAAAATAAGGTTTTCCTTTCAGAAATCTTCTCTCCCGTTTGTGTAAGTTGGGAGTGATTTGGCCCTGATGAAATGGCTTTGCTCTGGCAAGAAACTGCTTCCACCATCTGTTACTCCTGCACGCTACTTTTTYGGCCTGTCYTGGATGCTCTTGCCCTGTGAGGGCRGTGGGGTTTAAATGCTGAGCGCAGACTGATTAACGAGGCATTAAGTCACTTAATTCTTTCATTTTTAAATAAAGTATTAACGTGGTTTTGGCAGGCACTGATTTGCATTTTAAGCAAAAGAGATGGCTTCTGTAAGTGCTCTGGTTTGGCAGCCCCCCTTGTGGTGGCACGTAGCTCTCAACTCCATCTCTATTTTAAATTGTAAAGTTATTTTTTAAACGAACAAACAAATCCAACAAGCAAAAGGCTGCCCCAAAGTTGTGGAATCTGCTTGCTTGTGGTAGCTGTTGCAGTGCTGCAAAGCAGGTATTTTACTGACTTGTTTAAATATAAAACTCAGTGTCATATGTAAAAAAAAAAGTGTGTAAGCTTGGTTCAAAGTAAGGATTTGCATATTTTTCTTTTACATGAGGGACAATTTTGGTTCCATAACGGCTCCAGGTTTTACTTATCCAGAGGTGATTTTGCCACTGCAGCCACGTGGTGCCTGAGTGAGGTGTCTGTGTCTTGGAGCAAAATGCACTAAGACTTGGAGATAGTGCAATTGTGGCCTTTAGAAAAGGTGAAGAAGTAAAAAAAAAAAAAAGCCACAACTTAAAAAAAAAAAAAAAAAATTTTAAGTTTTGATTTGTGGGACGTAAGCTTATTTGTCGGGTTATATCCCAGATTGCATAAAATACTGAAGGTTCCCGTTAAAAACAAATCATAGAATCATAGAATGGCTATGGTTGGAAGGGACCTGTAGAGGTCATCTAGTCCAACCCCCCTGCACACGCAGGGTCCCCTAGAGCATGTGGCACAGGGTGGTGTCCAGGCGGGTTTKGAAGATCTCCAGAGAAGGAGACTCCACCACCTCTCTGGGCAGCCTGTTCCAGKGCTCTGTCACCCTCACTGTTAAGAAATTCTTCCTCAGGTTCCTGTGGAACTTTTGGTGCCTCAATTTGTGGCYGTTTCCYCTAGTYCTATCACTGGCCACCACTGAGAAGAGGCCAGCCCCCTCCTCCTCACTCCCTSTCTTGAGATATTTATATACATTAATCAGATCCCCTCTCAGTCTTCTCTTCTCCAGGCTGAAGAGGCCCAGCTCTCTTTCCCTCTCCTCCCCAACCCCAGAGATTCTGTTAGACTTGTTGACTCTGATGGTGGATTTGAAAGCCAAAATGTCTCTCTTTCTCTGTTGGGTTGTTAAATTTTGTTGTCACAAGAGTGTCATTTGAGGCTTCCTATTTGAGGAGATGCTTTCGAGTCCTGAAGCCATCTATAAAAAGACTTCTGTGCAGGGATCCTTTCCTCCAACTGGGAACTCAAGAGGATTCATTAATACCACTTTAATTTCCTGTGCATGGGGAGGGTATAAGGACAGTTAAACCTCTAATTCTCTGTATAGAATTAATGGAAGGCCCATTACCACAGCAGAGCCTCTCAGAGACATGGCAGCTGAATTTCCATAGGCAAATTGTGGTCCGTATGGATTAGCGGGTACCAGCTAGTGCTGTTACCAGCTTGTGGTATCTGATCTTTCAGGAATCTGTGTCTTAAGGTTTATGCCCTGTGAGCTGGTGTGCCCTTGAAGGGCTTAGCGGGATTTCTGGTTGACTTTAGTTTGCAGGATGAATCCAAGAAGCAACTAGAGCACCTCGTGAGCACGGAGTGTAGGTTTGTTGCAGACAGTTGCTGCTGTTGACCGAGTGGCAGTGGGAGGTGACTCTGACCTGGCCCCTGGTTTCCCAGTGCTCTCCTATGTGGCCTCCCTAGCATGCGGTCAAGGGGCGCTCACCCACTTCCCCTCATCTGGAGATACTTGGGCTTCCTGCTCTCCTGGTGCTTATTGTAGACTGTGGCTGACGCAAGAGCAGTACTTTGTTCTATAGTGCTGGAAGGGCAGCATAGCTTGTGTTGATGCAGGGAGAAGAGAGACTGAGGCTTCCCGGAGAGAATATTCCCAAGGACTCTTCATGATTGCACAGGCCAACACCCATACAGCCAACACCCATGCCCCAGGTTTATCCCCTTGCCCCTGTATCTCTTGTGGGAGGGGACTTTCTCTGTCTTCCTGAAGGCCAAAAAAGGCTGAGAGAGTTTATTGCTTGCAGATGGTGCTTCATGTGCACACATACGTGCTTTCTGCTTGTACAAATCCATTAGGTTGGGAGCCTTTCATACTAGATGGGTTGTAGCTTTTAAATTGTGCTAAGCTGAGACTGGAGTCTTTGTTCTTATTCMTTTTTCCGGAGCTTATTTTGATGCTAGATAAACTGTCATAAAAGCAGTAAAAATTCTTAGTGAAGCAGTTGAAGGACAACAAAATTAATGTGGGTCTACTTGTTGATATCACTGGCTTTTAGAGGAAGGCTGAAAGTGTGAATAAGTGGTGGTCTTTGAGTCACAAAGCCTMTGTTTTCCTTCCGTCCTGCCTATCCTTTGGACCAAGGTCTCTACCTTTTATGCGGAAGGAGAATCTGCCTTCAGGTTAATTAACAGAATCTCGGTGCCCGTGCATCAGATGTTTACTCATATCAAGTTTCTCTGTGTCCCTGCAACCCGAGTGGGGATTCTTGCTGCCTTTGGCTAGAGGTTTAAGGTTGAATTTCTCTGATGGAAAACACTGAAGTTAAAGAGTTTGTTTTAATTATTTCTGTAGTGTTTCACTTGAAGAATTTTAGGCCAGGTATAATGATTCTGCAGATCTCAAGATACCATTCTGACAGTTTTTGTCTACAATTTGACTACAATTTCTGCTGTAATTCGGCTGCAATTGATACTTAAGTTCTAGTGTAATGAGATGTACCAGGATGGGCCAAGGTAGACCAAATTTAACCTTTTTTTTTTTCTCTCTCTCTCTTTTTTTTTTTTTTTTTTTTATTTTTTATAGGCAAGGCGGGGGATTTAAATTTATAGATGTTTGACATGATTGCATAGGGATAGTTTTAGTACTTGAGTGCATCAGTACATGTAGCTCTACACTGGTGCTGATGCATATTTCTTCCTTTCTTTCTTATTGAGTTACTGAAAAATAACATGGGCTTAGTGTAACGATGGTTTCAAAGCCTGTGGCCCTACTGATCAGTGCTAGCAGATATAATTCATTTCAAATGGCCKTTGTGCTCTGCCTCGTGCTTGTGTTTCTGTGACCGTGCTGGAAAAGTTCAGAGCCATAGTCTTAATAATACATCATGTGTGTACTTAGGAAAATATAGAGTTGATATGTAGTGCTTTGTAAATAGAKATTTCAATCCCCTTTGGGAACACCAAATACTGTGATGGTTTAAACATTAAATACATACCGTTTCCTAAGACTACTTAAAATTTAGGGAGTAATCATTTATTTTTCTATTAGAAGCAAGTCCTTTCTTCTACTCTATTAAGCAGACACACTGCTTTTGAGACTGCAGAAGTAGGGATTTGTCTGCTCTCCCCTCAGCCCTTTGCTTCCTCTGCTTAGTGCTGATTCTTACTTTTAGCTCTGTGTGTTCAAGTTCTTAAAGTACTGTCTTTCAAGCTTTTTCCTTGTTTTCTTGATAGGATCATGACACTCTTCTGTTTGAGTACCCACCTGTGTGTGGTGGGTATGACACCTCTCTTGCCACTTCTTCCCAGCTGCTGTAATGTTAACTTTATAAATAGATTAGAACTTGCTGTCTCATATTCAGTGCAGAAAACTTAGTCTCTGTCTTGGGAAGCTTTTACAGAAGCAGCWTTGGCAAGTTGGAGTCTGCACAGAAGCGCCTTAAATCTGCTGCATGTGACTTCCTCTGGAGCTACAGGGTGCTAAGAGTGGTACAACACTTGCCAGGATAATAGTATGGATGGGAAACAGATAATGATGAGGGAGACCAAAAATACGGGAGTATGTCATGCTGGGAATGTCTGGTATAAGCTACGCATATGGTTGTGTGGGTGGCCAGAGACTTCCTGGGGCTGTGTGCTTAGAAAACCTGCCTAATATTTGGGTTCATCTCTCGTGAGCAGGGCACTCGATTCCGGGCTCTTGGTAGGGAGAGCTTTTGCTTTGCTGCAACTGACAGGGTTTCCGTGAGAAGAGCACAACTTGTGTGTCAGGTGAGCCCAAGCTCATTTCTCTGGAGAGAAATGATTCTGGCATTTGGTGCACGAGGGAATATATCTCTTAACATCAAGGAAACTTGAGGAGGGAGGTGTTACAGTTCCATAGTAATAGCTGTTTTGCCAGATTGTAAATCGTGACATTGGAATCAAATAACTTGGAGACACTGAGGTTTTAATTTCAGGAAAGCAAAAGAAAAACCTCTGCTTCTCAAAATTAAGAGGGAAAAGGATAAATGGAAGGAGGTGGGATCTGAAAGAACTATCACCCCGTGTACTGGTAGAGATGGCTGGAATTAGGGTGACTGGAGAGGATGATTAAGTGGGAGTCAATGGAAGAGAGCAGCTTTTCAGCTCCGAGATGAGGAATGCTGCCCTTGTTCCTCCTTTTCTCTTACTCTTCCATTTTCTGGATGACTGTATGTGTGTGTGTGTGTGCGTGTATGTGTGTGTGTATATATATATGTTTTATCCTTTGTGGATAAAGACTTTTGCATCTTTTCAGTTGTTGTAACAAAATAAGTGAAGCAGAGACCTTTTACCTTCTAGACATACAACATCCTTTTACAAATTCCAAATAATGTTTTGGGGTTAATTTTCTTTAGCCTGCAAAGTTACTGTATAATTAAAATTTCAKCTTTCTTGTCATCTTCTGCATGACTCAAGCATCCTATGCTTTTTATAACCTCTTCACAGTGCCGACCTTTTAAATGTTAATGTTGAACAAGACTATTTTTGAACTTTTGCTAAGTCATCTGATGACAAAAATCAAAGCTTAATATTAATTACACCATGCAATTCTCTGTTGTGAATCACCTATTAAAACAGTCCAAAACCATACRTTTGCTGACAGACACAGCACTGTGCAAATACTGTGTGGCAGATAGTTCAGTTGCTTGGCAATAACATTAACGGTCTTGAGTGTTTATAACACAAATATAATATGATCTGGTCAACAAGGTCAAGGTGTGTGGTGCTTTTCCTATTACTTAAGTGTACTGATAACTATTGCAAAGTGTTTAGTAGAATTAGACATGAACAGGCACCTAGCACTTAAGAGCAGCAACTTGAGTGAGGAAATCTGATCAGATTTGCTTTTGTTCACTCTCTGTCCACACTTATTTATCATTAAATATCAAGCCCCACAGTGCAGGATGTGTGTGTCCCTGGTGGACATGGAATCATGGGAGAATTTCCATGGTTTCGATCAAATCTCTCAGGATGGTTTGGGATGCTTGGTCTGAAAAGGTGGGGGGGGGTATGTGATTGAAAGCCCCCCCCCACACACACACACATGCATGTAGGAGGTCAGAAGTCTGAATGGGCATCCTTGAGAGCTTGTCCCAAACATAGTTCATTTGGAACAAAGCTTGGTTTAAAGTAAAACTTCATATGGGCATCCTGTGATTCCCCTGCTTAGGCTGAGTGCACCATTGCAGCGCATTGCTGTTTGCTTATTATTGTTAAACCCAGGTTTTTAATGGACTTGAGCAAAAATTGAAGGTATCAGTCATGACCTTAAAGCTGCCCCATGCTCCCCAAGAAAAACCTAACTCTAGGAAAGAACAGCAGGGAACTGTGTTCCCTTCCTGGGACAGGCCTCTGTTTTGCTTTGGTAAGCAGAGGTAGTAAAGCATATTCAACCTGCAATAAATATCACCTTAATGACGCAAAAACTTAATCTGAACAGAAGCCATAAAAGCTTATAGATGTTTATCCTTTAGTAATACTGTGTTTAATACACAAGTGGATAACTTTTTCGGGAATTCTTTGCCTTGATGAATACTGCCAGCCACCTATTTGTCTGCAGGAAATAATCACCACGTGACCCAAAAAAAAAAAAAAAAGTGGAAAACTGCTCACAGTAGGTGCACAAATAAATGTTTGATGCTTTTGTGCTCTGTCCTCTGCTGTTTTGCTGCAAGGTGCTTCCAAATGTCATGGGCCCCATGTGAATGGGTTGCTGTTGTATTCAACCATACTTTTGTAACCAGCACAGCTGCACCTACAGCATTTTAAAAGTGTGGAGGTGGGTTTTCTTGGTGTTTTCTTAATATGGTTAAGTCTCTGGAGAAGCCCAAGTTAAATGCTCAAGCATTATTTTAACATTTGACCTTTTTTAACTGATGAWGGGGGGGAAAAAAGGAGGAAGATTCTCTTTGTTCCATGTGACTGTGTTGCTGAAAAACCCAAGTGGCTTGTGCCATTTTGGGAAGGAAAGGCAGCCTGAGAGATAAAGATTGATATGATACCCGAGGAAAGGGAGTTAAAGGTCTCTCTTAYTGTAACACGCAYGGTGGGACTGGATGGGATATGTTAAAAGCCAAGTCTGACTCTGGGAAGAACTGGCTGCAGTTAAAACCCGCTAGGTGGAAAGGGGTTTTCTGGCTGCTCTGTGAAGATGGAAAGGGCATCTGCTAAATTTGAGATAAATACAGTTTTAGAGAGATTAGATTTTGGAAACTAAGAAGAGAAAAGTGCCCCATCTTTAATAGAGGAGGAAAAAAAACCCCAAAACATATTAATTTCAGCAGAGGAGCCTTTTGGAAAGAATGTGTTATGCAAACCGTGTTTCCAAGGAGTCTGTAGACAAAACAAAAACCTTAAAGCTCCAAGATACTCTTGTGCTAGTGCAATAACTGCACTAGAGAGCAGTTATTGGGGTGTGGGTGTTTGTGTGCGTATTGTATATACATGTGTATATATATGTATACCAAACAGAGCCTAGATGATTATATGAGTCAGATGATTATATGAATCTCTTCTWGTACCTAGGAGATTTGGCTCTTTGAGCCTTGTGTGAGGTCCCAGGATGATTTGGTGGGACAGGTAACTTGTCCATCTGCCCTTGTGAACATGGGTCAGGTCTTTGAGAGCCCTAGGAAGGTCTCAGCTCTGGATGTGAATAAACTGGCAGAAGAAATTTGGTTCCTTAACTTGCTACGTGCATGTGTGTCCTTTCAGTTTTTGTTCCAGGTGTATTTTGGGTGGATGGCATCTTATTTTTGTRTTGTTTCCTGGCTGGCTTGGCAGGTGACTTGCCGAGATGGCTGTTTTTCATCTCCAGCCTTTGGGGACTGTGGCTCTGACAGGGTTCAGTCCGCGGTTCAGGAGACACGAATTTCATCATCTTTGACCACTAAGTACTGAAATAAATGCTTTCCATTTTATGCTCTTTCAGTGTCTATAAGATATAACTTGACTTGGAAAAGCATGTTAGCATTTAATCATGATTGAAAAAAAAAAAAAAAAAAAGGCAGATCCTTCACCTGAATTTTAAGGTAAGGACTTTTTTTGTTTATGTTGTGTCTGCTTAGTGATTGCCTCCTTTTAAAATGCAAAACATCAGAGTATAGAAGCTGTTGTCTCCAATGATTGTGTATTCAGTTTCATGCTAATATTTTCCTTTTTACTTGCTAACACGCATGCATGCCTATTCCTGCTTTTATTTATCTTCATAAAGACTATCAGCTCCTTCCTATTGATGCTTGCCAAAAAGTCTTGAGCTAAATGAGTTGATGAAAAATGTCTCTTTTCTTCTGATGCTGAGTCAGAAGTCTTTATTTAAAGATGATGATTTTAGTAATCATCAGACCTTGTTTAAATCACCACGACTGCTAATTATAGATGGGTTAACCTATATTTCTGAAATATGTAACCTAAAGCCCAGAKCCTTCCCTCTTAGGCTAACAAACACGTTGATTTCTTTTGGAAATGAGTAACCCCGTAATTCACAAAAGACCCAAGCTGTAATTATTTAGAGAGAAGTATGAAGCTTGAATATCTTGAGATGGGGGAGAGAAGCCGAGTGAGAGTCCAGCTCATTTCTRTACTCTTTGGGATAAGAATCTGTGAGATCTTTTATGCTGTAAATAAGGCTTTATCTGTTTAGCGTTAGTGATGCTTTCCTGTCTCTTGGGGTGTATTGATTTATTTTTCTAGCTCTGCCTTTCCAGCTTAACTAACTTAATTTTTAATTCTTGCACTTTATATAGAAATGTTATTAACTAATATTTGAAGATTGTAGTTAATGTTGATTATAGCAAGTGTATCTGAGAGTAAGGAGCTGAGATAGTGAAACAAACTCGGGAATAAAAAACAATTTCCTGCATCTAACTCAAGAATTTATTCAAAATTTTGTTTCAAGTAATTGAAGTAACTGTAGTGTTACTATCTATCACTACCTGCTATAATTTTCCATTGAAAGCTAATTCTCAGAAATGAAAATACTTTCGAGAAGAAAGGAAAATCCCMTTTTTTTGTGCCACACAGAAAACTGCCAAGAGACAGCTGTTATAATGAAAATTTCAGTCAAGTCTTATTATATAAATTTTATGTATTACATGTGGTAGGAGAGGCAGACACAAGAGGGTGGATATATTCCCTCATTAATCTGGGAGTTAAGTATTACACTAATGAAATGCTCTTGCATCTTGATGTAAAGCAGTAAGGTTTTAGGAAAACAAACTCCCATTTTGCTAATAGTTCTATATTTAAGAAAATGACATTGTTTCTGTTTTCTTCTTAAAACTAACAGAAACCTGAGTGCTAAGAAAGGGGAAGAAAGTGAAGAATTTTTGAATAAATCTGTTTAACATATAAGTGAAGCATCAATTAACAATGTGTGAAATGCTCTCAGTCACTGAGGCCCAATAATCCCTTCCAGAAAGAATTTTAATTAAAAACAATTAAAAATGACTTTGATTCAGAACAGCTTTTTAATATGTAAACATTTAACCTAAGTGGACCCTTACCTATTAGACTAACTGGTAATAAATAAAATTAATACAGAGTAGGTAGGCATAATTATTCCTACTTAAATTGCTGTTAATGTGTCTGCATTCAGGCTCTTAGGAATCCAGTTCTAAATTAATAAGCCTGACAGTCTCTATTAGCATAAACAAGGCTTTAAGTAGGTTTTGAATTTGAAAGCAGAATGTAAAAGAAGTTTCATGCTTCAGTATAGAAAAAAAAAAAAGGATTTTTATGGCCTGAGAATTCTCGTTGCTGCTCTGGCTTTAGATTGTGTTCGTATAGCGGTGTGATTAAGGTGGCTCCAAGAGAAATGGTGAGGATGGCACGTGAGGCCAAGTGATGCTAAATCTGGGCAAATTGGTGTTTCTCACAAATGCTCTGGGCTGCTCTGTCCCACAGGAAAGAGGTTTAGGTGCCACCACTGTGAACGTGGGCCCTGCACATCAATTCWGAGGAGAGATGCTGATCCATAAAGGTAGTGGTGATTTGTTGTGTGTCTAGCTCCTAAGAGCCGTGGGAAGTAAATTATTCTGAACAGTTATTTCTCCAGAAAGAGTGGATTTGTTGTCAAAGTTTTTCTTTGAAACTTCCTCAAGATCTTGGGATTAAATATACCTAAACTTTCCATGCTCAAGTCTTCGATGTTGGGAACATTTGATGTGGGGGGGAGAGAACGAAGGATTYTTTTTCTTGGTGAGGAGGGAAAAAAGACCCAACTTCCAGCATTAATTCAGYCAGTGAGTTTCTCTTGTGTCACGTCCCCTCTGGTGTGCTGGATATCCACCTCTTGCTGGTGTGACCCGAGTTTCTCCAAACTATGTGGCAGCAGAGGGAGGACTGTCACCTCCCTAGACTTTTGCCTGAGTTTTTGGCTGGGTAGTTGGTGCATGAGCTTGAGAGGAGCATTTGGTACCTCCACAGAGGCCCCATGGAAGCTTTGGGCTGTTCTTAACTTCAGCAAATGTCTATTGCGAACATTTCTAGTGCATCCCTGACCTTCCCCTTCAAGCTCAGTTTGCAGAAGGATTTCTGGTGTGAAAAAGATGAAAGTTCAGCATAAGTTGATGGTTGCAGTGGAGGATTTGATCTTCTCTGACTTACGGCAGTTGAGTTTGGGATTCAAAAAGTATTCAGTGTTGCAGGCTAYAAAAATACTCAGAAAGGTTGTTGTTTATCATGGACATCTTGAGAATGCCAAGTGGTTGACAGGGTTAAGGCAGTGCTTCAGCTCATTCCTATAGGCATAATCATATACTGTGTTTCCTGTTTTCTAAGTTTCTCTCCTGCCTTTTTTTTTCCCCTCCATGCTATATACTTGGATTACCTTTCAGTGATGCATCTCTAATTTCAGTGTTTCTGTTCCCCTTTTTCTCCTGTATTTTGCTTCTGAAGCAACTACAGGAAGCACAGTACCCAAGCTCATTAGATAGCCGCACAATTAGTTTTCTTTTTTTAAAGTTGCYTGAATTAAATGCCATTATCTAAACACCTGGACTGAAGCAGTGGTTCATCTAGTTCATGTTTTTCTGCAGGAAACTGTCAGATTTGCTGGTTGTTGAATTTTGTTCTGCTGTCCTAGAGCTGTAGCACTTGGGGACCCAATTGCATCATCAGCCCTTTGGGTTCTGAGCCACATTTCTGAGCGAATGGATCCCGAGGAAGTCCCTTGGAGCGCTTTGCCTTCAGGTGGTCCGCATGCGTGTGGGGTTTGGGGAGTTTCTGTTTTGTTTTCCAGGTGCCGTCTTGTTTTACGGGCTGTCGTACTGCGGGGCTGCATAAACCGGCAGGAGTTTCCATGAGTGCCTGACCTGGCAGTGTGCGCGCTCGGCCTCCGCAGACGCAGGGCCGGCTCGCTGGCAAAACAGCGCTGACATCACCCTTGTGCGAGTGATGCTTCTGGCGCACGGGCAGCCACTCGTTGCCATGTTGGCTAACGCTCCATTAAAACAAACGGCGGGGGGGGGAAACGCATGCAGGAGTGTGGTGGTTCCTAGGAAGGAAAAACACTGGGCAGATACTCACCAGTATGGTGAAAACGATGACACACTTGAGTTAAGCTGTTTCACGTTCTTCCTGGGTTTTATAAGAAAGCATTTGGAGGAGGTGGTATCTTGAGGGGATGGAGATTGCAAGATCCGACTTAGATTCTAGTACTCTAGCAGCAGCTCAGAAACTGGTGGTTGGTAAGACTGGGCTTCCTAAAATCRGTTCTGGCAGAGCAGACTCGCTACGGATGGGGGAAAGACCAAAGTGACCCTTTGCCATCTCCGTGAGGAGTGAGGTTTTCCTGCTGGTTTTGTGTCCATCAGTACCCTGCGAGTTTGGTGCCGAGGACCTTGGAGAAAGGCGTTGGGCTGGGAGCGCGGTGCGGAGCGCGCTCTGCCTCCCTTGGCCAGCGCAGCCAAGGAGGCAAAGCTGCGGTCGCTCCCTGGGCTTTCGGAGAGGGTGAGATTTATCCAGGCTTCCCCTGAGCGCCCACAGGCTTAAATATTTACTCGGAGAGAAAAGCAGCAGAGTTTCTGGCTCCAAGTTCTTGGTAGAGCTGAAAGTAACAGTGAGCRGCTTCCTAATTGTCCCAGGAAAATGGCTTGTTCCAGGATGCCCCTTCTTCAGCCAGATKAAGAGGAGCAGCGGATGGAAGGAGTGCAGCAAAGTGCAAGGAATTTTTTCAGGTATTCTCTGCAGTTTGCTGATACCTGTGATGGAAATGTCTGTCTGGTACCGCGGAGTTAATTCCAAGAGCATCTGACAGTGCCTAGGAAAGGGGTGTCTCAAGACACCTGGAGACGGATGAGCAAGAAGTGTTGCCCKGTTTCTCTTCTTGGGGAGTGCTCCAAGGCCATCTGAGAACGGGTTTCTGCTCTAGTTTGAGCTTCGTCTGGGGCATTTAAAGCTGCTGCCTGTGCTGGCAGRTGCTGATGGCCCCAGCCCCTGTATCAAGGGAGATCTCCTTAAGCTTTCCTCCGTTTCACTCTGTGTTGTGCCTTATCTCCAGCTCGGGCAGAGGCTGTTCTTAATCGCACATGGATCTGTTTCTGGAGAAGCGGGTGAGAGCTTAAGCCGTTCTAGAGAGTTGTCCCTCTTGCTGGAGGATGTTGTTTGGCAGAGCAGCTCCTCTCGCAAGGGTGGAGGGATGCCGGGGAGCAGCTGCAGGCACAGGTTACGGARAGGAGCCTTTGCAGGGTGCTGTGGGGTGCTGCCGAGACAGGCCCCTTGKCGCTCCCCAGCCTAACCGCCGGGGCTCGGCACGCGGAGAGGCCGAGAGCACGCGGGACGGGCCCTCGTCCTGCCGCGCCGCCAAGCTTGGCTCGGAGCGCTCCCTAGCGGCCTCCGCCGGCTGCGCAGCCGGAGCCGGTGCCGGAGCCACGCCGAGGGCCGCTCCGCAGGGCCCTGCGGCCGCAGCTCCGCACCATCCCGGGCAGCTCCGCACGATCCGGGTGCTGCCGCCGGGCGCTTCCCGCGGAGCCGAGGCGCCTCCCGGCAGCGCGCAGGGTGGACTTCCCGGCCCATCTGCGGCCATCCAGGGCGCGGGTGCGGGTTGGGCTCCTCGCGGTGCGCGGCGCAGGGACGCGGCGAGGTAAGGATGCCGAGGAGGGAGCCCGCTGCGAAGAGCGGCCGGGGCGGCGGAGCGGAGCGCGCCTGGCAGAGCGCGCCCTGGCAGAGCGGCCGGGGCGGCGGAGCGGAGCGCGCCTGGCAGAGCGCGCCCTGGCAGAGCGGCCGCGCGCGGAGGGAGCCGCGCTGCAGCCCTCGGCGACCACGGGGTGGCAGGAGCGAGTTGTGCAGCGGCGCGGGGRCCCCGTGCCGGCCTTGGAACGTGTCCTGCCTTTTCCTGGGCCGCAGGAGCCGTGCTCGGTGAAAGCAGCAACCTTGGGTGCCGTGAGAGCAGCTCTCGTGATTTCAACTAGACCCGATGATGAGTTTGCACAGTCTCTGGGTCTTGATTTCCACCCCTAGATGTTAATCTTTGAGTTTTATAAAATTCCTCGATTTAATAAGAACAAGTTTGTCTGAAGGCTTACCTGACAAGCCAGTAAAAGCAGAAATGCTTTGAGTTCAAGAATACTTTGTCTTGCATGTGCTGGTAGGCAGGAATATCCCCGTGTTTGCATTTGACCACACTAATAGCAGTAAGATTGAGTCGGAGCAGGTCAGACAAAGAAAGGACGACTTTTCCTTACGAGGTGGGTGCACACTTTGGCGTGAGACAATTTAGTAAATGTTACTCATGGTGTATTGGACACAGCTTTCCAACCAGATCATTTGTGGGTTCTTATAGCGGGTTCTGGTAGAGGTAGCTAAGGGCACAAATACTGCTTGATCCTTAACACTTACAGCTGGACACTTTTTTTTTTAACTTTTCTATAGATTAATTTTGCAAAGTTCTGGTGTGGGGTTTTGGTTTAAGCTTTATATGCGTTCAGCTTTCACTTTCAGGATGAAGCAGGGGAGGTGAAGCCACTAGTGCCTTGYCCAACCTCTCCCCATGCTGAGGAGAGGAGTAGTGGCCTCCAAGGCCATCAGTCCMAATAGCAGAAAAGCAGCAAAGGATGAAAAGGCAGAAAATGCTTCAAAAGTAACAGTGAGTGAGTTATTTCTGGCTAAGGCCATGGTATCAGTTAACAYAGTGTATTGTAACAGCTTTGATCAAGAACTCTGTAGTTCTTAACTACTCTTTGCTACTCTTGGGGAAGACTTTTGATTATTGTTGCGGTGGAATAACATTGACATTGTGTGATGCTCGGGAGAAAAGTAGATGAGTTATTCCCATACCTTATTATGTACATTTCCCTTCTTCCATACTTATGTCCATACCTTGCCTATGTTTATCAAAGAGGCTTTTTTAATCTCGGTGTGACACTGAGTTCCCTACTGTGGGGCAGAGTTGTGGGGATGCTCGGCCTTCCCGCAGCAGGAGCCGTGACTTTCCCGTTACGTGAGTGTTGTGGGCTGCGTGGGAAGCGTCAGAAAACACGTGTGTTATCTTCTGGTTACATGTGCTCACCACGTACRTGCTCACATGGTGGTTGGTTTTATAAAGGCTGTGTTACTGTTTTAACAGCCTTCTAGTGCCAGTATCAGTGACAGCTTCCTCTGCCCATAAAATTAAGTTGCTGCAGAAATTAGAAGAATAAGAAAACCCCAAAGCCATTTTAGCTGATTGAGAAGTGATTCCTCTTTTTAATTAAACCTTAAAGGGTCAGATGTTAAAAATATCTTTATCCAGCTCTTCCTCTAGAGAGCAGTGGTAGTTATTGGCTTTTGGGGACTTCCTGGAGCTGCTGTTTGGCTGTTGCGTGTGAAAAATCTGAATCTAGCATGTCATTYTAGGGCTAGTCTGTACAGCATAGGGTAATACATCATGATTTTTCTTTTTTTTTTGTGCATTATCCCTGATTTTGTTAAAGGTTCCATGCCATGGCCTTTCATCTTCTCTGTCCGTGCTGTAGGCTCCATCTCTCTGTTCAGTGGTCACACTGGAGGAAATAAGAAACAGTTCTGCATTCCCAGCTGGGAACCTGGAAGGTTTGTGCCCTCTTGGCATTTATTGCCTCCCTCCTTTTCCTCTTCATGGTGTCTTCATGCTCACAAGGCACCTCTCGAATGCGTCTGCAAGGGTGGAAGGAACGGCTGCAGTTTGCTSTGCCCATGTGCTAAGCAAAGGGGGCCACTTGGAAACCGGGAGAATGAAGAGCAGAAATGGGAGCCGTGTCTGGATAAGCTCCTTCCTAGTCAGGGCATCGTCTTCAGTAACCCCGTGAAATAAGTGCTAGGAGGTACAGTGCCTGTGGCTTTTTACATACCAGCATCTTCATTTATCCCATTGAATCGACCTTTTTTGGACATCCCTTTCTGAGCTTGTTAATGCTGACAGCTAGAAAAAAGAAATGTTTTATGGTGGGGAGGATATTCATAAAGGTTTAGCGCAGATAAATTCATTTTTAGGGGGCTGCTTTTCCTGCTGGGGGAGAGAAAGGCAGGGACCAAGTACATTAGGCTCGATACCATCTTCTGGCCATCTGGGCTTCCCTAGCTAAAGGAAACTTTGGGAAACACCTCTTCATACCCACTGTGGGTAGTTCCTTTGSTAAGATCCCAGGTGAGTTTCTTTTACTTTCTAATTGTGTGCTTATCTTGGAGGGTTCCTTTGAATGGATCAGACACGTCACAAGTGAGCGGTCCGTGACCTAATGATATGCTTTCTTGCTAAAAGAAACACCCGATTGGGTAACTCTGCAGCAGAGTCATTACGTCTTTATTCCTATGCACAAGTCACAAACCCATTCTTCAAGTAGGCTTGATGTGGTTATCAGAGTATTAATAGTGCTTTCATCTGTGTGTCTCATAATACTACAGCTTGGGTTGTTAGAATTTTTTCTCTTGCTGTTTCTTGACCTCTCTTCCACCTGCTCCTTCTCTTTGGAAAAGCACTTTTGCTCCTGCACCTCTGGCACATCAGGTAACTATCAGGCTGTTTACATTAATATTTATTGAGCGTGTTCTCCTTGGCCACGTGCAGTGGATCTTCCTGAGCTCCGACCTGCCCCACGCTCAGCTGCAGGCTGGGAAAGGGCAACCCCGTGGCCACGGTGCCGTGGGTGTCCTTAGGAGAGGTGGCTKTTGTTTCCCAGCAGCTCCAGTGTGGAATGGAAGGCACTAACTTGTGGGCAGGGTGAAGTATGAGACCTATTTGTGGCACTAATGATCCACGAAAATGGAATATGTGTAATGGGGTGCGGGGGAAAAAAGGTTATTTAACTTACGTCAACAACTATATTTGTGTCTTATTAAAATGTGTAAAACTTCGATTGGTGGTGGAAAGCCTATTGATGAGAATGCCTGGGAAGATTGTGTCTTTGGATTTAGGTCCATAGATAGAGATCAGAGCCAGGATCACAACAGATGTTTAATGGGATATTGACCTGCTCACTGAAGGTGATRCACTCCTGTTTCTTCAGGCACCCTAAATAAAAGAAATCTTAGTTCTTGTAACTTACTCATATTCAGGAGTCTTCAAGTACAGAGACCTGTCTAAATGCATTTGTAGCTTATAATTCTTACCTCTTTTGATGTAATTGTTTCAAGGAGCACATTAGATGTTAGCCGTTATTAACCAAATCAGAAACGCAGGTATCTTACCAAGTTATGTCCCTCTGTCCATCCTCCCTGCTGCCATGCACGCATGCTCTCTGTGCTCTAAAGAGCACTGAAAATGATGCTGCAAATCTTGGTACTGCGTTAGCCCTTGGTGAGGGGCTGCACAGAGCCAAGGGAAATTGTGTGCTTCACTAGGTTTATTTTTTTCACCTTACCTGTATTTCTGTTTTATATATATTCTGTATTTTCTTCTTCTCAAATGTTTGGATTTTTCCGTAAAAATCAGGGTACTCCAGAAATGTTTTTTGTTTTCAAAGTGGTGTTTTGAATGTACTAGAAATAACACTCGTTGTTACTTTTCCTTGGGTATTTTTGTCCCATAATTCTTTTATCCTCTTCTGTCCTTCAGGCAATTTCCTGTCTTCAATGCCAACCGTTTTCTCTGCTTCCTTCCCATTCCTCCCCTTCTCCTTGCCTTTTCACTCCTACCCTTTTCTATCCCATTGTTGCATCTTTCTTTAGTTTATTGAGGTGTTTTTGCTGGTCTCTGAGCCTGTAGTTAGATAGTTTGCCTGTGATGCTCTTCCTTAGTGCTGTGATGGTTTTCCAGGTTTAAAGGAGGGGCATTCCAGCACTTCTGGAATATTGTCAGTCGTGGGTCCTTACTGATAAAGGAGGGAAAGATCGTTGGGCCAGGGGACTTTGAGAAGATTACCTTGTCATATAAACTATTTTCAGAATTGCTTTGGTTACGTAAGCAGGTAAGGTTTCTGCTTTTCAGCCTTTCTGAAATACCCGTTGCTGAACGCATTATATTTAGAACAGCACCGAAACCAGATCCAAGGTAAGGGCTATGTAAGAAGTAGATGTTCACAGTAAAATTAATCCTGTGTAGGATGAGGACTGTTTTGATTGCTATTGAAATAACCCATGTTTGAGGTTAGGCTAAAATTTTAAAGGGAGATAATTGGTATTGCTGGCACATCAGCTAATGTGCTTTAATCACGGTTGGCCACTGCTTTGATTCACTGCAGGGAAAAGCATAATGGGTCCCATGGACTCTGTGGGATAACTCCTGTTGCAGTCCCTGCCATCCCGTTTATCCGGGAGCTCCTGGCTCTGCCCTGGGGATGTGGCCTTGGCACTCTCAGTACTAGGCTCCTGGAGGCACCAGGAAAAGCAGCAGTAGGCTGCTTTCTGGAATCTGAAAGGAGGCAAAAACCTGGGAAGCAGAGAGCTGAAAGCTCTGTCCTTGATAGCAATGGGTGCTGCTGTGTTGTGGACCTTTGCATCCTGCTCCTTTAACATGGATGCCATCGACTGGCCAAGCCGTGGCTGCTCTGATTCAGTCATGTACAGTTCCCAGATGAACCGAGTTGCTTCTGGAATCAGGAGTAGCTGTAGCTGGTTGCTGCTAGCCCACGTCTGGAAATGCAGCTCGGGATTTRGTTGTTTGTGCAGGATGCTGTCTGGTTGGGGAATTGTCCTGAGCAGGTTGGGGATGTTGAGAGTGAGTTTTTTCKTGTATCCATGGGTTAAAAAACCTAAGTGTGTGTGTGGGAGGTTTCCTTCCCTCCCCAGATGCTTCATTCCTCGTGCTGCATCCAGCTGGTGAGACCCGCAGAGTGGATGGGCAGCCCCAGGGAGCCAGGCTGCCCTGCCTGGCCGCCGTCATCCGGCTGCAGAGGATGCTCCTGCGAACGGGAATCCTGGGCGAGGCAGCCAGGAAGAGGGGGTTTCCTGCAGGATAGCAGAGCTCGGCAAGGGGAAAGGTGGCCAGCCTAGGAGCAGGGCAGGGATTTGCCCTGCTTTTTGCTTTATGTGCCGGCCTCTCTTGTTTGTGTGTGTGTTTGTAACCTGCCCTTGGGGCCACGGTTGGGTTGGGGGTGGATCCCGCAGGCTCCAGGCTGCTTCTGAGCCCGTAACAGATGTAATTCCTGCACGTTTCTCCATCTCCCACAGGATCTATAGAGGGAGGATTTGCATTTTGACAGCCTCTGTAGCAGTGCCAAGAGGAAAATATAAAACGAGGGTATAGCAGCGAATTTTTAAATGCTTATCATCTTTGTTTAACTGAACATGCTAGCCTTACCTATTGCTTGACGGATTTAAAGGAGTTGAGTCGCCCAACTGAGATGCTAATAGCAAAGATGTGGATTTTTTTTTTTCCCCCCCTTCTTTTGGGTTGATCAGAATGATGCGCTGAACTAAAGCAGTCTGAAGTGACTTCACTTTGGCTCAAAAGAGGAGGATATCTAAGGCACGGCAGTGACCCCAGCTGCTCACATTTGGGAAAGGAGTCCTTCCCAGGCCTGGCCTCTGCAGCATTCCTCTTTTCCCTTTGCTTTGGCAGTTTTCCTTCGCATTATCCAGCGGGCATCGTGCCRCTGCTGACTCCTAATGAATATTTTCTGAATATTTGTGTGCTGCTCTCCCTGGCCGCCCGCCCTGTGAAGCACTCTGCGCACCAGAAAGACTGATTAAAATTAATAATAAGGAAAGCATAAAAAGGGTGCATAAATTAGGAGGCTGGTGTTATCTAGGGCATCTCCCATAAGTCGGCAGTGCAGCTTCGTACAGACGTGYGTTCGCTCCTCCCCACCCCTTCAAGTAGAGGTCTTTGGAGATCCTGGTGTAATGGCAAGTGCTAAGTTGGAAAATGCTAAGTACTGCTGGCCTATATTGCTCTCAGACCGTGTTTTTAATAAGCTTTTAACCCTTAYGTTTGTTAAGCAGGGTATATTTGTAATGTTGGAGCTTGAATGTTTTGTGGGGTCCGTGCTCTGCTCTGTCGAGCTCCGGAATTCTCATGAGAGTTTAAAATTCACTCCTAGTTTCTCGCTTCAGCCTCAAAGTTGCCACTGGCCACAGAGTGGCCASCTCGTTGTGCCTGTGCTCCAAGCCCCTGCTCTCCGGAGTCTCCGGGAAAGCGAATGGGAAGGAGGACACTCCATGGAAGAGGAGCCTTCCTGGTGTTTCCTTGGGCGGCGCTCGGCCTGGCGTGAACAGCCCGTGGGACTGGCCCAGTGCCAGCTTCCTTCGCTCAGCCCCTTGCATTCAAACCTGCCGTGGATTTTTTTTCCCCCCTTTTTTAATGTAAAACTGTCGAGGAGTGGAGCAGGCTAAGTGAAATGCTCTGTCTCCTCCCCTTTGGGCTTGAGAACCGTTGAGGGGGAAAAAAATAAACACGCTAGGTACCCCGATGCTCCCATGCATGAAATCTTGTTGTTTTTTGTTTCATTAAATGCTAAAACTTACCCATATCTGACATCCTAGTGTACCCACAGTGATAATTCATCTGTGCACAATCTGTCACTTTATATAACAGCCAGAGTGGTTCAGGACAAAGGCAGGGGAGCGTAGCCTGGTGCTGAGTTCTTGAATGTGACAGGAGAAGAAAGAGGATCCTTGTACTTTGGGCATTTTTCAGTTACAGCTAGAGGCTATTTTTCAAAGCAGTAAAAATGTTCCATCGCTTGCTTAATCCAGTTGATTTAAGATGCCTTTGTGGTTTCTATTACCTGCAAGTTGTTGACCTACACATAACTGAGCAATATTTTTAATTACTGGAACGCGCCGTAACCAGAACCAGCGAATTTATGGGGACGTTTGCAAGAAAAATCGCACTCTTACTGGAGTGGCTGCCTCTGAAGTGGTTGTGTTTCAAATTTTGATCCGGTCGCAGTCTGGTAACTGCTGAACCTCCTCGGTCCTTCGCTGCTCTCCGTGAAGGCTGATGGATGGAGCTGATGAGAGGCCTCCGGGCACAGAACCGAGGCCGAGTGAAAAAGGGGAGGGCTGGAATTTAAAAAAAGGCTTTTAGAGCAGTGCTATAGAAACCGTTTTACTTGGTATAGCTGGTGAGTTAGCATCAAATGAAGTCTGCAATTGCTGCCTTTTAGCTAAATACACACATATGTATGCATGCATATATATGCATATATATGTGTATATATAATCACCTTTTTTTTTCATACTGGCTTCAATTTATGTCAATAAACAGATCAGATTACAGTGATTTTAGTGAAAGCTCTTGAGGAGGATGCCGGAAAGGACTGRTTTTTACAGCATCTCTTTATATGTGTGCATGGACACATATCTTTATGTGTATTTGTGTATGTATATATGTGTATGAGTTAATAGGCAGTGCTTTTATTATTTCTTTCAAAACTGATTTCAGGGCACAGGTCTCTGTGTCTGTTAATTTTGTTTACTTCCACAGAATTGAACATTTATGACCCTTGTGGCCGTAAAGAAGATGCAGATTTGGATCAGAGCAGTGCCGGAGCTGAGCTCTAGAATAGGTCAGATGAGCCCAACTTACTGGACCTTGTTTTTATCACCTTGACAGAGCACCTGATGCAAGGGAGCCTCTTGGAGCAGGAAAGGGGAAAGTGAAGGCTGCCTGAGTGCCRTTTTAATGTCCTTGGCTGCTTCCATCCCTTTCCACCCTTGTGCTGCTCGCTCGTTGTTTTAGGCACCATGGAAATGGCTGTGGCCAGTGCTTGTGCTGTTYACACGACAGTTGTGGAGGGAAACATATCGATTATTAAAGGCATAATGCAGCTTTGGAGGGGCCTGTGGACAGTGCAGAGCTGGCAGAAAGGGYGTCGGGAGAGCAGCACTTGTAAAACCTGGAGCTTCAGGCTGGTTGCTGCCCTCCCGTGCGCAGTCCCAYGCGCTGACCTCATGTTTCACAGAATTGCCATGAGAACCTGCAGSATGGATGATGTGAAAGGATGTTACCCATAGGATTCCCTAGGCATTCCCCTTGTGCCAGGCCTGCGGCTGGGAAAGGGTTTGTGAGGATGAGGAGGTCCCCACCGCCGCACAGCTGATCCGCTGCACTGCTGAAATCCTTTGAACTCTGGGCTCTGGCTGTGGGGAGGTAACCTGCTGCCCCCGGAGAATTAGTGTGTTATCTTAGCCTGCTTTCTGCCTCTTAACCAGAACATTCCCGCGTCGTGATCCTGGATTTGTCGCTCTGAGGGGGTGTAGAGCGGTTTTATCTGAACCCCCTCTGAAGGGAGCCAGAGCCATTGGCTTTCCGTTGGGTAGAACTGGGATCTCCTACCATCCGAGTCGCCTCGTAAGTACCTGGGCAAGAAACACAGCTGTGGAATAGGCTCTGTTTTCTTTCTTTCCTTTACAGCCATATAAAAAAAAAAGTGCATGAGGCAGTATGCTTGCTACCATTTCAGGAGTAAGGTAGCAAGGGGAGGAATTTTTGTGGTCTTGGTCTACTGGAAGTGTCCTGAAGCACTGAAAGTGTCCTCCTTGACAGAGGAAAACACGTTGTGTTTACAGTAAATCAGTGCAGGGTGGTGGCATCTATGCAGGTAGGTTAATGATGCATGTAGGTTGTAAGGAACTAAAAATTTTGTAGGGTGTTACCTGCTTCTGGGAGGAAGAAGATAAAAACCTGAGTTTTGATACATGATTTATGAGAACAAATGACTGCAGAGGATGTTACCTCTATCTCATCTGCAGAAGACAGGCTGAGAGATGATCTGATTGCTTGGAAACTGTCGCCGCTGCTGCTCGTGACAGCAGCCAGGGCTGAGATTTTCCCTGTGCAAAATACTCCTTGACATCCCTGGCGCTGTCAGTTTTGTGTCTAATTGTTGCTGCCGTTGAGTGTGAGAAGGGGGTTGTGAGAAGCAGCACGGCTCGGCTGTCCGTGGGAGAGCTCGCCACCTATAGCAATTCCATACGTTTCACCAGACGCGGGAGCCGGCAGAACCACCTCTGGAGCCRGCGCCGCTGAGAGGCGACGCCGTGTGCGCTCCGGAGAGGCGGAAACCCCAGCGTGAGGATCTTAATCCCCTCTGATGCTTTATGTAACCGAGCGCCACGTGACCTTGGGAGTGGCAGCGGCGTCACCGTTCGCCCTCCGCATTTGTGTTGGTCGTGGCCAGCCGCTCTTAAACTCGGCCAGCTTGGCGTAGGAGCGAGTAGGTCTCGAGCGAGACACTTGGGCTCCCCGGGCGTCGCAGGGTCCTCGCGGTGTGGGGCAGCTCCCGAACAGCAACATCCATGAAAGTGGCGTTTTCCCAGGGACATGGCTCTGGCAGGGATAACCATGAAGGTGCTGCTCTTGGACCTGCAGCAGCACCTGAAGAGGTACCGGCAAAGCTTTGGCTCTTAGCAGCTCGATTTTCCTGTCCGCATGGGGGTGATTTTGTTTTCCCTTCGGGTAGTTCTTGCACGTTTTGCTTGGAGCAGCTACWTAAATCCTTCTCTTTGGGTATTTGTTGAAACCATTTCAAAGGCGGAATGTAAAGCTGGTTCAGAGACAAGTGCTGGTGTCTCTAACAGGTGTACGTGTCTGTGAATAAACCTTTAAGGCAATATTTAAAATAACCCCCTATTATATACTATTTACCATTATTTTTTTAACTCTTTTCAACAACTGTTGCTCCTGTCACCCCAAATCTTAAGGGAGGTAACCCTATACCGAAACTGAGAATTTGAACAGAACGTGGAACTTGTTCAAATATTTGGTTTTGTGCATAAAAAAGAAATGGTTTTACACGGTGTCTCCCATCTTTTTCACACGTTTAAGGACAAGTGGAGTACATGACTGTTGTTAAGTGTGGAGGAGTCTTGGGATGCAGCTTAGTGCGAGTTGCACAGTTTATTCRTCTCATTTTCCATAGAAACGGTGAAACGTGAAATGAATGTTTTATTTTGATCTGGTTCCTTTCTGGTGTTTAAAAGAAGTATCTAATAACTTGATGAACATGGAAAAAAATAATTACAGGGCTGAGTTCTGCTCTGTATTTACTATAATTTGTGTATTATACAATAACAGTGGAAAAAAATGCCTTGACTTCGTGTTGGATAGCATTTTTTTGAATCTCTCCCTCTGTGAGTGAGAGCAGTGACAGCTTCCTAGAGMGGATCTCCTACTCCCTTGTAACGATTCCTGAAGAGATTCCGCAAAATGTGTTGTTTTCTTCCCAAGATAATTCAGGAGACGGGTTTTGTCGGCTCCTGTCCCCCTTTAGACCCCTAATCTACGAACTGCTTTCCTGCTTTTCATGCAGGAGCTRCTCTGAGGATGTCATTACCGTGTGGACGGTGTAATGAGGGGTAATGAAATGAAATCATTAAGGATAATGAAGTAATTGCTTTTGACGACTTCACATCTCTGAGCTGCGGCGTTTGCTTCGCCACACCCAAAACCAAGAAACCTCCTTGTTCTTGCATAAGTCCCCACAAATCGCTCTGTCCATACCGTTTTCATGCTATTAGTGCCCTTGGTGCTTTTAGTGCTTAGTGCTTTTGAAAATAATCTAAGCTAGACATAGGGAAACTTGCAAAAGGAAAGTAGTTTTTTCTCTTCAGTCAGTCACTTTCGTTAAAGAGCTTGAGCTTTCCAGGGGATGTTAAATGTTACACCAGGCAYGTTCACCTGAGCAGGTGAGCACCTGAGTGAGGACGCAGGATAATGGGCGTCACAATTGCACCCGAAACCTATGAAAGAAATGAGGTGTTTTATCCCTGATCACTGTGCATGTACAGCGATGTCCCGTGGCGTTTTATGTGGCCAGGCAAGGAATGTGCTGGTGAGAGGAGTGTTTATCRTGAGCCAGTATGTTCCAATGAAACTACACCGAGAAGGCGGCAATGGAGCTCAGAGGGTGTGGGATTTGACCTGGCCGTCACAGAATGGCTGAGGTTGGAAGGGACCTCTAGAGATCACCTAGTCCAACCCCCTGCTCCAGCAGGGACACCYGGAGCACGTGGCACAGGGTGGCATCCAGGTGGGTTYGGAAGATCTCCAGAGAAGGAGACTCCACARCCTCTCTGGGCAGCCTGTTCCAGGGCTCTGTCACCYTCACAGGAAAGAAGTTCTTCCTCCCTTGGACATGGAACTTCCTGTGTTTCAACTTGTGCCCATTACCCCTTGTCCTGTCACTGGCTACCACCAAGAAGAGTTTGGCTTTTCTGTGCCGTTGGAGGTTGGGTCGTGGTAATGGTGGTTTGCTTTGCTAATACACACAGTCCTGTCGGAGGCAGCACCTCATCTGCAAAATGCAAACATTTTGTAAAAAGGGCCCGTACATTGTCTCCTAGGTTCTCTTTTCCAGTCAGCTTCTTCCTCCTTCTCTTTCAAATTTGTTTTGATTTGCTGTAGGTTTTCCTTGAAAAGACTCGTTTTACCCTGGTGCCTCCCTGTGCATTAGGCTGGGATGCTCATCCTGTCCCCGTGGGTTGTAAACCGGGCAGAAACCCATCGCCTCCTTTGCCTCTGTCCTTGGAGCGGCTGCAGTCAGTTAAAATGCCCAAATGGGGCCGAGTGCAAGGGCGGGCGCTGCCCTGTCCTGGGCAGTTCCCTGGAGTTTCTCCTGGTTTGGAGCCTGCTCGCCTGGCGGAGCCGTGGGACGAGGTTTAAGCGCTGCATCGTGGCAGGGCCGGCCTGGTGGCTGTAGCCTGACAGCAGCGCGAAGCGCCCACAGGAGGTGCCAGCGGGCRCCCCAGCTGCCACCCAGCCAGAAAATGAGGAAATGTCCCCGGGAGCCGTTCCAGGTCCCAGAGAATGAGGAAACGTCCCCAGGATTCCCGTGCGCTATGAACATGTTACTTACCTGGAGCTCCTGGCTGGGTGCACAGGTGGCTTTTGGTTTTGTGGGCGTTTTTTTTCTTTTTGTTTTATTTTTCTGTTAGCCATAAGGGCTCAAAGTGTTTTCCTGTAGACGGTGGTTTCTGGAGGATGTGATAATAGTTGGAGAGGTGTCGTGTGACTGACCCAGCAGACCAAACCTTGTGTGCGAAAGACCCTTGGACCAGCTCTTGAGACTTATTTTAGGTGGATGTTCATGAGAAAAGCAGTCCCAGCAATGCCAGGGCACAGTTCGGGCTGCTTCATAAACAGGGTGCCATTCATAAATGTAGCCAGTGCTACAGGCCCTGGAGATGATGACCCTGACACTGGGCAGACGTGAAATAATGCGCTGTAATCTTTCCTTCGCAAGGTGTGTGTTAGGAGATTAAGGGTGTAAATTCTGCTGTCCGCACCGCGCCTGGCTCAAGGGTGGCTGAACGTCCTCACCACCATCCAGCGGGGGCTGCCATCCCAAAGCACTCGCTGTCCCTAAGCAGGAGGATTCAGGAGTGAGGTGTTGGGACAGAGGCTTCCTCTGGCTGGMTGGATGTGCGGGCTGCTGTAGCCCCCGGGCTAGGAGCTGCTCCGGGCTCGTGTCCCAAACCACCCTGCCYGGAGCATCTCTGCTCCGGCTGGGCCTTGGTGTGGAAGGCTGCAGGAAGGAGGGCTGTGATCGAGTGGGCAGCATGGCTTTAATGCCATGAAGAAAAGGCAAGTCTGGCCTAACTGTTCCAAATCAGCGTTGCTGAATTCAGTTTCCTTGCAGATTGCAAGCTCTTGCTTGTGTGAAGGAAGGTCAAGTGCTTGCAGCRGGAGATGCTCCGCTGGGATGTTGGCAGTCATGAGTCAGCAGGATTTGTGCGCTTACGTCACTTGCGCGGTGCCCGCGTTAAGAAACCCAGGAGCTCTTCCCTGCGGGAGGCTGTAGCTGCTGCCACGTGTTCCCGAGTGCCCGGCGAGGCCACAGCACGGGCACGAGCAGCAGGTTCCCTCGCACCGACCGAGCAGGAAGGGGCACGTCCAGCAAAGGGCAGAGGCGGCGGGAGCCAGGGGTGCGCTGTGCCCGGCAGCAATCCCGGAAAACCTGGAGCTCGGGAATTACCCCAGCACTTCCTGCCCGGRTTTTGCTTCTTACTAATGAAACAAGCTAAAGGTGGCTTTCTTGTTGTTTTGTTTTTGTTTTTTGGGAAATAGCTGGGAATTTCACAATGTCTGCTCAAGTTGYAGAAGTTTTAGTTGCTGCCTGTGCCACTGCGATGCCAAAGCTGCTTTCTCATAAAACACCAACCTCTGCTTGATTCTGGGGCACGTGCAAGTGAGCAGTGGTGATGTGGGTTTGTTGTTATTAATATAAYGGCCTTTAACAGGGTTCTGCACAGGGCTGTGGTAATTAAGTGATCTGCCCTCACAGCAGGGTCATAGTTTACTCCATGGCCCATCCTGGACCATGGATTCCACGTGTTCCCTTTGTGGGAACTTGCCCCTACACACACACACACACATATGCTCTTTACTTGCTTATTTTTCTTTCGGCCATCATAGAGGATGAAATCCCCAGGTGTCCTGTGTGAGCTGCTCTGTGTGTGCTGTTGTCCCAGCCCGTCGGYTTGGCCCCCCGTGGATCAGAGATGCTGTTTAACATAAAGAACTTGCACTTTCTGAATGTTCCTCCATGGTGTTGTGTCAAACCTCTTCCTATACCTGCTAGGTCTCTTTTGTTGGGATAGGTACAGCTAGAAGTGTCCCAGTGACCCTCTTCCCTCTCCTCTCAGTTTAATTTTGTAGTATGCAGTCAGAAAATCCACTGTTGTGGAATTGGGAGAACAAGCGGGATTAAATTCTAGTGCAAGTGGTTTTTGCTGCCAGATCCTCTCGACTTCGAGAAAAGTAGTGCCTGTTAAAGCCACAGATAAAACTGAGCAGCTGAATGATCACTTTATGTGTGAAATCTGAAAGGATTTTAGCAAAGTTTCACAGAAGGTAAAACCAAAATTCATCTCTGCTTGGTGTTGTAAAACGTAAATAAAACACAAACACGTTTTGATGGTGTTTTCTGCATCTGCTGCTTTAYGGCGCTCTTGGAGCTTCCCTCTCCTGCCGTCGTGGTGATGCCAGCAGCATGTAGAGAGTGAAGCCATGTCTTGCTTTCCAAAAGCAAGAAAAATGGTTCCAGATTAAATGAGTTATCTGGATCAAAATGCAGAGGGTGCTAACATAGTTGTTGGGTGCTTCCTTGTTTGCAGAATGGCTTAAAGGATGCGAAAGACAGCTTTTAGCTTTTATTAAACCTAGTATTTTTGCCTTTTCCCCCCTTTTTTTTCATTTTAAGCTTACATAGGAAGTTGGGGAAGCCTGTGGCTTCCAGAGTAGGTGTTTCTCCAAGCAAGCATACATATCTTTCAATTAAGGCAGCACAATCCCTGAAATTGCATCCAGGTGCTGAGCTATCATCAACCTAGCCTGACTCTGTGAGGAGACTTTGCTGGGTGATAGGTGCAGACCAGGCTCTTTGATCCCAGCTCTTTGCTACGTAGTCACCTGTGGCTGATCCCAGGAAAAGAGATGCCAGAGGTGCTGCTCCAAACATTGGGATGGTTTTGGGATGGCTCRTGTTTGCTTGCAGAGCTCTCCCAGTCAGGTAAGGAGCGCATCCTGTGTGTGAACCTGCATCCAGGTACTTGATACCTCCCTTAAGTTTCATTTTCTTTTCATTAAAATTGGTAGCATTGTTGTAATTCTCTCGTTAAAGCCATGGAGGTTGACTTAGCAATTACGGCTCCTTCTGAAGGATAATGAGGGTATCCCCCGAGGAGCCACTGAGAGCTCCTTGTTTCTCTTTTGATCTTTTAGGGTTTTCTCCTGCCTTTAAAGGCATCTCCTGTCCCTTGTGCCTTATGCACAGTATGATGCTGCCGAGTTATTTCAGGAGCCCTAGCAGGGTGCGTGTGCTTCTTCCTCTGAATGTTTAGTTCTGTTTGTGCATCTGGTAAAAAATAGATCTACAAATATAGCGCTTTGTTTCCTTAGAAGTACATCTTGCATAGCTTTCCTTTTATTCCTGCTTTTTCACAAAAACTAAAAATCAGTTCCTACCAAGCCAAGTTATGGATGCAAATAACTTGATTGCTAGGGAGGAAAAGCACGCTTGAGAAAACCATTGGAGAAATACCTGGTACCAAGAGGTTCTTGAGCTGAGCAGAGGTGCCTCCTGCATAGGAATCTGCAGAATTCAYATGGGAAATCAAATCCCTGTTGACCTTGGGAGCTGAGCAGTAAGTTCTCRTTGTCCAGGGGTCCTTAAACCAGGAAGTCATCTATAGCTTTGGGGCTCGGGAAGGGAGTTGGTGGAGATTCTGGAGTCTTTATCGGGCCGTCTGAATGYGATTTGTGCTGGTCTTGCATCTCTGTGAGAAATTGCATTTATTGTAGGAGGCRAAAACTCATTAGGCAGCTTCTTCAGTCTCTCTTTTTTCCTTATAGAGACTGGGAAGGAATCACTGCCTATTTAAGTAATAGTCACTTCTTGGTATCAATTTCAGCCAGTGTATCCCTTTTAGATTATTAATTTTGAGCTTTTTTTTTTTTGAACTTTCCTACTGTGTAGGTTGTTGTCAGTATGTGAATAACTTTGAATGTCTGCATTTTAGAGCAGCCTAATGTTTTRCCATTTTATTCACCACTTTTTAGATTCCAAGTGTAGAAGGTGTCAAATGAGCTGTTTTATAGAACCAAACTGCCTTTGTCAATTTTTTGACAATTAACAAATTTTTTACAACTTAACCCTTTCAGTCTTGCATTTTGTGTGGAGAGCAAAACGTAGYTGAAATCCACTGGCTCTGAGCAGATAGTGAAAGATCCAAGTGTGCTGTGGCAGAAATCCCTGGTTTGTGCTGCAGTCTTTGGTGTGGCCCCATGGTCAAAAGGTAGGGTGTGTGTCCAGGCCAGGAGATGCTCTCCTAGGGGTTTCAAGCCTGGCATCTGAAAGATAAATTAAGTGAAATATTCCTTTTTTTCTTCAGGACCATAGCAATATGCCAGACCACAGCCTTGMACACAGACAAAATGTTTCTCTGTTGCTGCTTACCTTGCTACACATTTGAGGTGAAAAGCGCTTTTTAAAGCACTCTTTAAAGCCTTTAGCATGAATGTGTTGTGAGGAAATGGTTTAATAGGAGGAACAGCGTTTAAGAACCGAAGCCCTTCAGAAGGTAGAGCTTGCTGAACGGCGCCTGTAGTTACGGTGTAGGTTTCAACTTGGGTTAATTTATCTGTGCAGATCAAAGCCTGCGTGTGTGCTGCTTGTCAGCATGGGGTTGGATGCTGCTGTGCTCCTTTCTGGGTGACTTATGGATTTTTGTGCATTTTAGGTTTTTTGTGTGTTTCGCGTTTTGCAAACACCTACAGTGTCCATGAGGAGTCTGGCTCTGTGGGTTTCCTCTCATGTTTCCACTACCAGCAGTGTGGAATTGTGGCTAAAAGGGCACTCAAGTCAATGGGAGGAGGATAACGAGGCTAGTGGGTTTGGATTTGGGACCCTTGTCGTAACGTGGCCGTCCCCGAGTGAGTTGTTTCACAGAGAGCGCCGATTACCTGGTTAATTCTGAGTGAGGATGAGCAGGTTTGGGAGGGCGGTTGGTTCGGGGCGTGCTGGGCAGCGCCGAGTGCAGCTCCCCGGGACGGGCGAGCCAGGAGGGGTGATGCAGCCGCCCGAGCGCCCCGCTCAGCCCGGGACCGTCAGTTCCSCGCTCGGGCACGTGCATGGCTGCCGAGGCCGGGGGCTCTGCTCCGCGCCCCGCGGCCCGGCGGGAAGGGCCTTCCCGAGGATGCGGGGCGCCAAGGAAGCGCTGTTCGGCGCTGTCCCCGGGAGGGAGCGGGATCCCGGGGTTGCCGCATCCCGGCGGAGCGGAGCGGGACGCGCCGACAGGTGGCGGTGTCGGCGCGGCCACCGCCGGCCCCGCGGGGCGCTCGGGTCTTTTCCCCTTTTTTTTTTTTTTTTTTTTTTACCTCCCCCTGCAATCATTTTACCTATTTATATCGTTTTGCCCTTATTTCCACTATTTTTATTTCTCCCCTATTTTTCCCGTTCTTATTGTTATATTTCGCCTATTTTCCCCCCTATTATTTCCTCCCCTTATTACTTCTCTCCCTTGTTATGTTTATTTCCCTTCTCATATGTTTATTTCTCCCCCTATTATTGTTTATTTCCCCCCTTATTTTTATTTTCCCCACCCCCAGATTATTTTTATTCTCCCTATTTCC
>PTEX01000100.1:892825-966660 GCA_003342815.1 Eudromia elegans
GGCCCAAATGGCAGCTTTTCCTTGAGTGAATAAATACAGGGGCTCAGAATAACATATTGGTCCTYCTGGGATTGTCTTGGGAGCTGGGAAAGGCTTGGATTTCTGTTGAAAAACAGGCAGGGCAAACGGTGCCTTCGGGGCCTGGGGTGTCGAGCGTACCGTGCGCGTCTGCTGCGGCAGCTCCCAGGTCTCGGGGACGGAGGGCGCTGACGGCTGCATCCCTCTCGGAAGCGCTGGCAAGACGGGGCCTGCACGCGCGCGCGGCGAGCCCGGGGCTGCTGTTTACGGGCTCTGGCGTCGCAGATCCCGGCTATTAAAAGCTGAGAGACGCGCGCAAAGCTCGTAAGGTCATTAGAGCCCCGGCACGGGGACGGATTCAAACCCTTCCCGAGAGCTTCGAGCAGGGCACAGGTACCGAGTCACAGAGGGGCTGAGGTTGGAAGGGACCTCTGGAGATCGTCTAGTCCAACCCTAGTGCCAGACTTGGTCACCTAGAGCACGTGGCACAGGGTGGCAWMCAGGYGGGTCTGGAAGATCTCCAGAGAAGGAGRCTCCACCACTTGCCTGGGCAGCCTGTTCCAGGGCTCTGTCCCTTGTTTCCTTCAATCCCAGCTGGTCCAAACTCTTGTTTTGAGGCAATCCTAACCCTACAGCTCTAACCTAGAGTAGGGTCACGTCCAGCCGAGTGCTGAAGGCCACCAAGGATGGAGATCTCGCAGTCCCATGGTCAATATGGTCAAGATTTCCTTT
This sequence comes from Eudromia elegans, assembly GCA_003342815.1. Classification (NCBI taxonomy): domain Eukaryota; kingdom Metazoa; phylum Chordata; class Aves; order Tinamiformes; family Tinamidae; genus Eudromia; species Eudromia elegans. The sequence continues at coordinate 893,576 of PTEX01000100.1, forward strand.
TTCTCTTGAGATCCAGTGAGACTTTTCTGTTTTATCCAGGGAAAAATATATCAGGAACGTTTTCGATTCACGAACTGTTCGTTTGAAGACCTGGAATTTCACACTGATACCCTGAACACTGTACGTAACGTAGGGATTTCTGTTGTGTTTTGGTTTTGTACCATTCCTCTGACACGTCGTGAAATCGTCTCAGGGCACAACAACATCGCTCGTAGCRCTGCCTGCTTGCTGTAGGGAAGCAGCTTGGCGCTTGATCAAAGTGGCTCCTGCCTGTCTTGTAAAAAGGAGAAAAAATAATAAGAATGTCAAAGTCCCATTACAGCGCAGGCAGGAGCCACTTTGATCTAGAAAGGAAAATATGTTAGTGTTTACTAAGTGGCAGATGGTTCTAATAGCTTTGAAATGAAACAGAATAAGAAAATAGTAAGATGCTCTTATATAATATGTTGTAGCAATGAAATGCTGTGAAACGAAAAACCCCGATGTGCGAAGCAAAAGAGAAGGAAGAAGGTGAGAAGGAAGGAGCGCTTCCGGAGGGCGCTTTTCCGGAAGCCCTGTGCCACTTTGGGAACGCCCGGAGCCGGGATGGGGCCGGCGGTGCCGTTCCCGGGGACCTGCGGTGCCGGCAGCAGCCAGGGATTATCCGCTCGCCCAGGAAGGGCCTGGCGTGGGCAGCAATCCAATAAGCGGGTTCCTGTGCAGGATGTCTGCAAGGGGGCTTAGGGGAGCGCCGTTCCGGCCGCCTCTGGAAACGCTGCGGCCTCGAAGCAAACGCCTTAACCCCAGCGTGGGGACGGGAGGCTCTGCCCGGCCCCGTGTCCATGAGGACAAGGCGAGGTCGCCGACCGCAGCACCCCAGGGTTTACTGCAGCGAGGGCCTGACCAGTGCACCGAAAGCCGCGTCTGGATCCGGGATCCAGGAAGCCACCAGGATTGGGCTGTTTGGGAAGCAGGCGCTGAGGTTGCACAGTCCTRCATAAGCATTTATTTGTAAAAAAAATAATAACAGAAAAACGCAAAGTTCCAGCTTCAAACAATTGCTGTGCCCTCACGTAGTGCTCACACAAATGTGAAAGAGAAGGGGGAARGCAGCAGAGCAGCTTTGGGCCAGCCACCCAGGGCAGTTAAATGCATTATTAAGTCWATGGGGAAGCAGAAACGTCCTTTTTTGTGTCGGCAGCTGCAGGCAGAGCCCGAGAGGTGGGCTGGTTGCAGGTGACGTGACCAGTGCTGGAGTCCCGGTGGCTGGTCCTGGGGGCTGCAGGCACCAAAGGAGAGCGCAGGTGCCTAGGGACGGTCCCCTCCCGGGGTCYCCGAAGGTCGGGAGGTGGCCCAAAACGCACGTGGTGCTAGTGGGGCGTGCAAAAAGTCATGGTAGGAGGAAGAAACTGGGGAGGAGGGATGGGAGGTTTCAAACCCCACATCAGCAAAAAGCTGCAAGTGAAGGAGGCTGCACTGGAAAGGAAAGAAACCAAACCAAAACAAGAAGGAGATATGAAAAGATCCAAACCTGCTGAGAGGGATGACGTGGGAGAAAGACACCATGTGAATGAAGCTGCTGCAGCTGCTTGCCACAAACAGGGCAAGGCGAATGTGTCACAGGGAATGAAGCAGAGGAAGGGAGTACGAAGTGGGATGGGATGGGACGGGCCAAGGCGAGGAAGGAGCATCCGCGGGGCTGGGGAGCTGAGCTCTCCTCAGAGCAGACGTGTCTGTTGCCCAAAGCAGATTTTGGGCATCCTCAGAGGCAAAGAGTGGGGAAAACCRTGCAGAGAATAGCAATGAATCCATGGTGGGACTTGATGATCTTGAAAGTCTTTTTCAACCGTAATGATTCTATGAAGCTTGGAAGAAGGAAACCAAGAGACGTCTCTGCAGCCTGGCCGAGGAAAGCAAAGCACACGGCCACTGTCCCAGAGGGCAGCCCTGAGGAAAGCAGAGAGGACGAGCTGCTTGCGTTGCTCGTGCAACACCCAAACATGCCAAAAACTGCCCCCTGTAACCGTCGTCGGGAATGATGCTTCTCGACCCATCATTCGGAATGACAAAGCCTGTTACTGCCTCTGTGTGACAACTGGGTTGGCAAAATGTGGAAAGAGAGAAGTTAGCTCTGGTTCATCTATACCCGTTGCTCTCTCCCAGCACTGCCCAGGTCCTGTGCTAGACAAGGACGCATTTAGCAATGGAGATATTGCACATCCAGGRCATTGCACTCTCTCTCCTGGGCATTTGCAAACCTGGTTTAACTCTGGGTTAAACTCCATGTGCACATGGGATCTGCTGGTTTGAACCAGAGATATTTAACAGTTGGCTACAGCCAAGCTGGTCACCCAACTTTGGTAGACGGGGCAAAGGAAGACCCGCCTCCCTGTAGATCTGATTTGCATGAGGTGTCACCTATGGAATGGATACATGGGCTGTGCTTGGTGCTTCAGCAGGGCCATCCCGGGCGCAGCCCGGGAAGTTGTTTTGGCCACGTGGAGGTTTTCATGGTGCCTGATCCAGCCATGCAGAGCCGGGACCCGCTCCCAGCCCCAACCTGGGAAGTTGTTTTGGCCACGTGGAGGTTTTCATGGTGCCTGATCCAGCCATGCAGAGCCGGGACCCGCTCCCAGCCCCAACCTGGGAAGTTGTTTTGGCCACGTGGAGGTTTTCATGGTGCCTGATCCAGCCATGCAGAGCCGGGACCCGCTCCCAGCKCCAGCCTGGGAAGTTGTTCTGGCCACGTGGAGGTTTTCATGGTGCCTGATCTTCCTCAGATCTTTGGGCGCATGGGCAGGGGGGTTGGACTAGATGATCTCTAGAGGCCCCTTCCAACCTCAACCGTTCCGCGGTTCTGTGTGTGATTCTGCGAGACCTTTATCACTGTAAGGTACGTTGTAAAATGTATTGATTATTTCTCCTAACATGGTGCACTGCAGTATTTTGACTGTAGTGATATATATTGCAGAGATACAAATAACCTACTGAAAAAAGTACTGGAGAACAAGGGGAACAGTGACAGTTACCAGGTCTATCCTGTCTCACACTRCCTAGGAGGTAAGTAGCTATTGAGAAGATTCACATTCAGACATGACGTGTCAAGAGCTCTACTTGGGAAGGTGACTCGTCACACAAACCCTATTTTTAGTGCAGGCTGCGTAGAGGCAGTGCGTGAGTATTGGTGTCACGCTCAGGAAGAATAGACCAGGATGGTGGAGCCAGGAAACCCTATGTCTGCCAACCCCCTTGGGATAGCAGGGAAGCAGTAAACAGCAAGACAAATACTAGGTTAAATGCCATAGCACTGYCGAGAATAACTGAGAGAAAAGACGTGATTGCTGGTTCCAGATCTGAAACAGGACAGGTTTAGGAAGTTAATGAAGATACAGGGTTGAACCCAAAAACCAGTTTGTGGTTCTGGCCTTCCTTGGTAGTTAGAGAAGACATGAAAAGAGTAACACAGGTATGTAGGGCACTGACATGGGTCTGTGCATGCAGCTTCTGGGGTCAGTAAGGGACCTCCCTGAGCACATGGAGTAAGCAGGAGGAGAGAGCACAGGGAAGAGCTTCTGGGGAAGGGATGCAAAAACTTCATCATTGCCTTCCATGTAGTAGCAGAAACAAAGGGAATTATTACACTCTCCGAAGGTGGTGGATAAGGAGCAGTGGCCTGAAGCCAAGTAAGAAGAAAAAATCCATTTAAGTTTTGAGGAAACTCTCAACAAGCCAAGGAGTCACGTGAAGCTATCACCAGAGGAGATGGGCTGCAAACGGAGATGTTAGAAGACAGAACTTGTTCTGCAAAATGCAGGCATCTTCCAGTGCCATCCAGCCAGGCTTTGCTGGTGCTTGACCATCTGCAGGGACTCCTTGTCCCTGGAGGCAGCCCCCGGATGCCCTTGCTAAGGGCAGTACGTTGCCCCATCCTGGTTTGAGCAGGGTTTGATGCAATGTGGCATCAACTCAGAGCAGGGCAGGAGGCCTCACTGCTTCGTGACCCAGGAGCTGCTCCTGGGGTCCCTCCAGCCATGACCACCTTGCCGTTTCCAACAGCTGGGGCCCCAGGTGAAGCTGTCTGGGGTCACATGGAGCTCGGCACGCCATTCGGAAATGGTCTCTGCAAGCAGGAAGCCTTCATTTGTCTAAGCACAGCCCCTGTGGCTATTTAATTCAAGAAGAAAGTCTGATTTTCTGCAAGCCAGAACTAAACCGAAGCAATTATCAACATTGTGTTTTTAAATGGGTCTTGAGATAAACGGAGTTAATTCTGTTTCTGAGGCAAAATTCCCGTGCAGTTCTCTGACTGCTGGGCGCAAATGAAGAGGGCTGCTCTGGGTTCGGTCCTCCTGATGTTTCTACACAAAAATCAATCCATCAATCAAGGCACGCGTTCACCACCGGAAGAGTCGTTTTGTCTCCCACACACAGCTGTGTTTCTGAGGCAATTTCAGCTGTGTGCGACTCGCTTGTCTTCAGTCCCAACACCCTCCAGTTCCCACCACCTTGACCTCTCCTTCTGGAGCCTTTTGGTGCTGCATGTGCTCCAAGGAAGGGCAGGTTTTGTGCTATTTGTTCCTCCCAGGCCATGTCCATGGATCCCATTYGTCAGGCTCCACCCCCGGTGGGATAACAGACATAGTGGGAAGGAGCCTGGGAAGGACCACTTGGTCGCTCTGCCTGAGGGTGCTCAGAGCATCTTGACATCTCGGGCGTCCTGGGAAGGCAATGGCGGTATCTGAGAACCACAGAAGTTGTTCAAAACGAGTGCTGTTAAAAACCGCAGTTCAGCCAATCTGGTCCCTGCTGAGCCCGTGTGATGCCGATAGCTGGTGTGGAGCAGGCCACGGAGCGGATTTTCACTGGCGTGGCTATCTCCCCATGAAGACGTGTTGGGAGGCGTCCAGCGTGGCTGCTGGAGCACGCAGACACCAAACRCCTTCCAAACACCCTCTGAAGGGCTGGCAAGGTTCGGAAGGTCACCAGGTAGCAGGAGCCCAGCAAACGTGAGCTCCTCCTAAGCAACAACCCCGGGTTCCAGTGGAAACCACAGCAGGACCACAGCCTGTCCCCCACCTCCCRGCTCAGCCCCTGCCGAAACGGCGGCCCACGGTCGGGAACCTCCCTGTGGCCTCCCAGCATGGGTGGGAGCGGGGAGAAAAGGAGATTTCGGTTGTTAGCAGCTTGCTTTTTGGYCCGACGGGTTCATGACAAAACAGASGCGGAAAGACAAGATAAAGAACTCTGTGGTTTCAGCTTTTGACCTCAAACAGTCCTCAGAAAGCTGAGCGAACGCCTTGCTGCGCGGCCGCGTCGCCGCCAAGCGAGGCCAGGGAGCTCAGCCAAAGAAACGCAGCACGGCAGCAGGAGAGCAGCGTTCAGTGACAGAGCTGCTGTAATTACAGCAGAACACGCTCTGAGACCCCAAGCATCAGTAGTTAAATGGCATTTYGCTCCCATGAGGTATTTTCCCCTTTTCCTCTTGGGAATGCTTTGGTAGATACTGATRCAGGCACCTTCTTCTGACTCCAGCAACTGGCTGCATCGCTAAYGCTCCACTCCCCCAAATCCCAGTAAAATATATTTTTGTTTTCCAGCATGTGCTAGAAATACCCTGATGTGAAATTTGCTGAATCTGCTGCAACTGCTACTCGGTTTCTCTTAAGTGAGTGCAATGAAGCACCATAACATACCGCTCTGAAGCTGGGGAAGAACAGAAAAAGGAGAAGCTTGTAAATTTGTGGCCGTTTCGGAGTTTCGTTCTGATGTGTATTGCTGGCACAGTACTCACAAAACAGGTTGAATATTGAAAAAAAAAAAAGGAGAGAAAAAAATTAAGTACAACCATGTTACCTCTAGCATTTACAGCTTCACAGGAGAGAAACAGATGCTCTCTAAATGCAGATGCTGGCAGGACTGCAATAACAGTTTATGTATCGTACTGGTAATTACTCATTAGACTTGTTTAATGACTAGAGCTTAATCATAAACTGCAGCAGAATTAACATGATATAACAGGTGAACTTCTATCTCCAGTGTCTGAGGAGCAATTGAGTTGTAGTTTAGCTACCTTTTTTGATTAGGAATATATATATATATATATATATATATATATATATATGTAAGAATCTCTCAATTTGCTGGAGGACAAAAAAGCAACATATGATGCTTGTCCTGCTGGTCCCAGCCTCCAACCTGCTCTCTCCAACACATCCATCACGCCAGTCACCTCCAGCCAGGGATGGGACCCTGGCACCCAAATGGCAGGCGGGRGTGACTTCCACCAGCAAGGCTTTACCAAGCTTGAAATGCTCTTTTGGAAGGGACAGTGCAAAACCACGCACCAGCCAGGCCGGTGAGATGTTTCTGCCGACCTCGAGGGTGAAATCACGGGCTCTGCGGGCTTGCAAGCAGAAAGACCACGGAACTGCGCAGGGAAATCGGGAGCTGTTTACAGCACTAGAGAGAACTTCTGCTCTTAGTCATGGGCGCCTCAGCCCCAAATGCTGCTTCACCCGTCACCGAGCAGCAGAAGAGGAAAACAGACTCGATTGCATGAAGAAGACTACGCCTCACTTTTTGCTRTCAGCCTAAAAACACTGTGTGCTGGATTAGTTTGTATCATGCTACTTTGAAATGTATTTTCAGGGGAGAGAAACAAATCTACCTATTTTGCTAAGAACTGGGAAGCAGCAAGGGCTGCAGTGCGTTTTCTGTTTTGGATTGTCTTCAGAGACAAGAGTGAWTCAGAGTGTGATTCACTTCTGCTAAAACCAGAGTGTGGCCAAACCAGGTGGTGACCAAGAGTCTCGCTTTCTAGGCAAAGTGGATGGCCTCAAATCGGGGCAGGGAGAGATGCAGGAGCCTGGGCAAGCTCTAGGAGCAATGAGAAGATCCCAGGGATGGGTTTCCCTGCCCTCCCTTAGAAGAACACATCGTTAAAATCGTGGTAGAGCTGACAGCCTGTGGGAGAGAAGGGAATAAATCCACACCTCCACCTAGCTCTTTTGGTCGCAGAATTTAGACCCAGCTGTAAACAACTCTTAAATAAAGGCAGGCTAGGCTAAATTAAAAATAATCCWGCATAAGCGAGCTTTAAAGAGCTTYTGACCACCCGGACTTGGGCACCTCAGCTGTTGGTGGCCGGTCTTGGCTGATGCCGGCAGGGAGATGCTGCAGCCCCAGGTCCCCTTGCGAAGGAGGTTTCTGGCTGCTCTGGCCAGCAAGGGATTGCTCGAGTGGGTTGGCTTCAGCAGAGCCCTCAGCCAGCAAAACCCCAGCTTTTCCTGCTGGSTGCCACGTGGGCTTGAGAAGAAAAGGGTTTCCTCCAAAGCACTAAAAGGAGACGCTGCCCCCAACCACTGCTTGCAGCACGCGCTGAATCTCCCGGGCCTGGAAAACGCTCAGCTGGGGRTTTTGCTCAAATAGGCCCTGAGGGGCAACAGCCAATACAGCCCATCACTTATCCTTGCAAGCGCCTCAGCTTCTCCCACAGTTTAAATAAGCAACAGGAGAATGAATATACACATACTCGTATACACACCTTTTTTGTCCAAGGGTGGGGCCTGACACGTCCCCTGCGAGTTTCATGTAAGCAGATGCACTTTTTGCTGTGAACAAGTAATATTTTCCTCCTTTCAAATAAAAAAACAAACAATGCTAGGGAAAAATAAACAAAAATAAAAACAAACAGAGCAACATCTGCCCCGGCCCCACTGGTCTGAGACACTGCAGTCCAAGGTCCCAGTCCCCCAGGCCCACGCGAGGCTTCTAGCCCCCCCTGACAACCCCAYTGAAAAATATAGGATACAGGAAGAAATATATAATATGTATCTAAAGCATGTATAAAATTTCATTTTGTATCTATTTTTTGCATGTTTTATATACCTTTTGGCTGGGGCAGTGGGTGAAGCTGGTGGCTCTCCTCTCTCTTGGTCCTGAGCTAYCTGGGCTGTCAGGATGTAACGCATCCCCAGGAGTCATTCCAAGCCATAGCAAGGAAAACACATGGCAAACTGGTAGCCCTGCAACAAAACCTGTATCATAACAGTAAGAATACAAAGTACCTTCATGAATAATGCATTACCCGTGTGACAAGCGGCGGTGTGTGTGAAATGGCAGGGCTGCATGGCCAAGTGACTCCCGCTGTGGCGATACATATGTAATTACTAAGAATGAGAAAGTCATAAGCCTATTGATAAGTGCATTTTAAATCAATTTTCAGTTGGAACGAAGCAAATAGACCAATAGACGTGCCCAAAGGTTGGGATTGTTGTGTTTGCATTCGGTGTCAGCATTTTGCATCCCATCTCTTAGGGCTGGTTCGGATTTCGGTCAGGATTCACACCGTGCTGACTTTGGGGCTTTATTTCCATATTATCTGGGCATGTCCCCCGCTGGTTGGTCACGGAGGGAGGAAGGCTACGTCTGCAAGGACGCGTGGCCTGAGCCCACGGCCGGGCCGGGTGCGCTGTGGTGCCTCCAGCCCAGCTGCTTCTCCAGCTGTGGCCGCAGGCAGATGTTTTGGGAGGAATGAGAACAGGGCCGGTGCCTGTGGTGCTTCCTCCGACAGCCTCTAGGAGTCTTTGGCTTGGTGTCCTGAGCCTGCTGTGGTTTATTCCATGCAGAACACCGCAGTGGGTCTCTGCTCCAGCTGCGTGCCCGGCTTCCAGTGCGACCCGTGGCACCTGCCTGCTGCTACGCTGCCCTCCGAGAGGAGCTGCCCAGGTGCTACGTGCTGCGGCAGCACCGRCCGCCTCTTCACCCGTGTTCTGAACCCGGCCCCGCTTACACTTTCTGGTGACCTCCGGTTCTTGACCTGGTAGAGACGAGGAACGCTCACTCCTCCTCTGCTATCTGCTGTGAAACGCTCCCGCGTTTTCATAGGCTGTAGCAACCCCAACGCTTCTTCCAAACACCAGCCTACTCACCCACTCTGCGCCCAGATTCGTATTTTTGCTCTTTTTATTTTCTATTGCCCTTTTCCAATCCTGCTACATTCTTTTGGGGATGAAAAGACTAACTTTGCACCGTGTTCAGGAGTTGGAAATGCATTTATGTATTTTTTCCTGTTTGTTTCTCTGTTTCTTTCCTAATAATTGCTAGCGTTTGACTTGCTTCCTTGATGGCTGCTGAGCACTGAGCTCATGCTTTGATGGCTGCTAATCACGGGATCTGCCTCTTGAGTGCCAGCAGTCAGCACAGAGCCCATACGAGTCTAGGGCTCTTTTATCTGCCATGAAACAAAATATTTATTTATATATTTATTCATTTGTGGTGGATTTGAGCTGCTYTTTTACTGGCCATTCACTCTTCTCCAGTTCTTCACAGCATGTCCTTGTCCCTGGATTGTTTGTTATACCAGCAAACTTTGTCACCTTACAAAGTCACCGCCTTCCTAGTCCATATAGGCAGATTGCTGTGTAAACATCTGCAGAGGATCATTGCTATCATGCCTTTATCATCCTGTGAATTGACTCTACTCCTAGCCTCTGTTTCCTATGTTGCAGCCAGTTATTTACACACAGCAGGACTTTCTTATGCCRTCATGGTTGGGTCTCCTGAAGAGCTTGATGTGCAGCATCACCCCCGTGCTTGCTCCCAAGCATGGACCCACCAGTCCAAGCTCTTAGAATCACAGAATGGTTGAGGTTGGAAGGGACCTCTCGAGATGACCTAGTCCAACCCCCCTGCTCAAGCAGGGACACCCAGAGCACGTGGCATGGGGAGCCCTGGGGCAGCTGTACATGTCCCCCTAGCTTCTGAGTCATCCGTCCTCGAGCACTTCCCTCAGGTGCCTGTGAGCACAAGTCCTTGCTCAGCAGAAGTCAACGAGCACGTGGTGCACACACAGAGCACACGCGCGTGCCCCCTGGGCCCGTAGGGTTTCTGAGCAAGCCCAGGTGATCTTGCAGTTAGGACTGGGGACAGAGTGCATGCTTTTAGCAATACTTACGTGTTTCTCCTGAAGCAAGTTCAGGACCTTTATTGAATCTGTTTTTACTATGATCTGTTCCTCCTGGTTGCCATTAAACATTCAAGGCTTATAACCAGCAACTGCATCAAGTTGCTTCTTGCTAACAGCACACGAGAAGGTCATGCAGTACCTATCACAGCATTGGGGTAACAGGTCTYGGATGGGCATGTCCCGTTTCTCTCCACTCCACTCCCGATGACAAAAATAACATGAACGGCAACAATTCTCTTATTGTTTTATTTAATGATMATTTTCTTCTCCTGCCTCTCTGCGCCTCACTGAGGGACATTTTGGCAGTTTGCAAACACCCCCCGTTCAAATTCACTGAGTGTTACTGCAGGCATTTCTTTCATGTGACAGCTTGAAAAAAGGATGTGAAAGCTTTCCTTCTTGTCTTCCTGGCCTTTCCTCCATCATCTGACCCTTGTGAATGCTCTCCAGCAAACAGTTTGCCTTTCTTGCATGGTTAGATCTGGAAATAATTGCCTGCTGCAGCACTTATTTCCATCAGTGAATAAGCTTGTGTAATCACACTGCGGTCTTTGCTCAACAGTTCATTTTCTTAACTCAGAAATGTGCTTTTATTTTTTGCACCGCTGTATATATTCTGCTTATCCCCGGGATTCACTGTTGCCAATAAAGTAGGAAAATAAGGGAAAATCACCACTTAAATACTTTCAGACCAGTGCCACGTGTAGGGGAAGAAATTCCGAGCCAATGAAAAAGTCCTAGCATTCTTCAAAGAATGAGCATTTCACATGTCCTAGGCAAGGTACCTGGTTTGTTTGACAGACCATATAGAAACTGAAAGGTCCTGACAACCTGAGCCTCCCTTTTGACCCATCAAATCACCAACCACAGATCCAAGCCTGGCTTAGATCAGCGGTCCGTCTCTTACGGTTCTTTCTGCTAATTTGKCTGTGTTTGGTATGGTAAGCTCTCTGAACAGTGAATATCTTCATCTGTGCCTCTGCACAGCTCCAAGGAAATTACTGATAAATAACAATAATACAGACACACACACAGTGAGTAGAGGCGTCAACCAAAGTGGAGAAAAATTACTGCTTTGGTGGARCTTATTAGTTTAAATGAAGCAGGATCTGTTGGGGAGATGCATTGCACCATTTGGGTTCCTGAGCAAACAAAAGCCAGCGTGCACTTTCTAAATGTGCACACGGATCATGGATGTTCTGTGTCACGGGGCGCGCGCCATGGGCTCTCTGGTACTGGTGTGCATTTGGAGCAGCACTTGTCTCACCGGCCATGGGGTGAGTGTCTCCAGCGCCAGCTACCAGGGATGGCCGCTTGGCTGCACTTCCAGCCTAACCAAGATTTTAATATCAAAGAGATTATTGCAACAGAAGAATCCAGGGAGGCTTTGACCAGATCCATCTATACGTGCTAGCAACGTTTGGCCACTCTACTTGGGCAAAGCAGCAGTAAAAACAGACTGCAGAGCTGCTTGTTTAACCTGGTTTACGCCTTGGGAGTGAGCTAAAGCAGCAGAACAGCCAACCTAGCCTGAGTGTGTACGGCAGGCTTAGAGATTAACGGGAAATCCTGGCTACAATGACATTTATGAGACTTTTTCCTAGGATTCCCTCCCCACCATCCTGGGAGTTGTGTATGAGATTCGCCACGGAGCCACGATCTATGGACTCAACTCATCTGTGCACGCGCTGGAGTTTCAGCTCCTCACAGCTGAAGCTCATCAAGTTGGCAGATTTTGCTCTCTATTAACTGGCATTAATGGGAAGTCAGGAAAGATATTCTCAGTACATACTGGTTTAATTACAATTAATSGGATCCTCTGTGGCTGGGAAGTGGCAGAGGGGGATGTGTTAGGGAATTCCTCACTGCTGAGCTGTGGGGAAATGTATGCAGCAGTTGCATTCCCAGTTCCCTGGCTGGGCTAATGAGAGGTAGATGACAAGGACCGGGTCACTTGGGTGCAAATATGGGATAATCAGTGCGGGATGGAATTGCACTCCCGGGCAAACCAGTCCCTAGCACTCCAGTGTCTCAGCTTGAATCTTCTCCCATTCCGAGTTAATAATAAACACAATCCAGCTAAGTGATATACGTGACACGTTTATTACCACGTCCTTTAGAAGCAATTTCCTTTCTGCTCTGTTTTCTCACAGGGAGTGTAATTACCAACTAAGCAGAAGAGGAAAAAAAAAAMCCAACAACTTTCCAGATTCAATCAGATTCACTCCTTCCCGGATGAAATGACAAAATTAATGAGGCAAAGTATTCTCTTCAGAGATGTGAGGAGAAACACCTTAGGGTTAACAGCTGTGCTTCGGGGAGATGCAGAGAGATAGCGGCTCGTCTTCAGCTGCAGGGACGCGATACAATCAATTCCACATATAGGCACAGCGCAGCAGCTGGAGGAGATGTTTAAACAATTACACCCAAAGCACTGCTATGCTTTACAGAGCAAACCAAGCCACCACCGTTCTAATAGAGTACCCAAGCTTCAGATACAGCCAAAAAAAAAAAAAAAATCCAAGCAAAATTCTAGTGCTATTGAGGCAGGTGGCCATATCCGTGAGCAGAAGTAGGGTTTTCCCAGGATGTTGATGTGCCTTGGGTGATACAGGGGGGAAGCCACACATTTGGTGTCATCTTCTTCTTCCCCATTCCTCTTCTTCCCTTCTCTATTCCCATGGCTGCAGCCCCATCACCGGGGAATCTGGTCAGCTGTGGAGCTGAAAACAGCCCCTCTGCTGCAAACTGCTCGACAGACAGTGCTGTAAATCACCTCCRTGGCCACAAAAGCCAAAGGCTGAGAGGAGCGTGAGCAAATGAGTGCGGGCTGAGGAGAAGAGCAAAGAGAAGGRCTGCTGGAAGTCCCTGTGCCAACGTGCCCATGAGAAATAGTTTCCGTGCATGCTTGCAGCCTCTTGGAAAGGAAGGACGCAGCCCCAGGCACGACGGCCACAATGGGCTCTCTGCAAGATGTTGCTGACAAGCGTTTGTCAGCTTGCAGGGAGTGCCGGGCAGCGTCGGGCMGTGATTCCCATGGCTGATGCAACACGCTGGGACCTGGGCTGCTGTCTGCYCCTGGCTTTGGAGGCCATCTCGGGTGGGTTTTAGTCTCTAGGTCTCCCAAATGCTTTGGCTTCTGCCATCCGTGGAGGACTTGGCCTCTCTACAGCAACAGTCTCTGCMTGGTGAGACCCTGGGTTAAACAGGCCCCTGGAAAGTGCTCTCCGATCTCTGCTGGTCCAAGATTTGCAAATTTTAAGGACAGACTGCAGATATATGTTCATGATGCTGCCTGCTGCCTGCTAACTTTCCTGAGGGGGCCATTTAGCATGAGAAAAGCATGGAGAAAGAGGTGGTAGAACAGCGGCATGAATGGGGAGGTGCACAAACATCGGTTTGAGTAGGCAATGCCCCAGCCAGCCTCCTTTCAAGCATTTCAGAGGACAGCATAGAATCATAGAATGCTTAAGGTTGGAAGGGACCTGTAGAGGTCATCTAGTCCAACCCCCCTGCACACGCAGGGTCCCCTAGAGCATGTGGCACAGGGTGGTGTCCAGGTGGGTTTGGAAGATCTCCAGAGAAGGAGACTCCACCACCTCTCTGGGCAGCCTGTGCCAGGGCTCTGTCACCCTAAGTTCTTTCTCAAGTTCCTGTGGAACTTTTGGTGCCTCAATTTGTGGCCGTTTCCCCTAGTTCTATCACTGGCCACCACTGAGAAGAGGCCAGCCCCCTCCTCCTCACTCCCTGTCTTGAGATATTTATATACATTGATCAGATCCCCTCTCAGTCTTCTCTTCTCCAGGCTGAAGAGGCCCAGCTCTCTCAGCCTTTCCTCATAGGGCAGATGTTCCAGACCCCTAATCATCTTTGTGGCCCTGCGCTGGACTCTCTCTAGCAGCTCCACRTCCCTCCTGCACTGGGGAGCCCAGAACTGCACRCAGTACTCGAGGTGCGGCCTCACCAGGGCTGAGTAGAGGGGCAGAATCACCTCCCTCGACCTGCTGGAGACGCTCTGCTTAATGCACCCCAAAATCCCACTGGCCCAGCACMAATACCTCAAATGCAAGGGGAATCACTCGGAAAGGTCAAAGCCTCCATCCTTGGAGAGCATGGGTCGTTTCTGTGGGTCGGTGGCTCTGAGCTGGTGCCCGAAGCCTCCGCACTAGCAACCACTCTGCTCCAACAGCCCTGGCACAAAACCCCTCATGGAAAATCCTCCCTGCACAAGAGGTCTGAGGCGATAACCTGACTTTCCTGAGTGAAAATGTTTACTACTGCAAAGAGGAGAGCTTGGGCACCCTCAGGGTTGCCGTACTGGGACATCCCCGTGCTGCGGGTCAAACATAAAGAAGGAATCAGGTTTAATGCTCCCCTGGCAGAAAACAGAGGTCTGTTCCAGCTGCTGTAAATCTGGGGCTCGGCTGGGGTTGGCGGGAGAAGCTCGGCCTGTGCCAGCGCGGGCGCTGGCCTCGTGCCTCTCATTGTGCCTCGTCCCGGACGTCGCTGGGCGCCTCCAAGCGGGGTCAGTGAGCGGCAGGAGCGAGTTCTGCATTGTCCTCCGCACACACAGGCCGTGAGGAGGAGCACAGTGGCCACGGCGTGCTGCGCGCTCCCGCCCACGCCGTTTTCACAATCGCCAGGGTGCACGGAAATCAACATTAATATGGGCAACATGGTGAAAAGTATTTTTCCCGGCGTTATTTGTTAATTTAGCCTTATAGCTAAACAATTCACTTTATTTAGCCTTGTAACTTTTATTTTAGTCCATGCACAGCACTTTCAACTACTGTGCGAGCTGAGGCGTTCTCTAAACAATACTCATGGGAATTGAATAACTGGCACCCAGTTTGCTGCCRCCAAGACCAGCTGGAGGCAGATGCTTCAGAGGAAACCTCTCTTCAGGTCTTCCTCTCCTCGCTGCATTTCTTCTGTCTCTCCTTATTTCCAGTTACTCTGAGCTAATGATTCATTACAAATTGTGATAACCTTGGTCATTCAGCAAATAAAAGGCCATCCCTTCACTTTCATAACATCTGTGACACCAGTCAAATGTAAGACCTCATGTGCAGCTTGTTTCTGAAGCAGCTCAGGACTCAGGACTATGCACAAGCCTAAGGTCCTGCCCCTCTGATGATCTTTCCTAAATAGGTCAACATGTTTTCTTGGGGGAAATAATTTTCTACCTATGGTTTAGACTCTCTCTCAAAAAATACTATAGCAGTTTGCAGGTTCTATCTCAAATTCACCTGATGTTCCTCACGATACTAAAGGGCATTATTGCCTTAAAAAGCAGTAATAGCTGATTGAATATTTAATCATATCATATTTCTGATTTGTAACAGAAGCAACTTTGCTGTCCGGGATGAAAACCAGAGCCAAGAAAGGCAAATGAAGTGTTATTTCTTGGAGGTGCAGCAGCATTTATGTCTGCAGTTACCTATCTTTTCACAGATAAGAGTTAATTACCAAAAAAAGATAAGCTGTTCTTGGTTTCGCTGTTACAGCAACAGCAATATTGGAACACAATATTATGGTGCAAGTTTATTGCACTTACAGAGATGTATTGTTGAGTGAAGACTGACAGTTTCATCAGACAAACTTTCCTCCTAAATTTGCACAAGACTTGCAGATTTGCCAACAGAAGAGTTTTTGCTATATATTCTGTTTTGCTATATATGCTGTTTGCTGTACATTCTGTAAAGGTGGGGTCACCAAATTGAGAGTGTGGCACATTGTCTGAGAGTYTGTGAGCTCTGGATGCAGGGGCCAGTGCCGCAAGCTCGTCTCCACGGCATGCTCGGATGGCTTGCCGTGTTTTTCCTGGTGTGGAAGGAGACTTGCTGGGCCAGCTGGATGCAAATCTCAGTAGACACATTTTGGATGTGCCGTAGGGCTGTCAAGCACCTGCAGATCCCTGTTTGATCTGTCTTCTTCTAAGCTGGAGAAGACTTTCCGCTGTGCTACCGGAGGGCTCCGCGGCAGCGGTGCCTGCGATGGCGAGGGCCAAGYCGTCCACCCAGCCCTATGAAACACTTTGCTGTTGCAGGTGGACTGCACTTTCTGAAGTGTCTAAGTGCTCTCACGCTGATGTGCTTGGCTTCCCTCCTGTCTTCATTTAAATCCCCCTTGAACACTCACTCCTTCCAAGAGGCCTATAAATGCTAACCTATGTCGAGATAATGTCATTATCACCACCATCTATGGAGTAACTCATCAAGTGCTGAAATAAAYCACTTTCTCTGGGGATTACTGCCTAAAAGCCAAATGTAATCAGTAAAGCTCGGATTTGACAAGGCTATCACAGATAGAATTCATTTACTAATGAGTTGCAGCCTAAAGTCCACTCTGGTAATGTGTCTGTGGTTATAATGACACACTGCAGAGACCTTCTCCTTAGCATTTGTTGCCGTTTAGATATGCCGTTTGTCAGATACGTTTTCCCACTTGATGGGAAAGTTTTTTTCTGCTGCTTCCCCCAGCTGAGCAATCGGCCTCTGAATACTCTGCTGATTTCTAAAGTCATTTCAGACCTTTCAGAATAATGGACCTTTTCTGCCTGAATCGTCACTCTGGCTAAACTATGGACCATCGGTGACGGGGCGGTCCCTTTTGCAGCACTTTTTGTAAAATAGTTTCTCACGAGAACCGCCAAGAGAAAAAGAGAGGTGCTCCCCATTTGCTGTGCTATCAGGAGCAAACCTGAACCATCGATAAGGATGGTAGCTAAGCAACTAGATGCAGTCTACAACTGTTAATAACAGCACTCTGGAAGTAAATCACCCAGGCTGGTACATGCGGAGACCCGCTCTCCAATTAATGGTGGATTTGTACCAGCTCCTTTGTCTGGCCGACACACATTAGCAGCACTGAAGTGAGTCTGGAACATCATATCAAGCAATAGAACAAACACAGGTCTCCAAAAGACAAATCGTTTTCAAGAGGTTTTGAAGAAAGTGCCCTGAAGAATTTAATAGAAAATAACACATGTTGCCTCCATCTAGCCCATGGAATATTGTCCTGAGTTGCGTCTCTGACTCTGAAAGCTACAGAAAAGATATTCAGTGCCGTAGGGTTTTGAGTGTTTTACCTAACTTCCTCCACAGAAAAGTGACTTAAATATCAGTAAGCATTATTTTTATTATACTCCACTGTAGTAAAACCTGTTTTTAAGAGGAGTATATAGCGTCATTTTCTATTCTTCTGAAATGAAAGCAAGGGTCAAAAAAAGGGTTAAAAATGATCCTTTTTGGTAGGTTATAGGTAGACATAAAAAAAAATACCCTTTCCTGTTGCAAGCCAGTGCATAAATCCATGAGTTTTCAGCTCTGCACCCTACTTCCTCTCCACTCCTTTACTCCATGCACCTTCTTTTCTCATCTGCTCATCTTCTCCCACATTAATGCTGAGCAGGATGCTGGTGTTCCTGAGAACTGGCCTCTAATGGAGTGGTCCTGGATCAGGTCCTGTCCTTAGCCAGCAGCCAACCCTGTCCCACTTGGTGACACATCTCCACATCTCTCTCAGACGGGGAGCGAGCCAAGAAGGCTCAGGAAGTCCATGTCACGGTCCTCTTGTTATGTTTCCACAAGCAGAGAGGCTTGAAGAGGCACCGTCAGAGAGAGCAGCCTGCAGCCAGTCATSGTTCCTAGCAGCTTTTGTGAGGAGGAAATGGAAGACGGCCTGCCAATGTGCCCTGGAGAAAGGGTGACCTTCTGGCTTATGGGCTGTTCCCTTCTCCTGGTTGCTGTTCAGATGTGGGCATGGCTGAGGACATATCTTACATCACGCTTGGCATATGCTTTGAGGGGACATATGGGTACCAGCTCACCAGGCAGGAGTGGGCAGAAGCTCTGGGTCATGGTAACCACATCATATTGTAGGAAGTGTGGGACACTGGGCAAGGAGTGACCTGGGTGGTCAGGGACTTGCTGGGAAGGGTGGTGGGAAGTCTGGAGAAACCTGCTCCTTGGCTGCTCCTGTGCAATGCTCAGGGGGTCACAGACCCTTCTRGGGGTCTGCAGCAGAGCCAGGGTGATGGTGCTGTAGGATCTGCCCGCTCAGCAGAGCTCCTGGTCATGGTGCTGTATTTTGCATTCGGAAGGCCCTGTCTAGGGGATGCTGCCAGGATGGTTTCCCCATCAGATGCGAGTCCTTCTGTGGTGGTGCGGTTTTTGAGGAGCGTGTCCTGGTTTGGAAACTGAGGCGAACCCTGTGAGGACCCAGGGTGCTCAGGGCCCTGTGAGGAAGGAGTCTGTGGCAGGTTTGTGCTTGTCTGGATGTTACTGCATGGCCTTTTTTTTCTTTTTTTCCCAAGATAATTTTACATTGGCACACGAGAAAGGGGAGTTATTGTGAGCAGCCGCAGGAAAGGGACRTGGACAAGCCCACCCAAGCACCTTTGCTGCATCCAAGTGTGATGAATACAGCAGCTGCTGCTCAAGGAGGAGCCCATGCAGTGACTCCCCCTCAGCAGCACGGAGGGCTGCTCTGACATCTCAGGGGCCATTCTGGGGCCACAAAACACAGTCCTGGGGCCGCGTTTCAGCTCTGTGTCAGACACGAGTGATCTCTGGGGTCTCTGTGGCTCATGTGAATGCGGCATTAAAAGGCCCAGAATGTCCTTTTTCTTTCAGAGTCACTTCAGACATTTCTCTTCCTCTCTTTATCTTTTCCTTTTTTTTTCCCTTTCTTTTTTTTCCTTTTCTTTTTTCTTTCTTCTTCTTTCTTTTTTTTTCTTTTAGCAATTTCTATGTCAGCTTCTCAGCTGTACTTGCATATGTGGTACATATGGAGGGGAAAAACATAAAAAAAAAAGAAACGTCTGGCGCCAAACGGGGTCTGCTGCAGCTTTTAACAGTCCTCTCCACTTACTATTAAATTGCTGCTTTGCCCGGTGAAAATGCTGCTTTAYTGCTGTAAAAACACTTACCAAAGACACAGCCTCTGGAGCACGGCCTCAGCGTTGGCAGAGAAAAAAACCCCTAGCACGTGCCCAGTTGTGCCCAGCTCTCCCAGTTCCTGTTCATCCACCCTATTTCAGGTGGTTCCTGCTGCCGGCATGGTGGGAACTGGGGATGGGGTGGCAGAAATTGGGAAAGCTCCTCTGCTGTCCGGAGCAACTCAGACAGGGAAGCAGGAACCTGAGCCTYGGTGCCTGAGCCCAGCCCCACGGATGTGTCTTCTCGCTCACCCTCACCCTGGTTGTCCTCAAGGGCTGTACAGACGTCACCCATCCAACGCCATCCTCGGTGCGTCATGAGGGCTGCATCCTCCCTCAAGACTATGGGGCTTAAGTGCCACTTAAGACACTGAAAAACTCAGGTATCGAAACTCAGACTTTCAGGTGCATAGTGCCTACGAATAATATCCAGTTTAAGGATAAAGATTTAAGGAATTTTGTGTGATGCTACAGAGTTTCCTTAAACAAATGGGATATAGAACATATGGGAAGTAATAGTGCTCTGTTTTTATTTTCTAGTTACTTGAATCATGTATATTTTTTGCCATTTCCCATTATAAAAATAGACACCGGCACTTTTGCAATAGACRGGGTGTGCCACTGCCCACGTTCTCCCTCCTAAGCCTAAATAAAATTTTTATTGTTTTTTTTTTTCCTGTAGTGACCCTTTGGTGAACAGCTGAACTTTTTGATTTTGGTTCCACACATTTTTTTACGAGTTTTCCAAAAACAGAAAATGGAATTGGAAGCCAGATTTCAGTGGGAAAGCACCAACTGCACTGGGAGGCGGTAGAACTGGTAACGATGCAGAAAGAAAACAGTGAGCTTCAGAGAGACCTTTTTTTTTGGTCAACAATGCAAATATTTCAAAGCATTTTTTTGCTACATCCAAGATTCCTTTCTAGGGAAAAGCAAAGCACCTCCTTTCTTCAGAGCAGTCTCTGGGAAACAGTAAGAAATCATATAGTCTGTCACCTTGGCCATGCAGAAATTTCTGTGGCAACCACAGGCAGAGGTAGAGGTGAAAAATATCAAGCTGCTGTGGAATGGAATGACTGGCTGCTTTTGGAATATAACAAAATAACACAGGTGTCAAAGTGCCCACCAGTGCCAACCCAAACAAGTGGTGGTCTGGTCTTAATTTTCATTACAGCTAGAAGGGTGTAGTTTCTAACTACAATATGATTTCTTTCTGTAAAATTTAGCTTAGGTATCAAGATTTTATTTTTTCACTGCAAAATTACCAAGTCCAGAGATTTCTGGACTCATGTGCTTTGGCAAATGAGGTTGATTTTAATGGCATTAGCATTGATTGGACAAATGGGACTAATTTGCAGAGATTCCAAATATGTTAAAAATTGCTGGTGCTAAAGATTTATGAACACCATGTTCATGCTGATGAAGTACCTGGTTGTTGCTACTTATAATTTAATACCAGTTCCCCTTAGATAAATTTATTCATCCTGTGGACTTTGGGGGCGAGCACAGGAAAAGAAGGAGAAGAGAGCAAAGGGATTTGAAGAATGTGGACAGGGTCAGAAGCCGTACGTGCTAAAGAAACAACAAATTGCCTGAGGTCACAGACGTYGTTAAGTTGCTCTCAAAATGTCCARTACTTTTGTCCTGGCTGATAYCACCAAGCACATGTTTGGTTGTGCATTAAATGGGCAGATAAAGCCACGCTTGCACAGTAAGGATCGTTGCCGCCCAACTCGGCCTTTCCATTTCGCAGTGTCAACAGGAGATGCTCCAAATATTGCCTTTTTCTTTGGTTAGCTGCAGAYGGTGCTCAGGAGAGGTTGGGTGAGATGTAGAGGGTGGCAGGAAATCCCTTCCTGCCTCTTCTAAGAGAAGGAAGAGGGGGAGGCGCGAGGCTTCCCTGCAGGAGGGGTCCCGAGGCGAGCAGTGCCCTCTGCCAGCAGGCTCCTGCTGGGATTTGGGGTGGTCCCGGGAGGGCAGTGCGCTGCTGGTGATGTGCCACGGGCTGGGCTGGCCCTGCACCACCAAGGGGCAGATGTGCAGCTGGAAGCAAGTCACCACCAGGAATCCCACCCCCCTGGGAGTGCGGATAAGCACTSGAGGGGAGTGGTCTCCTTTGTCTCCTTCCTCCACCCATGCCTATACGGGACATATGGACTTTCCCTTTCCCACTGAGCATATCTGTGCAAAAGCAGGACCAAGCAAGTCTCTTTTGCCCTGGATAGAAGCTAGGTYCTTTAGCAGTTCTCTGATTTCAAARGGAGTTTTGCACCAAAACATTTTTAAGGTCTTGTCTCTTTGAGTTTTTGTTTGTTTGTTTGTTTGCTTTTTTGTATACTGCTGCTCTAAACACATCTCCAYCAGCAGCAGACCCTGAGGAACGGCCACATGTGGCTGTTGCTTGAAGCAGTATYGCAGACTTTGCAGGAGCAGAACGTGCTCCTGGGCCACCCTGCTGCCCCTGGAGAAACCTCTTGCCATGCACCGTTGGATACAATGCTGATTTACTTAGGGCTGATTCTSTGATTGCTGAAGTATTTTGGCCTTGAAAAAGACCTTACTCCTTGCTCAGTTATTACTATCTAACATTCTCTAGGTTTCTTATCTGACTTGCTTGTTGGTAATTTTGGGGGGCTGGCATGAGGTAGCAACTCTAAATTGACAAGGCTTATTAAGCTTCTTAAGGCTTATCAAAATATGCACACAAAAGGCTCTCAAGAAGTGTCAGAAGAAGAGTTGATTGGGTGAGTAAAGTTCTTTTACTCCATGTAATGTTCCTGCAAAATTAGAGTTGATGTTTCATATTGTACCATAAACAGTAGATAGCTCATTTGCCCTTCTGAAGGCTGCTTTGCTCACGTTAACTTTGAAAGACGAATGTGTTCAGTCTTTACCAAAAGCGGATGTGATTCTTAGCCATTTTCTGTCTCCTGCATTTCTTGCTTTTCTTGTTCACTATTTTTATGCTCAGGGATTCTTGGCATTGCTTATTTGGGAACTTAAAAAGTGTAGCAGTCATTTAAGGATCAACCCCGATAAAATATGTACCTCTGCTAGGATGTGTAATCTCAGCTTGAGGGAGGGGAAGATCCTTTTGCAGCACTTGCTGAAATAAAGTCTAGAAGAGATGAAGTTAGCAAAAGAGGCAGAGAGAGGCGAAGACAGAAATGGTCAGTGCCTTTCATTGTGGGCACCTTCTCCTGATCTGCCTGCAGGCTCTGCCTCAATGGCTCTGTATTTTGCAAACACAAGCCTCGTTTCAATGAGTTGACGTAATGAATCCATACTCTTTGGCTTGATTAAATACTTTGAGGTCACTTATCTAAGTTCCAGGTGTGGATTTATCCTACACCTGGAGCATCAAATTGAACATGCAAATACCTGTTTTCCTAATCTTGCAATGTCGGTCTCTGCCATGTGTTAGATGGGACAGATGTCCAACGTTTAAAAAAAAGAATAGAGATAGGCTAGTTTTACACAACAGCTGTTCCAAAACCAAAGAATCTGTCTTTAGTTGAAATTCAGGAAAGCTTGCCAAGCAAAGTGATCTCCAAGTCATCAACCCCAAGGGAACAATGTGGAGAAAATATTTCTACTCATTACTTAACAAGGAGGACTTGGAACCTGGGAATTATATGAAGCCAGTTTAGAAAAACGTTTTTAAACAAGAAGGTGTTTGCTCAGTGAGATTGTCAGATGTCAACAGGAGATTCAWTTCCAGCAAGATTACCAGGAGTTAGGCAAGGCAACACTTCTAAAAAGCCTGGTAAGTAGATTCTCCCCTCTTCCAAGCTGACCTTTAAGTGCTTGAGAATCCAAATCTCTCAAATCCCATTCCTAAGAAGTCAGTCGCTTTTTAAAATGTTATTTGGGAACCTAAAACATTTCTTTCAAATGGCTTTTTGAAAAAATATTGCTGTGTACCCTTTTAGGTGCTGCCTGTGAGCACCACACAGAACTGTTGGGAAAGGGTTATGATRTCCAAGGAAATTTGATTATCAATTTGCTGAGCATGTTCTTAGGCAGATGAAGTGCAAAGAGTAATTTTATTTAGCTTGAAGTATCTGGTAAACATAAAGGGAAAAAGGGCCCTGTAGTTGGACAGGCCTTATCTCAGTATCTTTATTTACATTTTCAGAGAACACTGACGCAATAGAGCTACCAAAAGAACTGCTTTCCATCAGCCTGRGAACAGAAACAAATTAGTCTTTAATGGTGTTGTGTGAAAACTATGGCAAATGTTATGTAAAACTGTGCAAACACAATGTTTGTGTTCTAGTTCCAGGTCATTTAGTGGGCAAAAAAAGAGACATTTTGTGTGAAATAGCCATATAACAGTTTGCTATTATATAAGGAAAGGAACTGCTAGATCAAACTAATGGTGACATGCCCAGAACCAGATGCTTCAAAGGAAAGTGCTAAAGTGCTAGGCATCCCAGCATGGATAATTATGAAACAGTCTGACCATAGGGGAATTACTGCATAAATGACTTTAGTCCTAAAATCCTATGTGTTTATATTTCTTCTGAAAAGGGTTTTACTCAAATTTCCCAGAGATACAAGGCTTATGCAACCACTGCACTGTCTGGWTGTGCAAATCTCAGACCTCCTCTCTGTCCATCCAGTCTTCCCTCTCCAGTGACCACTGACGATGCCCAARCTCCACCAGACTGAGCAGAGAAGTGGCTTCACAAATAGTTATTGGTTTCATAAATACAGGTTTCGTGAAAGGCTGCACCCCGGCACGGCGAGACAGGCAGTTGTGCCACCTCAGGATGAATGTGCACGTCGTTAGAAACCAGAGAAACCCCATGGGAGAGGATCTCAAATGTGCTCCAGCTGTGGGAAAAGCTTCAGCTATGGTTCTCCAACAGGAGATGCAAATCCTGGGGAACTACTGGCACTAATGGCACTACCTCTTTTTCCTATTGATTATAGCTTCGGGTATCCTCAGGATCTCATACAAAGGCTCGGTTCTTTGTGACTGAACATGTTCTCAGCTCTAAGAACACCCAGGGGGCAACGAGTGCTAGTTAAATAACGTGCAAATAGGACACTTCCTTTTGGTACCAGCTATCTGCAGATTACATTGTGACTCTTCCCATAAAGCAGCTAGGTTTAATTAATGCCTCATGCTTTTTATGGGTCAGCAGGCTAATTTCTAAATTAATTATAAATAAGTTGAAAGCAGTGTCTCTTCTCTTGGGAACTCTAGAATTAATTGTTTCAAGGTGTTGAAACCCTGTCCCTTTTCTAGGCAGGGTTTTTGACCCTTCACAGAGTCAAGAGCATTATAGGAAGAAAATATATATATATTTACATACATACATACATACATATATATATATATATATATTTCTTCCCTCTTCTCAAACTAGGTAATGGCCCTCCCACCTCACCCCTCCATGTCACACTGGGTTGCTGCAGACTCATGAGTATGGAGGTGCTGAGTATCTTGAGTATCTTCAAAACTTGGCCACACACTCAAAGGGCCTGGACTGCTGCGTGCCAGCTCATTCCCCTGCCACTGCCCAGGGCCACCTCTTGTACCATTTCTTCATAACTTTCACAGCGACGTGAGTGAAATGAAGCCTCCAAGGAGATCAGTGGTGGGGTCCTTGCTGCAGGGGTTGCATTGGCCTAGATAATGTTCAGATATCATAATAAAAGTTACCATAGAAAATACAGAGATAGAAAGATGGATCCCTGTGGGTAGAAAGAGATATGCAAATGAGCCTCCCATAAAGTTAAGCTGCTGGTATAATATAACTAATGGGGAAATTTATTCATGGATGTTTTTGGCAAATGGTTGTGTTGGCAAATTCTCAACGTTATCTCATTTCATTTGCAAATGCATACCTCTACTTTTCATTAATAATAGTGCAAAGAAAGTATGGTTCCTAGGAGCAGTATTTGGGAGACACTTTGACACACCCAGCTATGGCTTGCTTGCTTCTTAAGCAGAATAAGTAAAATAAAATCATTGTCTTTTGGCAGCACAAATGATTTATAAGGTGAATTAATCTGTCAGGAACGTTCAGGACTGGCATAGTATCGTGTCTCACATGATGGATCAGAGTTCAAGTGCTTAGCTGCAAACCTCGAATATGTAGGAAACTGTAGTTCTGAAGTCTGGATAAACCCGACATTAATTGATCCAGTTCAGAAACTCAGTTTGGGTACGTTTCTCCTGATATGGGAAATCATGGACAGCCCACTGGTGCTCACCATGTGCGATTGGTGCCTTGAGGGACCTGCGTGCTTGCGAGACCTGGCCATGGTGAACGGTGAAGGTACTCGGTGGAGACCCTCATGAGCTCATACCGTTAAAGGAATGACTAATAGCAAGCCCAACTATGTAGCTAGTAGACAGCAATCACACGTTACGGTGTCAGGGTTGCAGCTTGTGGAAATTTCACCTCGGCACGTAGGGAAACTGTAGGATGAGAGGCTGGGTGACTACAGCACTGTTTGCTGTGTGACGGTGTCACTCATCCGAATTCACTGTCCTTTTTGGGGGGGAAGCTCTAGAAAAAAAATTCTTTTTTTTTTTTTTTCTTTTCTTTAAGTGTTCTCATAATAAAAAGAAAATCTCGCTTTCAGAGCCACTATAACCTTAAAATTAAAAGGCTACGTATTTCTCGCTGAGATTCCTGAACTCTAAAACAGAGCTGTTCCTGTTGCTTTCTTCTGGAACAGGTTTCTGGGGAACTCGGCCTGATCTTGGTGAAGTGGCAATGCCTTACGTGTTTTCGATGGGCCTATATTTTACGATGCAATACGGTGCTGTGGCAGTGTCTCCGCCTGGCCCTATCAGAGCATTATTTGCTCCACYTTTTCTTTGAACTGCAGATATTTATGTGCAGGTATACGTTATACTTTATGTCCCTGTCTTCTCTTCCATGTCTACCACACGTTCTTAAACCCCATTTCCACACTCCCAGGTAATCTACCAGAATGSTGATTTTTTGGCATTTGGAGGTGGTGTTAACAAGGATCAGATGCTGCCACTGTTTATAAAAGAGCTCAGTTTCCTTTTACCAGCTGTGGTATGTGATGGGAAAAAAAAATCCAGCAGTGTGGACATTACAGTGGAGTTCTTATATTTAGCAGGTGAAAAGTCAATACTCAACCTGTAATGAGATTTGCTCATGGAAAACCCCTTTAAGTTGTTTTTAGCAGCAGCGTATTAGTCACTCCTAGAAAGCTGCTGGGGGCTCCTGGTTTTAATGGCCCCGAAGGCTGCGCAGKGTGAACGGCAGCTCCAGCTTCACCCCACGTGTGGAGTCAAAGCACGWGGGGCCTGGTTATTTCAGGAAAACATGAGCTCATGTTGCAGACAGGCCTCTCCCCGGCTCAGCGAGACGCACATAGAAGGCCGGGATGGGCATGGCCGTGTGCCCGCTTGGAGGAACTGGACTGGTTTGAGGAGCTGGGGGCGGTGAGGAGGCGTGCGAGGTGGTGCTGGGCAGGGCTGGCAGGTGGTGGTGCTGCTACCACCTCCGAAAATGTTGGGCAGCTGCCCACACCAGCAGCCTTGCCAGCAAATGGGGTGCAGAAGGGGCAGATCTGGGCAATACGGAAAGGCCTGTGTGGCTGCGGGTGGAAGTGCTAGAATGAATAGGGGTTAAGCAAGAGATGTTTTCAGTGTCAGGTGGGGATGATATAAAGAGGAGACAGCGAGGCAGTGAGAACATGAAGTCCAAGGAGTGGAGCCCATCAGGGTATCAAAAACAATGATTCAAACCATGTTATGCAAAGGTTAAGACAGTTCCTAAAAACAAAACAAAACAAACAAACCACCCCAAACCAAAACCCACACACATGGTCTAGAGGAATAAGTCAACTCAGAGCCGTCTGGCTCATAGGTCTGGGCTGTGCACAGGGAGAGAGGCGGCCGCTGCTTGGTGGGTGATCCCGCACCTCCCGTGCCTCCCGTGCTGCTTGGTCTTGAGGATGGGCCCCGGGCTGTGACCCAGACGGTGCCGGCGTCCAAGAGGAAGGAAACCCTGGGCAATGGCTGCCGGAGACGCAGTCTGCACCTCTCCCCAAGGGCCACCAGCCCTTTCCTTCCTCTGACGGTCGGGATAAAGTCCACAGCGTCACCGAAGCAAAAGTCTTGAAATAACACATATTTATAGCTTTCCTCAAGGCTTTTATCATGTGAGACTATAAGAGCTTTAATGGGGTGAGCGGAGCTGGGAATGGTTTTTCTGCTGGGGAAAACAAGTAGAGGCAACACTGAGAGCAACTGGGAGAAATCCAGTTTCACAGCATTGATCAGAGCAAAGTAAATGTGTTAGAAAAGACGCGTCATTTCATTTGGGTATCTTCTGCTGAAACACCATGATATTTTGCCTGGAGAACTTTCAGGGCCTAGATATCCTTTAAATTATCTGGGGGAATAAAACATGAAAGGGAGGAGAAAAAATAAAAGAAAAAGCAGMCTGAACAGAGAGATTTTTGAGGTGGAGAGGTAGAGAAGAAAAGCGGTTACCTCAGCTGTTCAATGATTCCTTCCATTTTGCTCCGGATTAGCTCCAGGGGTGCAATAGGTTCTTAAATCCCACCAGGAGAAGATGCAGAGTCCTGGGCAACCTCATGCCAAGGCCTTTGCTTCCAGGAGGCCACGGTTATGTCTAGACGAGAAACAGCTCTCCATATCGGCCAAAAGCATRTGGAAAGGACAATGCAGCATTAGAGAGGTCTCTCCTCTGTTTCCACTTGTGGCCCCTGTAATAATCTTTTAGAGGAACTTTATAAACCTCTAAGTAGTTTTGTTTGTTTGTTTGCTTGTTTGTTTATTTGTTTATTTACTTATTTTAAATGCTGCTGTTGCAGTAAGTTTGATGCTGCCTGCCTTGCTATGTGTTAACAGTGCCCTCCTCTCAAGTCAACTAACAGAAGAAACTTTAACCTCAATGTGAAAGCGCCTGTAAAATTACAAGTCAAACACATTTGTGTTGTGGGTCGTGGTGTGAAAGACACTGAGGCAGCTCTGTGCCTGCAGTCAGGACTCAGTCAGGGAGTTATCTGTCCCACACCTGCCTCTATGCAACTGAGGTCGTCTGCTGTAGAGGCACCAAGGAAACCTGTGAGGGAATATTTTGTATAGTGAGAAAAGTCTCTTGAATTAGAGAAGGAGAGAAAAGAAGAGGAAACTTTACACAAATTATGGACAATAGAGAACATTAAATATGGAAACTGAATAGAATGATTTGTAATCTGTGTCACACCTCTGCCATCTCTTTAATAAAMCTTTTGAATCGACCTGTGGAATTTGTTCATAGGGAATATTTTCCCTGCAAGTGAACTCTCCAGGTTTACTGAAAGRTCTGTGGAAAATTCTCCTTTCGTAGCATATATCCGTTCCATATTTTGCCATAAATAAAACATGGATTAATGGAAGTGTTTTTATTTTCCCAAAATTAGCCAGAGTGATACAGTATGTAGTCTTAAGGCAGCCCATTCCTCCAAGCACTAGACTGCAGCTGTCTTTATAAAAGAGTAATGAGTGTATGTAGATGATCAAGAGTTAGGATATTTTTGGAGAAAGCTGTGGCCTATATGAAGAAGCCTCCTGGCTTTATTTCCTTTTTTTTTTTTTTTTTTTTTTTAAATGAGGAATTATTTATTGGGGAATAAATGAAATAAAAACCATAAGTGAGTTGGAAGTGTAGACTGATTTCTGGAGAAAAGTGTGATGGAAAAGGCAGGATTAAGTTAGTCCTAGAAAAGTATAAAAATTAAGCCAGCTACTCTTTTCCTATTGCCAGAAAGATTTTGCTTTTATAGATGGAAAGAGTGAAGGTCCCTATAACAAAACCTCCATGATTTGTGAAGAGGTTGTTCATCTCACCTCSTTTTGTCTTTACGTGCTTTTGAGCAAAAACGGGGATGGGGGACACCAGAGACCCCCTGTGAACCTTGGCTCCCACTGAGTCACTGGGTACTCTGAGGAAAGATGATGMCCTAAGATGGCTTTTGAAAACTGTGTCACATATGCAGATATCTTGCAGTAGGGCTCCTTGTCGTGTTCCCATTCCCATTCCTTATGTTGTCCCACAAGGAGCAGACACAGCATGGTTGTCCTCTGCTTTTTGTTCAGGGGTGGGAGACAGGTTTTGAGTTCTCTTCATTTCCAGCATCCCAGCTGACCTTCCAAACCCTACAGAAGGCTAAAACTACATCTCCTTGGGCACATTGGAGCTGTTTGGAGGGTCAGATTTGAGCCACTGGTTGTTGTTTGAGCTGTACTGGAGGAGTTGGTGTGGGTGTCACAGGCACTTTACTGCACTGAGATGGAAAGGGTCTGTTGGGCTGGACCAGAAGCAGATATCCCATCCCCTGTGCCACTCTGTCTTAGAGTGACAGAAGAAAAAGGTAAMAATTCTYCTTATGGGGATAGAACATAAAAAAAAAAAAGATTTCTCTTGATGGGAGAAAGGTGGAAAAAAAAGTAATCTTATAAGGTTTCAGATAAATCTTTATTTTTATTGCCAGCGATCCCAAGACCCTTGTCCCAGTCCATCCAGTTTCTACCACCGAATACAGCAAGACTGACAGGTTTCCCTGGGCACGATGAGACTCTGTTAGGTTGCATTTCCTTATGGAAAATGTTTCCCGTTGGGAAAAAGGTTTTTTGGCAAACTTTCAATGCAACTGTGAAACGCTGTGATGGCAACGCAACCCACGAAACCCACGGAGGCCCTGAAGAGGCTGGACRGGGCTCGGAGCGCAGTCCCGACCTCCTGATGGTGCTGCTGGACGTGGGCTGTGATGTGCATGGCCCTGGCCACCTCCAAGAGCCTCCGAGGCTGCGGGTTTGGAGCCGAACGCGGCGGTGGAGCCGAATGCGGCGGTGGGTGGTCGCGCACACGTTCCCTGTGGGACCGCCGGCCGCCTTCTGACTTCCAGCCGCTCTTTAATCCGATTGACGGAGCAGCCGGAGCCGCTGATGGGATTAGGGCTCGGCGCGGTGACGAAGCACTCGAGGCCCGCCCTCGTGCCGATCGCTGCGGAGCGCTGCCGGGGGACAGCAGCCCTGGGCGCTGCGATTTACCAGCTTGCACTTCCGAGCGGCTGCCTCTCCTCCAACACACGGGGCCAACTTGGGCGTATGTTGTGGGTCAGAGCCAGCAGGGAGCTTGGTTTGACCAGGAAGGGCCCATGTTTGAGCCTGCACAGTRTCCCACCTCGCTCATTTGGCCTTTGGCACGTGGGATGGGCAGTGGAGGCCACCTTGCTGCCCCGCGCTTGCCACGATGAGCCCTGCCTGCCACGAGGAGCCCGCTTGTCCTCGCCGGCAGCCGGGCGGCAGGGCTGCCGCCCCTCCACATATCAGTTGACAGCCRAAGTAATTGCTCTCAGGACCGGCCAGCTCAGCAGGGATTAGGGGCTCAGGTCYGGAGCTGGTATAAATCATCYGGTGTTCACTGACAGCCCCGGAGCAAGGTGGATTTGCACCAGCTATGAATTTGATCCATTACACTTAAATAGACTGTTTTCTGCTTTTTTTTTTTTCCTTTTTTTTCCCCCCTAAGCCAACAGAGGAAAATCGAGGAAAGCCATTTCTGCAGCTTCTCGCGTSGGGTGTTTACACAAGCTGTGTCTCCAAACGCTCTCGCTCCAAGCGCCGGCACTATTAACGCAGTAAATTGCGAGTAAATGCAGGAGTCCCCCGAACAGTTGTCACAAGGACAGCGAGTGCTGCCTCTTGAGTGAGCCTGGGATTTTAAGCCTTGAAAAAAACAGCTTGACACCCTGTGACCTCCCTTGTAATGTTCCTAATCCGCCTCCTTATAAACACGCGCTCCCGAGCAGGGTGAAGGGATGGAGGAGGGAGGACAGTGCGCGGTGAGGAGGATGGCAGAGCCTTCGCAGGCRGCAGATGAAGGTGCTCACAGGCTAAGTGGATTAAGTCTGGGGAACGTCACTCACCAACAGGAGCTGCAGCCTGACATAAAGATCTCGGGAAGAGCAATTATGTGCTGGTGCCCCAGGAGTAAATGAAGGAGCTCAGTCCCACCTGCATTTCCAGCCTCAGCTTCCAGCCACAGACAGCCRTTGCAGAGGCTTCCAGCCCTGCCTCATGCCAAAACCCCTTCCAGGACAAGGACATACCCTGGCATTGAAAATAAGATTTGGAAGAAAATAATTAAAAGAGAACTAAAATAGGACTTAGGAATAAAAGAGTAAACAGTAAGAATTAACCTTACCTCCTTGCATCCCCCCAGCTTTTTATTTCCTCTTGGCTGGACACARGCCTGTGTTGTTCAGGGCAGAGGCTGTCTTTTCCCCACATCTTGTGTAGTGAAAGAGCATCTCGAGGGGCGCTGCTATGCACAGCAACACCCGAGCCAATGACAATTTCCACTTGTGTTCAAGAGCTGACATTTTCTGCCTTTCCTTTTTGCACTTCACCCCAATTATTTTCTTTGCATACACCAGTGTCAATTCTGTCTTACACAAATAATGGCCCGTTGTAATCTGAAGCACGTGTTATGTTTGCTAAGTCAGAAGTGGCTGAATGGGCTTTTGACCAGACATTTTAGAATGATTGCTCTTTGATCCGATATTAACGGTCCTAATAATGTTGATTCAATTATGGTAGGTTYGGAAGATGAACAAAAGAAAGCACAATGTGAGAGTGAGGCTTTCAAGCACTTACTGTCATTATGATAAAAAAATATCTTTATTTTGGGATTTCTGGATTTATGTATGAGAAAGAAACATTGTTGGCCTTCATATGTGTCGGGTCTATGTTATCAAATGGCAGCTGCAATCCTGCGAGTGGAGTTCAGCCCACAAGGTCAGCTTTTTCTTTTCCTCCTCTTACTGCAAGAGTTAACAGCTTAGAGGATGGAAACAGGTCTGAAAGTCTCCAGGAAGATAATACTTGGGAAGACAGGTTTAAGCTAAATAAGAAAGCAGATTTCATCAGCCTTCTTGGAAGCAAACTGACCAGAGACTTGTGATCCGTTTCTAAATTTGGCCTTTGCATTTTCCATGTACAGGAAGTGATGAAAACAGCAGCAATAATCCTTGGCAAATTTGGACATGCACATCAGGAGCCAAACGCCTKTGTTTATTATAGACCCAAGGTAAGCTCGTGTTGTAAACATGACTCATGACAAGTTCAAGCAAGGCAGCAAACACGGGAGCTATTGGAGGAGGTCATGCATTTTTTCTGCACACTTTTGGCAAATGAATGCTTTTCTGAAAGATTTGAAGCCATCACAGAGRTGCAAATATCAGTACAGTTTTCATATTGATTTTCTCTTTCCCAGAATAATTCTTACCCATTTTGGACAGTGCTAAAATAGTCTGAGTAGAGACAAGTTGACCTAACTCGTGAGCACATTMACTTGTGGCAAGCCAAACTGTACTGATGAAAATAAAAGATGTTGCGAGCATAAGATACAAACCCTACAGTCAATTTGATCTTCCCCCAGCAAAGACAGATTTACTCCTGGATGAGTCACACTAAATGTGTYATAAACTTAAATACTTACCTGTCAATGCAGAACCTGCTTGTTTCTCAAACGTACAGCCTGTAGGTGTGGTGTGTGAATGAGCGTGAAAGTTCTGTGTGCAGTTTGTGTCAGATTCTCTACCTGTGCTTCACCTGTCTGCGGATGAGGTGCCTAGCTCTAGATTTGGTTCAGACAAGCTTCTTGAGCTGGCTGGGTGAACAAATGGTACTCACGACCTCCAGCTGGTGCCATGACGTTCTTGGAGAGATGGTTATGAGACTGCCCCTGTGCGGTGGAAATGAAATGCAGGTGGTGGGCGCTGGCTCAAAACGTCGTGATTTTCCTAATAACCATTCACTGGTTGTCTGCTAGTGATGGGGGAAAGGCCTAAAAATGACTAATCCCTTTCCTAAGTAAAACCAAGCCTTCTGAGGTACCCCATTTTTATAACTAAACTTCCCCCAAGCTCAAATTCAGTACTACTTAAAAAYTTGTGTTTATATGGTCCTCTTTTGAGTACTACTTCAGCATAAAGGAGAATRAAGGTCCATGGGAGGAAAGGAAGAKARATCTTCACTTTTTCTCTGACAAAGTCTYCTGAAGCTCCTTGGAATTGTGATTTATTGTTTCTTTAGGAAAATAAAACAAAAATGATGATGTTTTTAAAGTTTACTGAAGTTGTCAAAAGCTSTAAATGGTTATTAAGAAAATTAATTGCAGGCTATTAAGAAAGTTCGTAGAGAGGCTTCTGGGAAGTTAACACACATCTGGCAACGTGGCAATGTGGCAATCATCTCAGTGACACAAACTCACAGCATCAYGTTAAACACTCAGAGCATCATGTTAAACACTCTGCACATAATGTGATGCGATTTGCCCAGGGTGATCTCCGTCTCCTTTAACATAGACCGCCTAAAAGTTGAGCATCTCACTAAGTTGATCATCTAGGTTATCCCTGTAGCCRGCTGTGAAAGAGAGAGGAGAATCTGTAGGAGAAATTCATCCATCAGGAGATACAAGCCTGCAATGGATGGGACAGCTCCATCTGTGCCTGTTTCTCTCTAGTGAAGACAGATGAGGAAGCCTTGATGGTTAACCAAGAGTGGTGACCGAACTTTTAGATGGCCACATTTAAATGAATGAAATGAATCCCAGCCTCAGAGACAAGAGTCCTTCTGCCAAAACACTCCTTCCCATGCAGTTCTTGAAAAAAACAGACTTGACAAGTTTATACAAAATATTTGAAAAATTTCCTGTCAAATAAAATCCTCTTGAGTGTCTTGATGTCCAAGAAGACTAGATGAATACAAGTGTGGAAAAAGAAGATAGTATGTGAAGTTGATAAGCTATGAAGGAGCTTTTGAAAAAGTTTCTAGGGTAACACTGCCTTTTGATTTTCCCTAGGACTTGTGCTCTCAACAACTCCTTCAGAAGCACTGAAAATTCCCYGTGCAAATTAGAAAGATATTAAATATGTATTAATTTTCTTCTCTCTGGTGAGAGAAATGTAACCACAGAAGTGATTATTTTAAAGAGAGTTTTAGTTACAGGACTTTCAGAACTGAAGCCAGGATTCAAAATAATTTACAAATGCACCTGGATGGAGATTTCCAAAGTCACAAATAATGCCAGTTGACCATCCAGTTGCTGCGAGGGCTTCTGRAGGCTACCCCTTAGTTTTTACCCTTTCTCGTTTCCTTTCATTGAAAGCAACAAAACACCAAGCAATGTRATTCAGGTTGTCTGGTGGTCTCTGTGGTTAAAGCATCCCATTTTACAAAAAGCAATGTGCACTTGGTAGTTTTTCATGACATACTGGTGACAGTGTATGTTTTAGGTCATCTTGGATACATGTATAGGAGGATATATCAGAAAATTGTTCACGAAATAACAGCACTGTGTTGTTTAATCTAAGCATCTTACTATTAATCATGAAGCAAAATCAGTATGATTTTCTCTTGAGGAGATTCTGTCACGCAAGCCTGCATTTATGCGGAGTGTGTTTACGGACCAGAAAAGTCTGAATTTCTAGGAAAAAAMCCCTGTAGATCAGTGGGTTTACCTGCAGATTCCTGAAAAGCMTCCGTGCTCTGTTTTTCAGGAGTTATTTAGAGAGACAGACATGAATTGCACATATGGAAAATAAATCCCCACTGCACTGTGCAAAACTCTAACAGAAGTACAAAWTAGAGCTATGGAGAAAGACTCTTCCATCCGCACAGGCCCTCTTACTGCTGCGGAGTCTATTCCAGGCATTGCAAAACGACAGCATGTTGCAGTCATATCCCCCAGTCACCTCTGTTGCAAGCTGTCGTGCTTGGGAAAGCACCAGTGGAATTAAATCACACTTTAAAACAGATTAACGACAGAAAAGCTGCAGCTCTGCGCGGGTATCTTGGTTGAACCGGTGGAAGCAAGTCGGGGAAATATTGCGTTACCTCCGTGAATCTTGTTCTTCTGCAGGGACAGCGATGGCAGCTGCGGCGGCACCCACTGCTGAAGGGGTCTCTSCTGGGACGGTCTCCAGCCAAGCTCTGGCTTCCCGGGTTCATCATGTTGAGGACAAACGTTTCAGCAAGAAGGAAGAATTTGGGACTGGCTCCAGTCCATCAGAAGCCCAGTTCTGTCACTAGCTTTGGTTATGTTAAAGCAAACGCGACATGCCCCAGAATCGTGTCCAAGCAGCCTAGCTGGCTCAAGTAAATGGATTAGTATTGACTCATTAGCACAACAGCTATCAACTCGAATGYCATATGAGTTCCTTCCTCCCAGAGCTTGTTTAAGATCCAAAAGCCAAAGGGCAGAAGAGCGCTGTAGCGAAGTGGGGGAAATATCATATTGTACGRGCAGATCTGAGGAAAAATCCCATTCACAGCTCTTCTGGGACCATGCTGGCTTCTGAAGGATATTTTCTCCCGAGAGCTGAACTAAGGATGCAAGTCAGAACGACACGACTTTTGTGAAATCTCCTACATTTGCAAGGGGCAAAGGGGAGAAAWCTGTATAACCACAGAAAATATTTTAAATACCAAGGCAAGTATGCACAAGTAGAACTTGTTTTCACTCTTTATTTTCTATTTTTTAGTATGACTGTGCTTTTTTTTCAGTATGAGGTGTGTTTCAAGGATGAGAACAAATTTTGGATGATCAGAATAAGCAAGTCTCCAACAAAATGGTAACACTGGTAACTTTTTGCCCAGTTAGTTGGCTGTCCTGCACATTTTCTTCAGCAAGGAATTATAATAACTAATGATGAAAGTGTTATGATGCTCCTATTGAGTCAACTCAGGCAAAACTCTCTGTTTAGATAAGCAATTTTTACCTGAGTAAGAGCTCAATATAGACTGCAAAATCTGATCATGAAATCCTCAGCTAAGCTGATAAGCGACCAAAATCCTTCAGACAGACAAGTAAAATAGGATTTCCAACCTCTATAGTTATTCACATCCTACTAATGAGCTCTGGCATCTGTGGCTGAATTGCTAAAGGAGTATTGATCCCCTGTAAAATTTGGGGTGTAATAGTAATTCACAGAAATAAAAGAGAATATTGAATTCTCCTTTCTTGTTATTTCCCAGCGGTTTGATCAATTGGAGAATGCTAGAAATGCAGATGACATCTCTGTTTCTCCTGTTCAGCACCAGGTGGTTATTTGATAATCAGTGAAATTCGAGTACTTTTTTAATTTTATTTTTCCCCTCAGGATTATTAAATGTTGATGTTTGACACAATCATATGTTATAAAGCAAAGGGTTAATGAAGGCTACTACTTAAAATCAGCTTCCTACTCCTGARTAAAATGAAAGCAATTTATTTTCAGGTAGTTTTACGTAGAATACATAATGCTTTAAACATATTTGTACTTCAAGGCAGATTTTTTCCTCTTTGATCAAACCTTGCTGGATCCTATCTCTTCTACTAAGAGCACTACAGTCTGCACCAACAAGCAGGACTGTGATGAGAACATCTTCTCTGGGAAGAACCGTCAGAATAACAGCCATCAACACCCTGGAACCAACTTATCCAGCGAGAGTTAGACACGAGCTAATTAGARGCTTGCAGCAACTGAGTTGGTATCCTCACCCTCTGACAGGGATGGGCAGTCTTAATTAGAAAACCTGCTAATTGATTCTCCTGATTGTCCATGACAACAGCGTCGTTGCTCAGGACCTAGGCAGCAGATGCTGGCTTAGCCCTAATGTCCTAATGAGATAAACCTCAGTGTGTTGTTGTTGTTGTTATCGTTTTTACTCGGACGTGTGTGCAGCAGTCATGGCATCCTGACCATGCATCCTGACTTGCCGAGGGCACGGTTTTCCCAGCCTTGCCCAGGCTTCAGCAGTGAACAGAGCAGGACATGTCAGCGTGCCCTGCTGAAGACCACTTTCATTGGGAGGTGCAGGTATGGGGACTAAGACTCTGGGTCCAGCCTCAACACGCTGCATAYTCAGCCACGGCAGGGAGCCATCCACACGTTAGCCACTGCAGATCCGAGATTTTAACTTGACCTAGAAGGGGTTTTTGGTAGATCTCTGTCCCAAAATCTTCTCTCCATCTCTCCAGTACAGGCATCTCCACGCTGGAATCCACAGTGTTTGGTCCCGGTAAGCCTCCACCTTGTCTGTTCCTAATTAGCAATTACTTTCACTCAACCRTGACACCTGCAATGCAGCAGGAATCATCCCTGGCCAGTAACAGCCACGTCTGAAGGYTGAAGTTCTTCCATGGGCAGAGGGTCATGTCTGCCAGCCCTGCTCAGATGTCTCAGGAGAAAAAATAAGAGTTGTCCTTGGAGAAAACCACTGCTGAGGAGGCCCCATACTCTTATAGTCTGGAGCAGGAGCTTGTGTCACCCACCAGACCTCTCTGCCTCCTTCAGAAGAGCTACCCAAATTTAGCCAAATGATATACATGCATTAAAAGAAAAAAAAAATCCATACATTTCCATGGAGATGTCTTACTCCAGATCAGGCTTTGAACAGAAAGCAGCAAAAATGAGGCATAAGACTGCATGCTGAAGAAAACAAAATATTGAATAGCTGTTCACTAATCAAGAGCTGGGAACAGAGTTTGAGAGGGATGAAACAGTAAAAAAACAAAATACTATCTCTATAATTAAAGGCTGTTCCAGGATACATATGTACAGAGGGAGGTGGAAGAGTGAAGTAATATGACATGAGCAACCTTAGGTTGTGCATTCSTTAGTTTTGCCGTGCTTGGCCTGATAATTCCGGTGCTGTGTTATGGGCACAAAGGTTTTTCCTGTTGTACAGAGTGCTTTGCTGCCTTTCAGGTCCCAGTATTTCTCTGGCTTTGTTTGATGTGGAGTATTTGTGACTACCTTATACTGCAGTGATGTAATCGCAGAGCTCTTTTCAGCTCTGTGGAAGAAATGGAAGGTTATGCTCACTGCAAACAGTTGCTAAGAAAGAAATCCTATTTTAAGCTGTTCCACAGAAGCACATGCTGGCTTGATTGGTTATTGATTCCAGTTTCATTATGGGGAAAGTGCATTTTTAGCCACAAACGCGCAGCCACATGTTGAGCAGCATATGCAAAAGAATGCCTCAGCTGTCAGGCTCTGCTCTGGGCTGTGCGGAGCGTGAGCATCCCGAGGTGCCGCGGAGCCACATCTCCAGCTSTAGCGAATGGCACCAGTCCCTGGAGGAACGTTTCCTTGGCTCCTCCCGCTATATTGGGCTTTGGATGCACCTCAGTTAGGAGTGGGTTGTGACTTGGATCATGCACTGTTTGCCTAGGCTGGTAAATTAAAGAAAGCCAAGGACCATCCTGGACACGGGAACATGACTGTCTAGGCRGCTAAACTGTTAGCCTGGACCCGGGAGTGGTGCAGCCTGAGTGAATTATTGCTCTCCCAGACAATGCCTAGGCATGGGCATGTGAAAGGTGAAGGGAACAAGCCAGGGATGCCGTCRGTTCCAGATGCTGGACCCGGGCACRCTTAGGAAGGGGTGCAGCCATACAAACACGGTTAGGSAATGCCTTGCAGGTAATGTGTGTTTCAGTAATCATTCTTCCTCCTGAGAGGGCGCAGAAAGAGGAGATGGGCTGCACAGTTTTGGTTCTGCTTTTACCCCAGCTAAGCCAAAACGGAGGTTTTGTGACAATTCTTTGTCAGCCAAGGGCATGGGGCAGATGGGCAGGGAGCAGCGTGGCTGCTGGGACGCTCATCCTTCAGAGCTGTGCCCAGGGGCACGGTTTAGTCCTTAGCAGAGAACGAATAGCAGCAAAGTACCTCCCTGAATAAATGTTTGTAGGAACAGAGCCCATGGTCAGACACATATAGAAAAGACACTTTTTTTTTCCCTGAAGGAAGCCAGAGTCTGTGAAAATGAACAAGGGAAAGACTTGGAAACCATTAGCTATTTCCTGAAGGCTTTTCCCATTCCTTTTCGTGCAGGTCACTATGTGCTCTGCGTGAATGAGGGTGTATTTTTTTCAGAAGTGCTTACCATATCTTTTTTTCCCTTTGCAGGAAGGTTCCAGACCCCTCAAACTTTCTCCATTTCTTGGCTTAGAAGAACTGAAATGCGG
This sequence comes from Eudromia elegans, assembly GCA_003342815.1. Classification (NCBI taxonomy): domain Eukaryota; kingdom Metazoa; phylum Chordata; class Aves; order Tinamiformes; family Tinamidae; genus Eudromia; species Eudromia elegans. Next base: position 932,493 of record PTEX01000100.1, read on the forward strand.
GCTGCAAAAGTCATCTGTTTGGGTCAGAGGAGACTTTTTACAGAGGAGACTTGAGCCATGTATCCCATGCCAATGAAAAAAAAAGGGAAGAAGTCTGGGCTCCCGTTGAAAGGACTGTTTCTGAAAAGATCACAGTTGATCMTGCGTTGCAAACTGTTTACTCGGGACCGTGGGTGCAGGTCCTCAAAGCCGGTGCGTGTGTGCATGTGTTATCACATCCATCTCCCTCTCCATAGCAGCTGGGTACCTTGAGCAACCCTGTGGGAACTGGCCGACCCACGCTCGAATCTCCATTTGGTCTTGATTTAAGGTTAAGCCTGTTCCATGGAGCCTGGACTTGATACCATCATATGTAATATTCAACCCATAAGCTTATCTGTGTTTTAGGGTTCTTTCTTCCTTTAAATAAGACCAGGGTAGATTATATATCAACTATATAATGACATTTAGTACAAGCTCGAATGATTTGTTTGCACCRTGCTGGTCACCATGAATAAGGGAATTTGGCTCTTTGTTTTTGTTTTGAATGTAGCATAAAATTGGTCTAGGAGCTGATCTTTTTTGATATACTTAAAATAATAGGGATGGAATAGGGAGAACAGGATCAAACTTAGTGTTTAATGTTTCTCACCACTTCTTTAATTGAAAATGCGACTCCTAAAGTAAGCCATAACCACATCAAAATCATATCACCCTATGTTCATTTCTGCTTAATGAGGCATCTTCATGTAGATCAGTTAGCACAAACACTTATTCATTCATCCTTTCACTAACCAGTCAACCACAAAAATATAGATGACATTTAAATGGTGCAGGAGGGGAGACAGACAGGTTAGCCAGGCTTGAAACAGGGCCAGTAATCCCACAGTGTAATAAGAAGGCTCTCAAACAAACACTATATGAATTAATTGAGGCTGAACTAGAAGATATGCTTCTTTGCTAAGGTTAATAACAACTGACAGCTTGACCTATTCTTCAGTTTGTTGTACCAGAATCAGTCCCAAGCTCTGCCTATCTCTTCTCCTTTCCCGTCTTTAAATTTCCAGGGCTGGCTTTAGTGCTGGCAAGACCCACCGCTTGTAGGTCCCCAGAGCCCTGGCCCAAATAGCCGTGTATCCGGAGGTCCCAGGTGCACGGCGGGGGTCCCTCCTGCGGCGATTGCTCCTCGGGTTGCTCACCCCACTGTAGAAAGCGTAGGACGAGGTTGATGGAGGAGCTGACGCGGTGTGGGCTCACATCTGTGTTCATCGGGTGGACACGAGAGCTTCCAAAGGGCCCGCTGGCGGCGTCCACGCCACGGAGTTAGTCTCTCCCTCCAGAGGTCCATTAGGAGAATTTTCATACTGTATTTTTTTCTCAGGGAAAAAGACACTGAAATAACGTGACCCCAAACTGAGTAACAAGCCTGAAAACTGCAGAGCAAATTATCGTAGGGAAAAAGAGCTCTCTGCTCAGTGCCTGCCTGGTAAGGATGTTTTCCTCCTGTTCCATTTATTTTAACCTAATGTTTCTCTGCAGGTAACATAAGGCCACAGGCGAAAGCATCTCACAAATACCCATTGACTCCAGATGTGTCAGGTACTGTGGATTTCACAGTTGTTTTCACTGCCTGTTACCACCTTGCAGCCTAATGAGGTACAACCTGGAGCAGCTTGAGGTCTCAGGTGATGAGTGTGTTTACGAAGCATTTTCARAGGTTGCATGCTGGGCTGGCAGGCGTCCCATTGGGCATGGGGATGGGAGCTGAAGGCACACATCAACCCTGCCACGTAGAACCTGGAAAGCAATCCTTACTGCCACCATCCCTCTAGGGATCCCCAGACTGTCAGACTGGACAGCAGGGGACAGGCACAAGCCAGGCCAGTGTCCCCTGTGGACACCGCTCTTCCCCAGAGCCATGGCCAGGCCTGTGCATGTAGGACAGAGCAAATGCACCAGGATAACCGTACAAAGAGGTATTAGATCTCCAAAGCTGAGTCAGAAACAAGGTTTTGACCCTGGAATGGACCTTAACCCAGGTACAAGGGACAGGTCCTGTAAGAAAGCTGCCACTGTTGGGTATCTTGTCTATTTGRATCTCCGTTTGCAAAGCATGATGAGAAAAGCAATTACTGTTAATAGCTACACTGTTAATAGTTTAATGATGGTGTTGCTGAATACACATCGGGAAGGTGCTAAAGGGGTGGGAGTATGTATGGGGTTCATTRCAGCACTCCAGATATCAGATCTGGGATTCCCTTTACTGTTGATGGAGTCCAAGCTTCGTTTGGCTGACCTTGCAAGCATATACTAGGATGTGGTAACTTTCCCGTTGGAAATACCTCTTTCCACTTATCAGTTATAAAAATAGCCTGGAAGCAACTTGCTCTGACTTGGACATCTTTTAGCTGTTTAAGTGAGGCCAGATGGTTCTTAACGTCCATGTGGCAAGRAGATTTCCCAAGTAAGTTGCAAATRGGAGCTGTAGACGCTTATCCTCAGTGTGTACAGGTTAATCTTCCCATGGAGCTGGCCTTGGCTTTCTAAACTGTAGCAGAAGTGGAACTGACAGCAAATACACTGCACTGGAAGCACCATCTCAGCCCTGCTCCAAAAGGGCAGCACAAACATGGGTCCACAGTGTTTCCTTGACACTTTGCACCGGGTTGTTCTGAGCAAACACTGAAGACATCAGAGGCTTTGGGCAACTATTTTGGAGTATTTTTTGTTGCTGAAGACTGTTGGACAGTTTCAGCCCTCTGGGGTRCTTATTTGCTTCTTCCTCTTGTATACTGAATTAACTTCCTTCACTTTGAAAGTGCTCCGTCCCCAGCCTGTGCAAGTGTCAGTGTCAGAAAACAAGGGTTAGCAGTGCAGCTCTTGGTGTGTTGTCCTTCCTCTTTTCCTGATGCTTTTTCTGTTTTCCTGATGCATCAATTCAGCTTCCCACAAACTCTCTCTTGTCACGGATCCCACAGCTGTGTCCTCACCCCAGCTGAGATGTGTGGGTGCTGCAGCAACATAGTGATATTCATAATACCAGGTCTCTGCCTCTTCCCTTCTGTGAGGGAGAAAGCCCTGAGTAACTTCTTTGTGAGCTCCCAGCTTCTTGCAGCCGCACACTGCCAACAGGCTGCCTCCCAAAGGCAAAGATCCTTCCCAGCTCCCATTGATTTCCATTAGATCTGTGGGCACTCAGCACTTCAGATTATCAGTCCCTAGTTTTCTCGGATCCTCCTGCCAAAGCAAGTATTTGCCTGCACCCACTGTGCCCACACTGGAGGAGCTGGCTTCTGAAAATCATTCTCTTAATAAGTCTCATCACTGTCCTGGGGGATCCTGAAACTTGATCAGCCATTGCATTAATTTATAGGCTAAAAGAATAGCTGTGTTTCAGTCAGACCCTCCATGACCCGAAAGAAAAACAAAGCTGAACATCTCTTCCCAAAGTTACCGATGGGTCCTATTGTACAGTGGTTTTGTCAGCAAGTCATTTAAGATCTTAATCCCTTTCAGCTATTGGGGGGAGTCCAAGAGAGGGGTGAGATGGGAAACTGGAGTAATTTTCACTTGGGTTTTCATCTTTTCTTTTCTCCAGTGCTGTAACCTGATAAAGAAGAATGGYGTTTCACAATGTGCTACTCCATTCACCGCTGCCTGCTTAAAATGAGGAAGGTGGAGGAGTAAGAAGAAAAGACTCCTTTAAACCCTTAGAGGAGCATTGGTGCCTGTAAGAGCTGTTTAAAGAAGAAGTAAAGCCACTTTAGCTTGTTGATCTATTTCTGCACTGTAATTTATGCTGCCATTCACGCAGTGTCAGAAAGCTATTGAAACCTTTCTGCAAACCCACACTGTAGACTTAAGGGGCTCTGGTCCATGGCCCTGCCAACGCTAGTACATTGGTGATAGCTTAATAGTAGGTTTCACTCTTAAAGTTCTTTTTTTTCTTTTTTTTTTTTTTTTGGGGGGGGGTGGTTGGTTAATGTAGAAGAGCAAGAATTTTAATGAATCCCAACAGACCACCCACTTAGCTCTTAGCAATAGGCAAGCTACAAGAGGTGAGCTTTGAGCGGAGATTTGAAACATAAGCCAGAGCTTTCATAAATGATTTGTGGTAGGCACTCCATGAAATACCACATCAGTGAGATATCTCGGAAGGCGGCACAGGCTGGGAAATTGCTTCTCAATAGCCTCTGGGAAACAGATACTAATTCTTTGGGCACTGCTAYTTTCATGAGGAGGGTAGACAGAAGAAGAATCGAGAAGATGAATACTGTGGGCTGCGAGCAGCTGGGGAATAGAGAGGACAATGGCATAAAGGAACGGTGCTGAGAATAGGACTCGTCTCAGCTAACATGTTAAACGTGTAGTCATGTAGGTTCTCTTTGTGGCCAGGAGAGAGGGGGACATTCAAAGCATGACTCATGTGACCTATTCTAGGCACTAACCTACCCAAGATGAGACAAATTACTCTTTGCTCATGCCTGTTTCACTGGCTGGTTCTAAGGGGAGGTTCAGGCAGGTAAAACAGGCATAGACATCAGTATTTGCGATGTGAGAAGGGAAGGGAGATGAATCCTGCTTTGAACATGAAATGGGACTGTGAGATGGGGAAGGCACGTCAAATCTGYGACAGCACCAGGTCACCAATTGCCCTCTACAAGTGGACATTATGGAAGAAAGACATCAGCTTGTGGGAAAGTCAAGGAAGCTGAACAACAGAGGTTGTCMTCTGTGTTGGAGAGAAAGCCTAAGAAGCACAGGTAGGTACTGAAGGAGAAACTATGAAGAGTCATGTAATTAAGGTCCAGATGTTTTGATTTTACACCAAAAATTCAGACTGTGGATAGTGAGATGGTGAAGCAAGGTCAAAATAATGGTTTGGGAAGATGGCAGTGAGCTGAATAGAGTGTTTCTGGATAGGATGATATGGGAATAAGTCAAGAAAGAGGGCCGTATAAGGATCTGGAATAGGTACCTAAACACCATAGAGTCAATATGGCAAGATTTGACTATGGCCAGGATATGCAGTACCAGCAGGAACGCTGAAGGAAAGATGTTTGTGGGGTTAGGAGGACAGTAGTGATGGAAGCCAAGAGACGAAGAGAATAAAAAGAGGACAGAGAGCCTAGGTTCAGGCAAGTTATGTTTCAACTCTATCATGAGATGCAMTAAATAATATGGGAGATGTATCCAGAGAATAAGAGAAGAAAAAAAAATAGAAAAAATGTGTGAAAAAAACTAATTATGAAATGCTATTCTTCAGGAGCAATCAACATTATTAAGACTTGAAWTTTTTTTAATTTTAATGACATTTTCTCATTACCACTTTTCTTCAAAAATGCATTTCAAAATCAGTATCCATAGTCTTAAACTTGCTGAAATGTACATTTTGCACTGAAAATCCATATTTGTATGGAAAAAAAAAGGAATGAGATGATCACAGCACAAATTTCTGTGAACAGTTCTCTAAGCTATATTCCCAGAAAAGTCATGAATCCATTTACAACTCCAAGGAAGGGAAGTGGTTTTGAAATACTTAACACTGCTCTTGAGCCAGAATAGCCATTTTGGGTGTATTTTGCATGAAGAATGGCTTCAGGGTTTGATCCATCTTCATTTTGGGTCCTGTATTGTGCTAAGGAAATTCTCAGTGTTTAACAAATAATAATAGAAATAACTTGTCTAAGGCCTATGTGAATCTTCATTTTATAAATCTGTGGAGAAAAAATKATCTCAGAGGCACATAGGAGGTAGGGCATGTGGTAGAATGATCACTGGATGAAGCTCGAGATGAAGAGTAAGTTTTCCAGACAATAAAAGCAGAGATGCTGSTCAGTGCCCTCCAGCCGTGCTCATGAAGTACGCCTTGTGAGCAGAGAAACGGGAGCACAGATCAAAACACATTAAGAGGACATCCTTGATCTGTTGTTTTCTCCTGTTTCTATAAGTATCTAKAATGTGTCTTTCCCCGTGTGGAAATGTAAAAGTATTAGGGAAGTCCTCAGCTGGGGTCCTGGGGCATGGATACACATCTGCATTGGTCGGCTATTCAGATTCTGAACATCTGCAATTTCACTATTTTCTCAAGAGTTTTGTTGGCAGTGAAGCTGCCTCAAGAAGGCAGTTCTGGGAAAGGCATTGCAAATGTACACATATACATATATATTYTATTTTTACAATACCTTTGTGTATATATATAAACATACATTTATATAAAGGGGTGTGTGTATGTATATAAAGTATTGTAAACACCTGCTTCTTCCATAGATCCTCATTGGTGGCTGAATCCTGATCTATATTCTTGCATATTCCTGTTTCAAAGAGTGGTTTCCCCTCCATTACTAGCATAAAACTAGTGCCCTATGAGGTAGCATGGTAGGTTGGTGAAATCAGGAATAACCAGGCTGAGCTCAGAACTGATGCTGGAAAAGGGAAAAATAGAGAAGCAGAGTCAAGTTTTACAGGAGAAACAGAGACCCCTTCACAACACTAGAAAAAAAAAAGATCTATGAAACATGAAAACAGAAACCCACTCCAGATCTGTTAAAAGACTTAAACTAAAGTGAAAGATTCCTGAATAATATCAATATAAATAGTATGCATGCAAGGCTTGACAATTAGTAGCCATTGACTGATGTACAGTATTAGACTCAGACCCATCTGAAGGAAACTGGTTCTCTGCTATCATATCAGTTTGCATTCTCCCTTGCTTTTGCAGCAGGATGATGAGTTAATATTCTGGAGTGTTAAATCCAAGCCAACAGAGTGCTTTTCTGGATATGCCCCTCTTCTTTGGGCAGCTCATATGCTGCAGAGACCAAATGAGACATGCCAGTCTGTCCACTGGCAGCTTCCTCTCRTGTCAACAGCAGCGTCATTGACTCCAGTTACTGTATCATTTCATGTCAGAATTTAGTAAGGAAAATTTCACTTTTAAAAGACATTTCTATTTTTTTTTAAAAAAAGTTTTATGGCAGGTAATAAATCTTCTGCAACAACAGTAGTCTAAAATATTCATAGTACAGGGACCACTATTTGAAAATGGAACAGTAGACGGAGACAATTTTGTGTTGGGATGTTGAGATCTATCTCAAAGCTGTGACACATTGAAATAGCATTTTTTAAAAAAAGATAAGTTCATCCTTTAGTAGACTACTATTGTATTTTAAAGCATATTGTAGTTTAAACCCTGGAAGACAGGGTACATCTTCCATTGCAAACAGATGTCTCTGTTTACATGACAGAGCTGCTTAGGATGCTGTATTTCAAACCTRCACTCTGTGTCCATCAAAAAAACACATCTGACCCATTCCACGTAACTATATCAGTGTTTGAAACAGTARCCTACTCTGCAGTGAACTGCACAAAAATCACAAGATGTTTTTTGACTGGTGGAGACTAGTGGGAAGTAGAGACAGAGGAAGTAGGGGAGAAGTCCTGGCTCAATAGGAAAATGCCTTAGTGATCTCTGTAATTTACTGTTAACTAGAGGGAACTGGAGGGGGATTTTCTTAATGGATAACCTGGGAGCTACATGGGTGAGGATAACGCATTGACCCTGCCYTCTCCTAGCCTTCAAGGCATCATGACAGGTCACGCCAAATCATTCCTTGGGGCTCGTTCCGACCGCAGCGCAACCTTGCCGAGGCTCAGCCCGAGAGGAAGGTGAGGAGCAGCAAGGGATGCCGGAGCAGGACACGGCAGCGAGGACACCGCAACGGTGTCTGGAGCCGAGAGCATGTCCGTGCGTGTCACCGCATTCACGTTAACAGGCTGAGGAGGGACCAGACGTYCTGCGGCGAGGGACGCGAGTCGGCACACGCACGGGAGCGGGTCCAGCACCGCTGGCCTGGCACGAGCCCAGAGGCTGCCTTGCAAGGCGACGGCCRGGGGTTATCTGCTATCCGCTGCGCTGAGTGTTTGAAGTGTCTGTGTCGCACACGGCCCTGAAAAGGGCAGGGCACTTGCCAGATGCCCCTGGGAAGGGTGCTCCATGCTGGGAATGGCCCACGGCCCCACACTGTGCCGGCTGGACCCCCGCGAGCTGTTGATTGAAAACYGTAATTTGCTAGTTCAAGATTTGGCCACTGAATTGCTCATGAACCAATYGTTATTATTTATTTATCTATCTATTCTTTTACTCGATTCATTATCCCATGAATATCCAGGCTGGGTAATCACCAGCGCGGGACGAGCAGTGTTTGCTTTGGCTTTTCCTCCCGGCTCGCCAGGGCGCGCGGCTGCGGGCCCGCCTCTCGTGGCACTGTTTCCGACTACGCAAGTGAAGGTTGTAAACAAGAGAATAATGACTACAAACCCGAGAGTAAGGCACATCCTGTGGCCATTTCACTCACTTAGGCAGTTTTYCCTGCTAAAATTCACAAGGGGCTCAGTGGTTGTCAACAAACTCACTGATACAGCATAGTAAGCACCACATGATTAGAGGTTGGTGGGTCCCTCTTTTTTTTCTTCAGGCTTCTAGTCCTCCTCAGTGGAGGTGCTTCTAAGGATGGGAAGGAAACGTGGCATTTGATCCTGATGAAGCCAGCAGCTGGGTGTAGCTGGCCTCAAAGGCAGGCAGGAATCAGTGTGTGTTTGTGTCTTGCTGTTCCCATAGTCTGTTGTGGTGCCGGTACCAGCTCAGCTCTAATGCCTGAAGACATCCTCAGCTTTCGAGATGTGTTCTACACATCTCCTGTTCTGAGACCTATGTGGAGGACAGAGCTAAATGGACATTGGAGTTAATTGTTTAAATGTATGTGCATATATATATATATATATCTATATCTCTACAGACATTATGGGCAATCACAGAAACAACTACACTCCCCACCAAAGCTGAAGATATTGCTTTTCCCGGCATTTCCGTCARGATCTTGTGGCTGTATCAACACAGACATGACTTAAAGCGATTGAAACTTCTGGATTAAGTACACAAATGCATGTATAAACCCCAGATATGAGTGTGATACTCAAACAGCAGCTGTTACTAAACAGTTAGCAATCCATCACTTCTCACTTTAATTGCTGGCAAATCATCCTGATGCTCCTTTAAAATAGATCAAACACATGCAAAATATTTTGAATGTTTCTAGGAAAACAACCCCTGTAGAACACTGAAGAGCAGAAATGCCACCAACACAGCATGRCATTACTTGCAAGCACCTTCATCCAGTGCGCGTGCAGCTCCACACCTGGATGTGGGCATGCGACGGGGATTTGCTGTGAGAGGACTCGGGTGGAGACGAGGAAGCGGAGAGGGATCATAGGGATACAGGCACATTGCTGTGCTCACTGCTCGTGGGAAACGCAGTGGGGGGATGYACCTGTTCAGCTGCATTTTTGAGACCTCAGGGATAGCTCTGYGGCTCTCAGCCCCAGAGTGCTGAGACCCCAAGCCCCCACCATGCTGCCRTGAGTGCTGGCTCCAGAGGCAGCAGGTACCAAGCCCTCTGAAGCCCTGARCCATTTCCATGAAGCCCGAAGACAGCATACAGCTCTGCCTGCCATCCAAGGGCTGGCTAGGCTCTCATAGAAAAAATATCTTGTGATCCCATCTAATCTTGGCAGCTAACATCAGCAGGCCGCAGTGATATATCTGCTAGCTCCCTCACCATCCTCAGCACATGACGTTGCCTTTCTGTTGGTGCACTTCATTCCTGAGGTTAGGAAAGGCTGGTGTTGGTGTGAGTTCCTGCATATTGCAGCCTGTAAGCCCCGAAATTCCCATTCTAGACAGTTTCATGGTGGGTTAAAAATATAACTCCCTTTTCAGCATAACCTCTAATCTTAAATAAATACTTCCAGGGACGGGAAGCCCCGGCTGCATCCTTTGGTCAATTACTGCAATGCCTCTTGCATTCCCTAATCCCTGTTAATATCACTGCTTGTCAAAGGCGATTTGTGCCTTTCTTGGAAGACGGCCGCCTCTCCTGTACCAACGGGGGGAGGAAGAGGCAGCTCAGCAGTCATGCCGGGAACAGTGACCGGCAGGGAGGAAGGGCACCCTGTTTCCTGGGGAGAACGTACGGGAGGCGGGTGGGCGTCTGGCCCTGACTGCTCGCGCTGACTGTTAACGCCACGTCTGCCCTTTCTGGATGCAGCAAAAGCCTCAGTTTTAACCGTGCRCAGTCCCTGGACATGTTGTAGCTGTGTTTGCCAGAGATACTAACTTTTGTATYCCGGCCAAATTGCAAGGCAGATTATGTTCTGCTGACCTATATACCCCTGGAGTCATTTCCAATTAGTACCGCGGTTCCTTCTCCCGCTTGCATGGCTAAACTTCTGTCACGCCGCAGTGCTGACCCAGACTCCACAGCCCGCGTTCACTAGCAGGACCTGACTGGTGCTTGCAAGCATGGGCAGACCAGGGAGGAATCACTACCTAAAACAAGCCTCTCCTCTCCTACTTCCACCAAGGGCCTGCCCTTGGTGATGCTTGATGCTTCTGGGAAGCATCAGACCTTCTCCAGGTGGTACAGGGAGAAACTTGGGCCTCAGCCCTCCCTGCATTTGACAGATTCCCTGGAAGYAGGAGGACAAATCCCAGCTTCTAAGGCTCCACATGGAGTGGAGCTCCTCTCGTGAACTGCCAGGACTGGCGCAATTTAATGTAGCTTGGCTAGAAAATGCAAAGAGCTGATGGAGGCAGAGGGACGAAGATCTACYGGGAGAAGCAAGGGAGGGATCTGTGAGTGGGGAAGTCGTGCTTGTGAAAATGGGGCCATCCTCTCCTCAGGAAACACACAGCAAAGTTGAAAGAATAGTGGAGGTGCCTTCATTCAGGAGCAGGCTCCGGAAAAGGGAGGMAGGTGCCTTGGCTGGGGGGAATCAGGACTCCCCCTGACCTCCCCTAGCCACAGCTGCCCTATCTGCAATGCTGGGTCCACGTCTGGGCTCCTCTGGACAGCAGGACAAAAAGGTGGACATCCTGGAGCAAGTCCACAGAAAGGCCGTGACGATGATGAAGGGATGGCAACATACACCTCACAAGGAGAGCATGAGAGMACTGGCGATTTTTATATGGAAAAATGCCAGTGGGAAACTGTTTCAGTGTGTATAAATATCCGATGGGTACAGTAGAGAAGACAGAGCCAGAGTCTTCTCTGTGATTTCCAGGGGTAGGACAAGAGGTWGTGGGAAAGCGTCTTTACTGGGAGGGTCATTGAACGCTGGAACAGGTTGTCCAGGGAGGTTGTGGAGTCTCCATCCCTAGTGATATGCAGAACACGACCGGACACAGCCCTGAGCAACCTGCTCTCGGTGACCCCACTCTGCACAGGTGGGATGGACCCACTGAGCTCCAGAGGTCCCTCCCGACCTCAGCTGCTCTGTGATTCGGTCTTTAGATGAATCTTTTTTGGGTTTCTTCTACTCTTTTTTTTTTAAGTAGTAGTCACTCATGGTGCAGAAGAAAATGTAAAGCATTCACTTTCTTGGTAAATATTTGAAGTAAAACTAAAGCTTTGAAAGTGTATCTAGATTTAGATGCAGATTTCCAATTATCATTTTTGCCAGGAAATCTTTGTGAAATACAGAGCATATTACCACCRCCACTGTGGCCCTCCCCTGATATGTATGTCTTTCCATTTGTGCTTATTATTATTTTTTCACYTGTGGACCATTCTATATTATTAAAAAAGTAGCATACAGTTGCAGATGCAAAGCACTCTTGCCTATTGGTCCATCAGTGCACTGTGAGCACACACAGAATCTGAACCTTCCTCTTCTGCATTCTGATGCTGTTTTATTTCTCTCGTGATGTGAAAAGTATGCAGGTGATATGTCAGTCAGCTATTCCTTCAGGGGATGGAGACATTATTTTCTAAGAAAGGGAAATGTATTGAGGCTAAGACCCTTTGAATATAACAGAAAACTGATATATATTATCAATTTAYCCTCAGCCTTGAAACATTCCTGTATAACTGCACAGCCACTATTCAAGTTTTCCACATTATTTTCTTACTATGGGTATAGGAGCTCCAATAATACCTGAAAGAGCCTCTTTTATTCTGTGTAGTCCCTGTGACTGCAGTAAGACTAAACTTRCTGTAAAAGCATCTTTTGCTGTATAATTCTTCTGGACTTAAAACCCCAGAGATTGGGTTTTGACTGCAGTTGAAAACACAAACCATTCCTTACTTATTCCTTACATCTTTTCTTTTCCTGCTTTTGTCACTAGACCCAAAGGAATTATTATAGCTCAGAGTTTTCCTTCTCCTTTTCCCTTCAGTTTTGGCAGAAAAGTGAGATAAGTTCTCCTCTTTCCTTTGGTGTTTCTCCCTGGGCTGAGCATGGAAAGTCTAGGGGGAAGTAAATTTTAATTTTGAAAGGAGAATTTTCAAAATGGAAATCGTAGTTAAATAAGATGAAAATCTATTTCCAGTCTGCAATTTCTCATTTGTTTTAAAATTAAAGCCCTCTCAATACTTTGGTAAGTTTTTGGCAAACCCTTCATTCCGAGGATCAAGGAATTTGTTTAGATGAACATTTTTAACTGYTCTAATTATATCTGTTTTCTTTCCTCATTTCTGGCAGCTCACTATTACCATTCAGTGGTAGTCAGTGATGTTTGTGTCCTTTTCCCTCTCCCTYGGAATCTGCAGATGCTGGTGGGAAACTCTGAGAGCCTCTGCTCACGAAATGGTAACATTTTTGTTCCCATATACTCATGTAGAAGTCTATTAGGAAACTGATTCTTAAAGCAAATCAGAGCCGAAGCACATGCACGGTCTGGGAAGCTAGGGAATGAAACTGAACCRCCTCCAGAAATCCCAGGTTAAGGCCCCATTTCTGGAGTTAAGGCGGAACTTTGGAAGGGCARAGAGTTTATGCTGGCTACACATGGAACAAGTCCTTGCCCTGGGCCCTGCTGCTGGAAGGGGAGAGCGCGTCTGGGGAAGCAGTAGGACCTGTTTACAAGGGTGGATATGGACCCACACTCACGCCCCCCCATGTCTCCCCAGCCTCAGCAATTCCTGCCTTTGCTCCCCACGTATTCCCTGCTGCTGCATCCGTCGTGGGTGAACTCTGATGCCGTTCAGAAATTCTCCCAGTTACCTGCAGGCATAGGTGGGTTGAGGAGAAGGTCAGGAGCTTGGAGGGGTTTCAAACAGCACTGCTTTTGAAAGAATGCGAGGCAAAATCTGAAAACCTATCGTTTCCACAAACGAGTCCCAGAGGGTCAGCGGGAGGATGTGCTCTAACAGCCCCGCGTCTGCGGGTGCGTCTGGCAACCCTGCGCTGTGCACGCACCTCTGGTCACCCAGCAGAGACCCAGGGCTCAGCGTCCCACCAGGCCGCCAGCAAACTCAGCCCCACGTCGCCCGTCGGGCATGATCGAAGCCTCAGCACGGCCTCCTCCCGAGCCTCTCTCCCCTTCCCACAACCTTCAAGGCCATTTTTCATGTCTCATTCCCTTCCTGTCTCCTACTGCTAACTGATGCTTTTTTTCTTTAGGCAGCATAATTCACAGCTGTTTAGTGCTGCATCCAGGTACAGCCCAATTCACCCACGTATTCCCTGGGATGCTATGTGCTGCATAAATGCCAAGAGGAAAACGTACCCTCCGACTCCTGATCATTGGCAGTATCATCTGAGGCTTAAAATCATACCTGACCCACTTGTTTCCAGCTCAGATTTCAGATGCAGGTTAGGCATGGCTTGTGCATAAATAATTTCCCTTTGGAGGAATTTTTTCCAATGGAAGCTGTGTGTGAGTTGGGTATTTCTCTGCAACCCTCCCCGCCGCCTGCTAATGCACAGCTCTAAGTGCCTGTCTTCTTTTTGGAAGACCTGTCAAGGGCCAGCCTGATGGGAACTACATGAGTAAGCAGACAGGATTTGACACTGACTAATGCCGCTTATCCATCACCATTAGGGATTTAATGATTCAGTCCCCTGGGGAAAAAAAGGAAAAAAGGAAAGAAAAGAAACACAGGAGGCAGCCTGACAAGCCCAGGGCACCGCATTCACCCAAACAGCCCCACGGCGAAGGATTCCCAGGTCTGCTCCGACACCAGCGTGCTGCGCTTGGTGAACGCACTTTGGCTGGTGAGTCAGCACRCGTGCACGCACCCACCTGATAAAGTGCTACCTACTAGTACTTGGGAAGGTCACGCAAGCAATCATTAACTGCTGGGGGAAGGATTTCTTCCACCCTTTAATCTCCTTTCAGCAGAAAAAAACCACCACATATCAGCCAGTGTCATGTAAGAGTRCTGAGAGTCTGAGCAGGTTTTCCTGGCTCTTCTGCTGCTTGGTGGGCTTATTGCACCGCTACCTGCTGCAGAGCCTGGCTGTGCTGCTCTAGAGTTTGCAGGCTGGCCTCAAGCACACAAAAGCTTTTCATGCTTCTGCAGCATCCTGCAAGCACAGCACAACACTTCTGAGCCTTGAGCCCTTCCAGGCACCTGGGGGAAGAGGGCTTCTAGTTTTTGAAGTGAGTTAGTCATAAGGATGGGTAACAAGCAAACCAAGGATAGCTCTTCCTCATGGCTGGGGTCTTGGGGCCTGCTATTCAGAGCATTGGCATATAAATCTGTGCTCTCAGAGCAAAGGGGTGTTCAGCTCAGGCTGTGGGCACCKGTGGGATAACACATCAGTCTAGTATTTGAGGTTTCATTGTTATTAATGAGGATCTGGAACTTCATGTGGTTGTGTGAACCTGAGAATTTAGTGCCATCTGAGCTGCTGCTGGGTTTCCAAGAAAGCCAGTAGACATGATCAGGCCCCAAAACTCCTGCACCTGAAACTGAATCGAGCCTGGCTGAGTTCTGTCCTGCAGAAATGGAGCTTTGCCAGGGTTTCTATAAAGGTCTCTGTGTCTGTGAGTGCCCGGCTCCCATAGGCCTTGGAGACAGGAGTCAGAAGCCACCACYGGGCTTGGCAGGGAGCTGAATTCTTTGCCCTAGATGCTAACTCTTCACCTGGCTGTCACCTCGGGGCACTGTGAGCGCAGCCAGGTGTGGCGGCCGCCGTGGGTGCAGACACGAGGGCAGAGTTCATGGGCTCCGGCAGGCGTTGCTCGCCCGGGCGCAGTGCCAGCACGCTAGCCAGCGTATACAGCACTGCGGAGCAAATGTGGCTGGTGTGCGGACACAGTAGAGAAGGGGCAGCAGTAAGGGTCCTTCGGCATGTTTGAGTGCCAGCAGGTTCCCCATGCAGAGCCAGGAAGGAGCCGTGACCCTGAGGACCACACTGGGAGGGGAAATTGCTGAATGAGCCTAGCTTGAAATGGGGCATGAGGTGCAGGTGTAGGCATAGACACTTCCCAGTGCTCAAGCAGATGTGTCTCTGTTACTAAATCTGAATCTARACCACTATTCTCAGCCTGGTCAACTGATTCGCCATATGACAAACCTGTAAAATACACAACAAGTTATTAGGGGCTTCTGTCTGGAGGCCCTTTTCCTCTGGCTGGGTCACGACAAGAACTTGGTACCACCTTTGGTTTCCRGTTAGGTGTGAAAAGCGGTGGTACAGCTTGGTATGGGAAGCTCTGCATAAAGCCCTCAGGAAAACCAATGTAGCGAGTTTCTGCCCCACTCAAGGCAAAGCCGCAAATGGATATCATGGTCAGTACTGAGCAATGGGAACCAGGGAGTTTCTAATTCTACATCATAGATACATACATAGATACATACATCATAGATACATACATACATACATACATCTACATACACACCAGAGACCCCCCAAGAAGGGGGGTCTCTGGTAGCAAATGTAAAGGTTAATGAATAAAATTACATGCAGTATCTATGTCATCTTCACTTGCTTCACAGCCTGAACCCCACTCTGGGTGGAGAAAACCAACCCAAGGAATGCAATGGGGGATGGCTTTACAATCTCCCTAGTTCTTCACTAGGGCCTTTGACTACTTACTTTCCTGAAAGTACCAGTGGAGGGCTTCTGTTCATAAAGGAATTAGGCTGGGGAAAAATGAATGCTGCCTTCTATCTTGTAGCATATTCGTAATGCAGCTGGCATTTCTCTATTCCACGCCAGCATTTTTTACAACATGCAATAAACCTGTACTATTTTTGTTAAGCATTAACGCTCATTTGCTGCAGAAAGCAAATCCATCCCATTTACAATGACCATCTACATCAGAAGGTGATAATTTTTATTCTAAAGAAGCAGAATGTAAAATATTTGTATGTTCTCATTCAAGGTGGAATTGAGCTCAGTTGAGAAGCTCTTGCTTTGGGGCCTACATGCATGCTGTTCTGTTATGAGATGAAGTCTTTCATGGCCATGCTGACTAGGGGCATTCCCGACCCTGACTATTTATCTCTGTCCCTATGCATGGCACGACAGCCCCCACTTTCCTGGCAAACTTCTTCTTTGCACAACACTGTGACCTGGACTGAGACGCTGATCTGGCTTAAAGCAACATCTGCCAAAACCCTCCCAGTCCTCTCTTTTCTTTTTTTTTCTTTTAAAGCCAGATCAATTCCTCAGTCTGGTCACGGTGCCCATAAAGCTGAAGGGGCAGAAGAAAAGCCTGGAAGAGGAAAGGTGAAAAGGTGAGAGCACGGAAATCTTCAGCTCATCCTGTTGCCACAGACGGTCTCGTGCAGGGCTGTGGGTTGAGCCACGTGGTAGGGGTGTCGTGTGGGAGGAGGTGATCCCCAAACCTGCTGCCTTGTTCAGCCCCAGCTCCCGCACGGAACGAGCTCCAGCCCCACTATGGTCATCGGGCTGTGGCTTCAGGACGGGCGCTAGGCAAGAGGGTGGGTGGCTGCCACTGGGGAAAGAAAGGAGGAGTTGTTAGGAGCAGAGCTGCTTTGCATGAGAAAAATAAAGAAGAAAGGGAAATGCTGAACGGCTGCCCTTTCTCTAGGGTGTGCACCTGTATGCAGAGGAAACTGTGTGCTGTTTGGTGGAGAGCAATCAGTGCMGGCTCTGTGGCTGTGCCCGGCAGTGTTACAGGTGTATTGGCTGATGGCATTAAGACTGGCTTGTTTTCCCCTCTTCTTCTGTTTCTTCAATGGACTGCAGTTTCATGGGCATGCATATGCATCTCTGTGGGAAAAGCCAGATGCGGCCACAGCCACCCTTTCCACGCGCCCTGTGCCAGGAAAGCCATGCCGAGCCCCACGTGAAGCCTGCCCGCTGGGAAGCCTCAGTACACACAAGCGAGCTGCAGCCCGTGAGCCCAGCCCAGCCCAGCTACCATCGTTACTCCCCCAGATGTCTGCCTGCATCCCGAGGGCAGGCGGCTCCACTTGCTCTCCAGTGCTGTATGTGCGTGTGTTTTGGGTTTTTTTTATATAGTTTTAAATAGTAACAGGTCATCCTGCAAGCATGTTTGCTTCCTTGTCCTTTCTGGACTCAAATACAGAGCAGCCAAAATTGTTTCAGGCTTAAAAATTTTATAACCAACCAGCAGGACACACTTGAAGAGCTTTGCAAAGTACAATGCATAGCTGAACTGAATCATCATCCTCAGAGCTTAAGCATAGGAACACAGAGCCCCAGCACTGCCACACACAGGGTTTTTTTCTTCCTTCCTCCATATGTGCAGCCTTTAAACACTTCCAGCAAGTATGAGGTCTTGCTACAGGCTCTGGCACTGCACAGAGATGGTGGTTATAACCTACCAGGAAGATGGTGGTGAGGAGGGTAAGGCCTGTGCTTGTCCTTAGCAGAGCGAGAAACATTAGAGTCAGATGGACAGGCAAGTAGCAGGCTCTTCATTAATGGGAGGAACTTGTTCTACTAAGAGAAAGTATCAAAAACATAGCTTAAGGCTTGTCTCGGTCTTGGTGAGTTGGACTCCCTTCTGCATTTTATCTGAATCTGATTTAAGCCCGTATTTCTCTCTGCTGATTTCCAACTCCAGAAATGGCCACTTCAAGCAACTGAGGCTGCCTTGATTATCCTGAATATGATTCCTCCCTGTAGATTTTAACACAATGGTTCTGGTCAGTACAGACATCGGGGCTGAGACACTAACAGTTAAAAAGGGAACGGTGCCATAGGCAGCAGTCTTTAGCCGTWCCCCTCCGAGCTGAGAGGACCTGTGAGCCCTCAGGAGATGTGTCATTAGCTGTAGATGTATTATGCACTGGAGAAGCCCCTGAGCCGCTGGAGAAACCCCTGGCTTACCAGCTAAGAGAGGCAGGGTGTCCCCATGTTAATATTGTAATTAAAGAATATTGTGTTTTTAATTTGTACAGTTCCTTCCTCAGCATTGTTTGATATGAATAAATGATAACAGACTGGTTATTGTGGGTTATTAATAACTTAATATTTRCCCACCATATGCTGATTCCTAGAAACAGGAGCAGCAAGCAACGCTGTTTTGTACTCGGTGCCCCTCACTGTGCACAGAACTGAACCCATCGTCTTCAATATCTCTTTGCCTCACAGTAATTTGGACTTCCTTCTTACTGTCCTCTCTCCCTGCCTCATCATAAGTATTTGAGGATATTTGGAACTTTTTAAAAAAAGAAGAAAAAAAAAGAATAGAAGAGTTTGTTTTGTCTTCTGTGTTACCTCTTGCATTTGTATGGAGTGTGTACTCTGGTCTGTTTTTAATTTCCATGATTCTATAGTGCTTTTGGGTCCAAGGTGCTAAATATAGCTCTAACCCATAACAGCCAGCCTCTTTTTCATTTCTTTTTTTAAAAAGTTCTTTTCTGCTTTTATCATTTAAGCTTAATGGATTTACATTATTAGGAGCATTCCAATTTGTACAGCTCGGTTATGAGGAAGACGAGCACCTCAAACGTTTCCAAGAACGTTTATTTAAATTTAAAAAATAAAATACTTTAGTTGGCTTTGCAGAAAAAGGAATGGTGCAGCATCTTYTCTCTCCCCTCCCTACTGCAAACCCGTGTATGTTTTCAGGACAGAGTGAATATATCCAGCACGCAGCCTAGAAAAATGACACTCTGTGGAGAAAAGTCAGCAGACAGCATGAAAAACACTGGCGTGGACCTCTTGTATTGGCAGACTSCTACCCAAATTAGTTCTGGATAAGCCAGTACATCTGTAGTCGGAGAAAACTATTTCTTCCTATTGCTAGCACAGTCATGCCCAAAAAATACAAAGCAGGAAAATGTTTGGGGAAACTATTAAGGAGCAAGAAGGGAAAAGAGTATTTATGCATCTAGACAAATATAGAGCCATTTGAGACAAATATGAACTCATGTGTAATAAACAGCTTGGATTTACAAGGCCCAAGGCAAGCCAAATAAATGTGATAGCTTTTTGTGGACTGAACAGCCCAGACCAGCCAAGGAGAAGAATGTGGTGGATATAATGGGCCAGGCCCACAGAGACACAAGCAGCCCTGAGCACAGCTCAAGAGCCAATAGCTTTGTTTTCCTCAAGCCTAATTGATACCATTTTGATGGTCAAGCTTCTTTGTTCTTGGCTACTCAAGAAGGGTATGGGGATAACCTTTGTTTTGATAAAGAGATGACTACATCAGGGTTCTGTTCTTGCTRAGCTCAGCTGGGGTTACAGTGGCTTTCTGCAATAGTACAACTGCCATGGCTCAAGCTCCAGCACCAGGTATGGACACAGAGGACTGAGCCCTCCAGAGGGATCACAAGATTGGATGTTACAGCAACAC
The DNA here is from genome assembly GCA_003342815.1 of Eudromia elegans. NCBI lineage: Eukaryota > Metazoa > Chordata > Aves > Tinamiformes > Tinamidae > Eudromia > Eudromia elegans. Next base: position 952,060 of record PTEX01000100.1, read on the forward strand.
CAGCCTAGGACACAGTGGAGCAAAGTTTTTCTTGGAGGAAAAAAAAGAAAACAAAAAAGCCATGCTTGGCTTGTTGGCTGGCCTGTTGAAGCAGTACCAGTAAGAGGGTTGTGAAGCACCATATCACGCCACGGAAGTTACCGCTGTTCTAATGCCTTGTTCTTCCCAGCTGCCTCTTAGGGGCAGCATATAGTGTCTTTGAGAAAGGTGCATCTTCAATTCTGCCCTTGGTGAGGGTCCCCTGATCATGCACACTGCATTACTGATAGTTCACCTAGGGTCTTTGGAAGGAACCAGTTCATTCCCCCTGAAACAGCTGTATTTGTGAGGATACKTCATTCTAGGCATTGCTCCCAATAACCAGCGGGCAGCTTGAGACACCAAGCCTGGCTGCCCCACAAAGCCCACGAGCACAACACCAGTGCTCTGTACATCTGGAAATAGGACTTTATGTCCACGAGTCATGCTCACTCATGGCCAGGAGACACTGCAAGGCAGCTATTTGGCTTATTCACCATCTTCTGGTGCCTGCTGGAAGCAGTAATTTTCATGGTGCTGTCCAGAGGTCCAGAGGACATATCTGCTGGTACTGGAAATTTCAGCAGCTCTGTAGGTATAGGCTGATGCCAGCAGAACAGATGGTGSAAGAGTTGTGAGGGGATCACTGCTTTACCTTTGCAGAAAGTTTATTGCGCAAGGCAGAACCAAATTGGCCCCAGCTCTGTCTTGGCAAAGAAAAAAAAGCTGTGTTATTTGGCATGTGTCTATCTCAAGTACTACACTGAAATTGCGTTCCATTGGGTGAGGAAACTCAAAAATGACAAGTCCAGTTAAGCTTAATTTTGCCTAGAAGAAAATACCAGACTGCTAATGCATAGGACCAAGTTCTTTGCTTCAATCTGCTGAAAAGAGGTCATTCCTCATTGTCCTAGGCTCTTCTGGGACAATTTAGTCCAGCCTCTCACATCTGCTGCTTCTGCAGCTTTGGGTCATTCTTACTATGGTAATAGTTAGTTTGCAACTAACTAGAAGAAGAAAGAATGTGTGCTGAGAAGAGGGGTAGGAACCTAAAATATCCTATGGATATGCAAATCCAGTGATGGGAGACAGAGCATGTCCTCTAGGCTGTGATGCTTTTTGGCAACCTTTGCTGACACTCCAGACTCCATCTCAGAGAGCTGATGGGTCAAGTCTGCTTGAACTGGTTCTCACATGGAGAAGGGACCCACTGCTAGTCTGTCACAGGTCTCCTGTATGTCTTCTGCTTGGCAAGGACATCTTTAAAGCAGAGCAGAGACTTKTCTAGGTTTGTGTGGGTTAACAAACTAAAACTGGTGAGGATATGAGCCTGAAGAGCTCAATCATGCTACAAATTATGAGCACAATCTTTGATACAGGTATGACGTGGTCCAGTTTGTGCTCTTCCATGGAATAACTCCTCATGCACACTCATAGTTAGCACATTTCCAAGAGTGGGGTTTGGGTGCAAGAGAGTTTAGCATGATGAATACATGAATCTATTCCATATCTTCCCAGCTCCTAGGAAAAAAAAACCCAACAAAAAAACCTAAATTAGATCAGCTTTTAGCAATTCTGGCCTTACCCTCTGCTTGGACAGCAATGCCTCTTTTGAGGCCAGCTCTGAATTATCCACCAGAGGGAAGGTCTTAAAGTTTTATGCTGAAGTAGCCCTCCTTATGCTCTTCATTAGGAAGGCTTTATTCCTGCCACGTCCAAGGTTACACCAGCAGAAGTTGGATTAGACTTGTATTTCTTGGCTCAACAATGACTAAAGGAAACATGATAACTATCTACAAGTATCTGATGGGTGTAAACTCCAGTGAGGAAGACTAATTGTTTTATGCGGTTTAAGGACTTTTATGGCCAAGAGTGATTAGATTAAACTGAACAAAGCAAATTATAATTTGAATACCCTTTGGGCTACAATACCKGCTGGGCTACAAGAACAACACCCAAGGGATGTGGCAGAAGAATAAAGTCCGGGTCATTTAAAACATTGTAAGGAGTAGAGCTGTATCCTTATTTACATGGGAACTCCATCCCATAAGCAGTCTGTGCCTTCTCCCAGCCATGAGCATGTCTGCACCATCCCATGCCTATGTGAGCGTACACCCTACCAGACCAATGTAGGGTCAAGGTATCAGACCAAGGTATCAGACCAAGGGTAGTTCAACCCTGTACCCCAGACCAGCACCTGATCTGTCCTCTCATTCTGGTATCRTAACACACTAACCTAAAGAATAAGTTTCCTCCCTACTAATCCTGAGTCTGGTACCTGGATTATTAAGGGAGAAGGTACTTTTACACCTGATTTGGTACTGACTCTCAAAAGAATGAATAAATTTTCATCACTGATTCAGCAGGCTGGAACTTAAGGTTTCTTAACTTAAGGAACTGGAACTTAAACTTCCAGCCTTAAGTTCCAGCCTTAAGTTCCAGCCTTAACTTAAGGCTGGAACTTAAAATCCGCTACTAAGCCTGGGTTATCACAGAGCTAAAGGGATGCCCCCAGCATTGCTTTCAGATTAGACCTTTGACATCTACAGTATAATTGCACTAGAAGGGAGCAAACAAAGTGTAAGGCTCCCTCTGAGGATTTACAGATGCCCCCTGAAACATGGCAGGGAAAAGTGAACTTTGTCTTTTACCCAGGAGAAATGGCATGTCAYGATCTCAGGTGTACCTGTGTAAATCTGTTTGCCCTTTTCCTCTGAAAACTAAAAATAGATCACAGAGTAACATCTGACAGGAGTCTCTGACAGAAAACACGAGCTTTCTTTGGTGCTGAAAGCAAATGTCAGTGCCTTGCTCACCACCGTGCCTGCAAAACCTGCAGCTTCCCAGGAAAAAAAAGAAAGTGGTGCTGTGTTGTTGAAGAAATCAGGATGCTTTCACCTGGCATGCTTTTCTCTCTTACTAATTATACGACCAAAACAACAAAGAGATTAGATAAGCCAGGTGAGCTCATTGTTGAWGTCCTCATTGTCTAGGAGACAATTTATTTACCTGACATGACTRGTAGGCAAGGGTAGGAGCAACTCACTCTTTAAAAGATTACTTGCAAAGTGCAGATTATCTGTTCTAAAACAACATCACTTAATGGGCTATGTTTTCCTTCAATCGGTGCAATTGTTGGCATATCATTAAACCCCACTTAGCACACGTGTGAGAAACTTGCTGTTAAAGGCTGCCAGAAGAAAGTAAAAGAGGGCTTCAGCATCCTCCCGTGGAGCTTTCAGGGAAGGCCCTAGTCTCTTCATGAAAGGTCAGGAAGACAGTGATTAAAGTGTTAAAAAAGTAAGCAAGCAAGCAAACAACAGCAMCAACAACAAAGAGAAAGAGTCCAGACCTGACTGGAGTCGGAAGTAATGTGTCATCTCAAGTTTGAAGGCTCAGCTATTCTTCATAAACAAAGGAAGCGTTCATAGTTTTTCTGTTTGTTTTGGGTTTTTTTTGGTTTTATTTATTTATTTATTTTTAATGGTGCTAAGTTTAAAACATATGTTACCCTGTCTTTATTCCTTTGTACAGACGGTGCAATCCTAGAAATTTAGTATATACAATTCTGGAAAATTCTGGGAAAGTTAGATACCAGAAGGAGACAAGTGTATGGTCTTCAGAGTATTGCTGTGGGTGGTACTGTCCTTAGATAYGAGGGATACTGTCAGAGGTACTGACAGCAGCTGACTGATACAACCCATATCAATCACAGGTTTTTTTTGAAAGCATTCATAGCTTGTTCCTCCATACATCAACTGCTCCCCAGACAGCCTCTCACAGGGGCGTGCTCTATTTTCCCGTCTGTTGTGTCCTCTAAAAGAAGATAAATATGCATCCAAACAGATGATCTTGGTGAGCCAAAAGACCAAACAGGTATTTTTAAGTGTTTAATAAGATACTTGTTTCTAGGATATGACATCAGCTCTAAGGTATCTGAGGAAATATCTATCAGAATTGCCACCTGGCCATTTCCCAGGTACTGAGCACACCTTACAGCTACTGCCTGTACCACCTATTCTTGGCAGAACTGAAYCCATCTTGTCCGAGCTAACACCAGAAGCAGCAGAACAGGGAACCRGTCTCAGTATGGGAAACCTTTATTTTTGCAACTTAACCATATTAGCCTGACATTGGAGCAGCTCTCTATGTGTGCTAAAAGAAACCTGGACAAGGGTTAGGGTTGATGAGTTCAGGGTCTGTCCTGGACTCAGGCAAATACTTTCCACACAGACCCAGACTCAGACTGGTGAGTCCGGCCGGTTCTGGTCTGTGCCCTGTGTATCAGCAAACTCAGGCATCTCCACAGAGCCCCATCTTGTGCTGTGGACATGACATATCCTGGAGTTATTAACGCCTGAATCCACCTTACAGCCCTCCAGGAGACTGTCCCCACTTCAGAGGAAACAAGAGGGTCAGGCTCAAGAACACTCTGCAGTGACTCCCCAAAACCTTATGCAATATTTTAATACCAAAGCTTAAGATCCAAGTCCCTTCCTTCCGTTAAACATTGTTTATTTGGTTCCCCTAATGATACAAACTGAATGAACAGCAGTCCCTGACACTACTTTTTTTTTCCCCCCAGGGCAGTGACCTTCATTGCCCTCCAGTCCCATCTCTGCTCGGTCGCTGTCTCTCTGCTGTGCCCCAAATTGAAAAACCTTTTTCTTTTTTTGACTGGAGAGACAAGTTAGCACGACGGGACCTCACCCCCAAATTCAGCTTCAGGCTGCCCAAAGGACTGTGAACMCAAACTTGTGCAAAAGCCTTACCAAGGGAGAAGGGCAGAGTGTCAGATGCTTCWTTCCTTCTGGCTGGTGAAAGATTCTCAGCACTCAGTAATGAGTTCTCTTCCTAGGCCTTTAGCTTTCTCCTTCTCTGTGYCAGGAGATATATGTTTTTACGCTGTACTAACCTTGTATTTTTTTTTTTAAATGACATTTTAACAAAGGGGCACCGCAGCACAAGGGAGACATGTCAAACGGAGGATATTCGGGGAGCAATAACAAAATAACAATGGCTTTGGAAACATCTGTAAGGCAGCAATTTAGAATTCAAGCTGGTAGCATGCTGAGACAAACCTCGAGTGAAACTAAAAAAAAATAAACTTGTTAAATATTTCAAAAACAGGCATCTAAAAAGTATTATTGTGTCTATGTAGATAGCTTGTGTAAGCAGGCTGTTACACTTGTAATTATGCATTATTTGTGATAGGAATGTATAGCACAGAGCGTGAGGAGTGGATACATTCCAAGTGCGTCCAAACTTTGACCAGGAGAAGGTTGTGATTTCAGCTCACTGCAGGGAGAGAAGAAACCTCMTTCCTTTTGTGCATTCTCCTTGAGCTCTCTGCAATAATTGCACGTTTCACTGCAAGTGATTAACCTGGTGAAGAAGATAATAAATCCAAAAGAACCTCAGAACAAAAATAAAGTGCTGGAAGCAATCCTCCAAATTTGAGGACTGCAGTGCTTCTGAAACTCTAATCCTGTTCTGATCCTTCAAGTTTGACTAATCACATGAGAGGCAGAACTACCATTCACTCTTTTCTTAAACATTGTGGCAGAATTCGTGCAACTAGCACAAAATTATTTGCAAACCTTCTGGTGACCTATAAACCTCAATTTGATATGACTCACTCACTTTTTATTCTGAAAAAAAGAGTATTTTTCTTTTTTTAATATATAGAAGAGGCTCTCTAATCTATTAGTCAACATGAAACAAGATCCAATGGCTGGAGGCTGAAGCTAGATACATTTCAGCTTGAAATAAGGTGCACATCTTAGCTGTGATTAATTAAGAATTGAAATGACTCCTCGGGGAACATGATGAATACAGTACCTCTTGAAGTCTCCGAAGGYTGTCTTTCCAAACCTCACGTTACACCTGAAATACAAAGTGAGGTCTTGATGAAGGAATTACAGGGAGGAGCAGTGTTATGGTATTTCTCAATATCAATGAAAAGATGTTTTCCACATCAAAACTTCCATGTTTTTTTCATTTTCTTTTTGATGCACAAAGTAAAATTCATTTCTTCTTCTAGAGAAAACCAGTCCACTTCAGATGAAATCAACAGGCCACTGCCAACTTATACCAATAAATAAAGCCAAACTTTTAAAAACACGTATCAACTAAATTTGCAGTTCCCTACTGGGCTGCAGAGCACTGTTTTCAGTCACACTTCAGCCTGTTCCTAATTTTTAGCAATGTCTCTCTCACTGTCAATCCTTCCATCTCAGGGACAATACATCGCTCCTGAAATATGTAAGGAGTCACTTGTAATTATCCCGCAGGACCAATAACACATTTATCCCAAGCTTCAGAGCTGTTTTTTTAAAATTAGCCATCTCCAGAAGAAAACAAACAAACAAAAAAGAACATTTCCCCTTTTTATTTCCTGGAAGACTTTCAGTTTCTCTCCCTTTCCATTTGCATTCCCAATTTGCTCTTTGCCCACAGGGTTACGCTGAGGTGGCTATGAGCACCCTTGGGTTGAGACACTCTGTTTGCCTTCTCCGGTAAGTTTGGATTGGCCTCTGTTTCCTGTGTGGGTTGGACAATACAAAAAAGGTGACCTGGTTGTGCAGCTGGCTGCGGCTTTCTGAAACAGCCCCTGCTCCCAGTGCAACCGCCCGGGTTCCTGCTCCTACGCCATGGAAAACGTGCGGTGGCTTATCCCACTTCCACTGGCAAATAAACCACTCTGCGTTTACCTTTGCTAGGAGTATGCACCTACGGAGTCATCACCGTGGCCGAGCATGGTAATGACACCTCCTGGCTCACCTCCTGGTAGCTGGCCCTAAGAATGGCCCTAAGTGCCTTGTTGCTTTGCTGATGGGGTGCCAGACCCTCACCAGACACACGGGTGCTTCTGCAGCCACCACATATTGCAGTAATCAAGGTCTGCAGGGCTCTGGTAAGCCTTAGGGTTATTCTTCAAAATACCAGTCTAACCTAGCACTATGGTGCTACTCAACACATGTAAGCTGACGAGAGTGAGGAATCTTTATACCCTTGAGCACCACATTCCTCCCAGCTGTCCTACTAGACTAGCAATTGTTATATTTTGCTTTTTTACAAGGCTCTGGTGCTTCTGGCAGTCCAAGCATATAACCAAAGCACTCTGGCACACAACGATATGCCAGACTGAAAGTTGCTTTGACCTGCTCCTTCCCACTCTCATCCACCCACATCCATTGCTTCACTACTGATTCGAACAGAACAACTAAGATCAAGCAGCTGTAAAATGCAYCTGCCCTTCACATGCAGCCCTGCTCAATTACATGCCTTTAACTTTGCAATATAGAGTGTTTATGCTGTAATGTAAATACATTTCTTTTCTCTACCCACTGTTCTTGATCAATCAGCAGATTGAAACAGCAGGAGGGAAATGAAGTAGCGATGCAGAAAWAAAAGAAGAGTTGAGGCTTTAAACAGCCAACTAACTAATTTTCGGACATACTCTCCCATTCAGTGGGGCCTACAGCTGAACTGGGCCATGACCAAATCTATTAACAGGGCATGCAGAGCATTTGTAGTCCCAAAGCAATGCTCTAGAAACTTTTGAGCCCATTTCTTCTCCGTCACATCAATAAAAGCCCTTTGGTTCTTAATTACAGCAGCTGATTCCTCAGAAAGAGATTGAAAAGTCTGATTCAAGTAGTTTAAGAGATAATCCTAGTCTTCATTTCCTGCTCTCTGCTCAGCTCTAACTACTAGTATGGAGAAAAGAAACTCATCCCTAACAGAGATGGGTGGCTGCCCCTAAAGTCCCTGCAAAGCAGCAGGCATATCCACGTGGGAAGCAGTCTCCTTCAGCCCTGTCGGTAGCAGTATGGAAACAAGCAGGCATTTCCACACTACAATTTATTTCAGTTTGATGTCTAAAGTAGGTCAGCTGAACCATGTCCTGTTTGAAGTTTCTGTTTGCCCCTATTGGCTATAAAGTAGATCATTAAAGTTCAGAAAGATGATTTCCACCCCCCCTCAAGAAACACGGGATAGGGGGAAGGGGCAGATCAGATGTTTAATGGGCTTACAGAAGATAATGAGTCTGCTTGCTCCACAAAGATATCTGAAATGCCCTTGGGCTGTTGCAGCCCCATTCCCCTATCAAAGATTGATCTGTGGGTGGAGATAGAAGTGAGTGCAACAGCTCTTTGATTAATTCCTCTCTTCCCCGTGACTGAGGAAGGGACTTGTGGTCCCGGAGGGCAGTGGATGTTTTCTGAAGGATAAGGCCCCAAAGATTTGGGGCCCAGCAAGTGCCTGCAGCACTGTCTGAAACTCAGGAGGGAAAACATGTTTGGTGGGAAAAAGCAGCAGATCAGCAGGAGAGGAGCCTGGGAGAGAAAAACTCAGGAGAGAGGGTGTACCCCGTCTCTAAAGGGATGGAAAAGAGAAGTCAGCCAGAGAACAGCTGAGGAAGCAAGTATGAGGGAGCAGATGCGGAAACAGGCAGTAAGGAAACAGCGAAAGGCTTGAGAACAACCCTGGAAAATAGGAAAGAAGAAGAAAAAGCAACTGCAGTGACAGCAGAAGAGATTAAATGAGAGCTGTCTGTGGAAACAGCCCGGAGAAATCTGCATGGAAACAGGGGAAATCTGATCTCACTCTATCAGGGCACTTCAGCCACCACAGTAACTGCAGGCTCCAAAATGCAGTTATACACTTTGCAAAAATTCAGATTTACACTTTGTCAGGAACCTGAGCAAAGCCAGTCAGGCTCTTTGGGAGACCACTCTGACTTCAGTGCTTCAAGCAAGGCTGGTGCATAAATCATTCTCGTGCTGGCTGTATACAAATATTTATTTAACTGCGTTACCTAAGCCAGGATCCTAGTCACCCCAGATAAGTGCCAGCAACCTTTTCACACCTTGCAAGGTCTCCTCTCCCTCCACCAGCAGCAGCACCGCTGGCTGCTTTTGGCACCTAAGCAGCAGGTTTGCCTGGGGCTCCTTCTTCAGGGAGAGGTAGAGCTGGGAGCATAAAGGGATCATTCAGCCCATTGAAGGGCAGAGCTGCCCGTAGGCCTCTGCACTGACAGCAGAAGAACCTAAAGAAATGATGGCCTCAATTTAGGCCCAAAGGTCAAAAGTTAGAGGGGATGACCCTGGTATACCTATCTATAGAGACAGAGAACATATGTGGAAAAGTCAGTGTTGCGTAGTGGCGTCTAACAGCGCTGTAGTGAAAGTAGGTGAGTCACCTCATCATGAGCAGAGAGGACTCCAGGTTGTGCACAGTAAGCACCACTCATTGCGTAATTAACATTGCCACACAGCACACGAGCTCGTTTGTGTCTTGGCCACAGSGCCCTGTATCACACCCTTCAGCTCGGCTCTCTGGAGCAACTAGCTTTTGGTGTTAGATTTAAGATAATGATGGTGTGAATGACAAAACATTACTAGACATTTATTAAGCTGTTAAATAAACATGTAGAAGCACCTGTTGAAAAATCCTCTAGTGCATTAATTGTACCTCACACTTTAGAGATAAACGTRCAGACTTTGTAGGAACCCAAATAAAACATTGTCCAGAATGTTRGCCATTAGGTATAACTGAAAAAGTCAAGAATATTTAAAATTTGCATACCTCTCACCAACTTCTTAGTTGGTGGAAAGCTTGAACATTTTTATCTCCAAGGTCTAGACATGATGAGGTATTTTGGCACAGTCAGTTGGTTTTTATGGTGTATCATGCTCTACTCATTTTGGTCTACAGAACTGTTCCTGAAGGCAGCAAAAGGCCCAAGGAAAAAGTGAGTACAACCAAATCAAGATGGGATTTCAAGAGAAGTTGAAAAGCTATTTGCTTTCCCCTTGCCTGTTCTTCTCCTATTTCAGCCCATGGTGCTAGCAATTAGCACATTGCCAGTACAGTGGTTTCTTTTTCAGGCTGTTCCCCACATTTGAGACTAAATGTGAGTTCCTGAGGCAGAAGGTAAGTGTCTCTGTCACCCAACAGCGAGGGAGCCTCCACCTCCTCCAGCCAAAGCCCAACACTAGTGGGCTTTGTGGTTGGCTCCTCATCTCCTTGAACTGGGACTTTGCYCCTGCAAGTGACCCCAGAGCTGGTGCAAAGGGGTGAAAAGTTTGTATAATCAGTAGAAATGTGACTGTGAGATGAGTAAGAGAACATAACAAAGTAAGAGGCAAACGCAAAGACAGCAGGAATCTCTTAAAACAGAGGAAAAAGTACTGAAGGGAGGTGGGGGTGGGACTTCAGCTTGCTACACATTTTGCCTTTGTCTGACCTTCTTCTCGCTCCTTTTCTTCCTTTTGGAATTGCTAGCATAAGGCACATGAAAAAGAATATCCATCCTGATTCAGCCTGACTTTCAGGACACATATGCACTTTATTTATTAAATAAAACACTAACATCTTTTAAATGAAGGGCATTATGGGTAAATGTCTGATGTCATGGATTTAGATCGCTATCAGGACCTATATTAATGATATCAATGTCCAGCTGTTAGTGGACTCCTCTTCCAATGAATGCTTTGTTAAATGCATACAGAAAACTTATTTTTCCTATGGTTTTCTTCTCTTTAATAAGATTTGACTTGTTGGCTGTGGTGCAGCATGCGAGTTGTTTGTATAAAGCTTTGAAACAAAATTTTGAATGGTGCTGTATAAATACTGCATGCACTGAATTGTACTATTTTATTGTGCAACTAAAAGATTTCCTGTTCTATACCATTATACGATTTGTTATTTTCCAGCATGCACATTAGCCTGCATTCAACTTCTGCACAAGGTAGAATTCAAATTAAATTTACAAGCACACCTGAGCAAAGCTAGTTAGCTCTGGCCAGATCATGTTTCCATGATTAAATAACGCTGGCCATTATGACACGTTGCAAGAAAATGCAGCTATAAATCTCCATCTCAGTTTATTTCCAATGCTTCGTTGTGCTGTAGAAACTGTGTTTTACTTTCCAGTGAGCAATAGGCTAGACATAGGACTGAGCCACCCTGAGCAGACGTGTTAGCTGCTTACTCTGAGGAGATAAGAGTACAATGCTGCCTTCCCATGAGCTTTCCCCTCAAGGACCTTCCCATGCTACACAAACATTAATAAATTGATCTTCGCTGCACCCCACTGCAGAGTTTATTAACTGAGGAAATTGGTTCCCAGAAAGATTTAGCAACTTGCTCAAGGCCAGAGAGTATGTCCACAGCAGAGAGAGTGGAAATGAGCTGCGGGACTGTGCTTGAGGCCATCAGTTATTGCCATTTAATATTTAACACTCTCAGAAGCGGRTGGGTTGTGTTTTCAGAAAACACGGCGCGACATGCTGGTGGTGGGGCGAGCACGTGTGGCGAGCTGGCCAGCGTGCTTCTAGGAATGGGGAGGACAGATGGCTCCCACGGGACGAGGAGGCATTTCTGCACAGCTGCTGAGCATGTGGGGAGAGCGATGAGCATGCCTCTGCCACCAGCCGTGCTGGGACATCGTGGTGCATCTCCCTGGGCTTGGGAGGCTCCTGGAGGCTCTGTCTGATAGACTCCRTGAGGAGATCCAGAGAAAGCCTGGTCCCACAGGCACCCCGGTCATGCCATGGCTCTGGCTAAGTTCCCATCAGTAGAAATGAGGGTGCAGGGGAGATGTGGGATGGTGCCACATGCCCAGCTGGAGCACACAAGGTGTGGGCATGGTGTACTCCCGAGTTCATGGAGGCCAGGGCAGCTCAGCCCTGGCTAGAGTTCAAGGCTTTTACAGGTGGCTTTGACCATTCTCCATTTTATTAAGGCTTCTCATTTTCCAGTTGCTTGTAAGGTGCCAAAATCTGACCATTTGGAGTGAAGTTTTCCAATCCAGGTGCTTGCCTCAGGCTGAGTAATTTCAGATAGGGTGGGGAGGAGAAACTCACTTAGAGCTGTTCCTCATGGCCAGCAGTCAGGATGAGAGGAAAGGCTTACATTTAAAAAAAAAAAAGTTGGCAACTTACCCTTTGAAACTCTTCAGTGCTCTGTGTGTGAAGGGAAGGAAGAGTGAGGAAGGGAAGGAATATGTGAAGGGAAGGAAGACAGAGCCCACAAGGTACTGGGCTGTCAGGGAACAACTCAGACTGAGGACGACAGGGGAAAAGGAAGACTGGGTGGGCTGAACTGGCCCAGGCCGTGTGTACCATGACTGAAAATAGAAGGAAGCATCTAAAAAGCACAGAGAGAGCCTGAAAAAACCCTCAGATTGGACTAAATGGAACTGAGCCACTGATACTGGGAAAGGTTTGCAACATGAAGTAGAGGGATTTAGGACAAGTGTAAGCATGTAAAGCTTTTGTACCCAAGTGAAAACACTGGTCTGTAGCTCCTATTGGGTATACCTAAATGAAAGCACTGGTCTATAGATCCCACAGGGTCTGTTCCTTAATTTCTCCAGTGCACTGCTGTCTCCATATCTGTGAAACCACTGGTGACAGCGAGTCTCCTCTCCCATGTAGTTAGAGTTGGCTCTCATCCCGCAGGGATATTCCTTTTGTTCTGTTGGCAAATCTCAGAACAGTGGATTGTACCCTCCTGACAAGCCATGTGGGTACCATGTAATCTCAGTTCGGTCCCTTTAATTCTCTCCTTAAGTATGCACACATATTTGGGGTGTCTGCACTTATCTCAAAGCCTGCAATCTCATGCTGTGCACTAAAAGAGCACTGCTCMGCTGATGAGCACCTATTCAATCTGTTATTCTTTGCTGTATTCTTGATTTAAAATTCTGAAATATTTTCTTTATGCAGTTTTCTGTAATGCTTGTCACTGCAGTGTGAGATCTTCACAAATACGAGCTGGTTCATTTTAACAAAAAAATTGTTCATGACGAGATATCACAACATTGTCCTTTTTTGGCCAACGGGCAGCTAAGTCAGCACTGCAGCTGCCCAGCTCGAGCCCACGGGGACTCGATCTTTTAGAGCACTTACTGTGCGATATGATGCTGTGAATCACCCAAGCATAGCTCTGCCTGACTCGGCTGCGGCGGAGAGCTCAGCACCTCTGCAAACCAAACCGCTGGGCTTGGAAGTCAGGCACCTCGAAAATAAAATTAGAGCCCATCTGTGAAAGGGCTTGGCTCAAAAACACTTCCCAGCACTCCAGAACAAAGGARGAGGTAGGATCCAGGGAGGTAATTTAGTACTTTCTTTTCCCACAGTCCSCTTCTTCATTCACTTCTAGCTTTTGTAATATAGCATAAGTAAAGATGTTATATCTTGCCACAGCCATGGGATAGGTCTAATTTGTGTATTGAATGAAGGGATTGGGAGGAAAAATTCTCTCTGACTGTACAGTTAAAACTGTGTCTGAATAACCCATATATGCATGGGGGCAGAATTAAGGTAGCAAAAGTAATTCTAAATTAGCATTTTCTAACTTTTGTGTGCCTGCTTTGCCAAGATATTTAGTAATCTTCCAAAGCAGAGTTTTGATTTGTTTTAGAACAAAGCATATTTACTCTATTTATGCATAGGAAATAGCCAGTCCTCTCTTTCTTACCAAATATTCTTGCAAATGGTAGGGTGCCCTTCCCYTGACATTCCTCGCTAGCTCGGGCTCGACATCTGACGGTGATAAACGCACATCCAGCTCAGCATTTCTAACACCTCCTACCTGCTCGGCCTCTCCGTTCGTTAGAATTTCAGCAATGTGCTGGTTCACGGCAGATAACCTCCTCTCCCCTCCCGTGTGCATGTGTTTGTGTGTGTGCCTGTGTAGGGGGTGAGGAACGAGCGCGTTTCTCATCGCCTCAGCATTTATTACATTCCTCTTTCTCTGCCTCCTCTGCAGCAATAAATCAGTGCTACTCGTTACGGGCTGCTCCCTGGGCAATGTCTCGGGGTGGGAGTCTCTCTTGGCTGCAGTCTCATATGTTTTATCAAAAGCGAAAATACGAATAAAGAACCAAACCGACCCCAAATTCTGCTTCCTTCCACTTTGAGAGGAAGGGCCCCATTGGGGCTGTGCCAGCTACATCACCTCTTGCTGCCGGCAGCCTGCAGCCTGGTGCTGCTGCACAGGCAGGAGAAGGCAGTGTGTCAGTAGGATGACTTTTCTGCAGGTAAAAAGTTGTTTTTCTAGCACTACTGACCATTTCCCGCAGGCAGCCCCAGGGCTGGGATGCTGGATGCCTCATTCCTATATGTGTGCTGAGACAGGTGCATGGTCTTTGCACTTCTGCAGCGGGCTAATGGCAATGAAGCCCTAAAAATAGGTTCTGAATGAAGCAAAATATAGCCTGATTATTGTTTACTCTGACAAGACCAGAAGCAGAGGCGCTGGTATTTGGAGAAATTGTAAATCAAGCAACATCACAGTGGGTCTGTGGCTTGCAGCAACACCCTGTAGAAATTTTGCCCAGAAAGACTCTGCCTTCTGATTTGTTGCCTTCTGTCTAATTGCAGTAATCTGTTTTTCCCCACACAGAATTCCTGATTTAAGAAAAGAAAAGAAAAGAAAAGAAAAGAAAAGAAAAGAAAAGAAAAGAAAAGAAAAGAAAAGAAAAGAAAAGAAAAGAAAAGAAAAGAGAAGAAAAGAAAAGAGAAGAAAAGAAAAGAAAAGAAAAGAGAAGAAAAGAAGAGAAGAGAA
>PTEX01000100.1:983224-1010344 GCA_003342815.1 Eudromia elegans
TTCTTTCCTTCTTTCTTTCCTTCTATCCTTCCTTCTTTCTTTCCTTCTCCCCTTTTTTTCCTAGCTTGAAAACAAAGCGACACTTATTTAGTCTGGAGACAGCATGCACTTTTTCACATCAGTTTTCTGAAATACATAGTAGGTCCCTTCAAAGCACCACTCAACATCCTGGGATTTGGGGAAGTCAGTCACAAGGGTCATTTACCCCTGTAGTCATTCCCTCTCAGTGCATAATGTGTAATAATGTTCTGCACAGCAAAACCTTTCCCTTGCTCCCTTTCTCTCTTGCTCTCTCTTTTTTTTTTTGGTATAGTACTGCAGACAATTGCTGGCTTGGARCAAAATTGTTAAATATCAGTGCCTCAAAATAGGATTCTAATTCCATGCTGCAGTGATTCAAATCCAGATGACTTGACCTTGTAAAGTCCTAAACATCTGCAAGCTGAAGTACCTGTAAATAATGTAGAGAAAAGCTCACCACTCCTGAAATAAGGCTGCTCTTAGCTTACTCCCTAAACATGGAAGACAAAATAGAGCTATCCCTATTTGTCCTTTCAAGTGCCAAATAGGCCCTCACAATAGTAAAGGGAGTCTCTTCAAGCATATTTCTGGAGAGGTCTAAAATAAAMAATTATATTGCAAATTGATGCTTTGCATATCTCAAGGGCAATCTAAACACTGAAATCACTTCTGATTCCTCTGCAAGGCCAGATTTTCTACTGATACCAAGACTTAGGAGGATATATTGACCAATGCACAAGCACTTCCTACCCCTGCAGAGAACCCTTCAAATTGAAAATTTCATCCTCCATATAAATATTTATTTATTGAAGATTTATCATTGTTGTTTCTTTCCCAGGAAATAACATTTACCTTAGAATCTGACCTGCTTTTGGCCAGGTGTTATTTGTGCTAGGAAATAACACAGGCACCTGGATGCAAGGCTATATGTGCACSGAGATTGCACTTCAGCTCAGGATGAGACTTGTCAAAAAACTCATCCCTCCTTCCCATTTAAAGGTCAAGTCATCAATTTTCACCTTAATCCAGAGCCCAGGGGAACAAGCTGGGAGGAAAACAGTGACTTGCTGAATCATTGTCTCCTTGTGGTCTCTCTGCCGCCCTGGAGAAGGGCAGAGGCACCTGCAGCAGTTCAGTGTCTCTAACAGTGTCTTCTCACGCTGCACCAGTGCTGGCTCTTGGCTCAGCTGCAGCCTGGGAGAGCCTCCCTGCTGCCTTCCCCCAGCTCCTCGCGTGCCATGAGGGTGCTGTAACTGTGRCATCTGCTTCAGCCAGCACGGGAGAACCAGCGACGCGTTTCATCAGGGCAGGGGAGGAAGACCTGGCTGCAAATCAGCACTTTCCTTTGCGTGCTCTTCTTAGGCAGAAAAGAAATTCGGAGGGAGAGGATTGTATAGAACAGATCAAAGCAGGCAGGGGGGAACGAGTTAACGGGCACACTTCTCAAAAGAAGCAATTCTCCTGACATCTCAAGGGGCTGGTGAAGGGCATATTGCGCTGCCAGTTAGACGCAGCCGTTGGTTTCAARCCCATACTAATTAGCCAGCTTAGAAAAACACGCAGCTCAGCAGTTCTAAATGCAGACTGCAGCCTCTGCCACTCCTCAGCGTGGATATATTTGTCCACATCCTCTCAAAGTGACATGCTGGCACAGAGGCGGCTTGGTTGGAAGTTAAAAGAGAACCTCGGACYAAGTGAGGCTTCATCTGGTATTTTTCTCACTTGCTACATCCAGGTCAGCCCAGGACAAACCACTAACTGAATGGTGAGAGGGAGGCCTGCCTGTGTCCTGGGCTCCCATTTGCACAACGGAGCAACGCGCAGCAGTGCCAAGACCCAAGTCACTTCCCTTCCACTGCACTGGCTTGCACCTGCATAAGCAAGAGCCTCCATCCCTCATCTCCAAGCTTAATTTCACTGGCGGTGAGGAAGGTAAAGCTTCCTCTTGTTCTGTAGTGCAACAGGCATGTTTGAAGAGACAGGAGCTCGGGGAAACTAACCCGGAATGCTGAATAGATGAAAAAAGGAACCAACTTTGTTTTAAATGGCTTTTAAAAACAGTCACTTTCTCTAACTTGTCYTTTACTTCCTGTGCTGTAATTCAGGGTTGACAAGACACTCCTAAATCAAAAAGACCCTGGAATACTTGCTAGTGTTGCTGAAGTGCATCATGTACTGCAGTGACAGGGCTCCCAGGGGYTTCTGTAGATGTATTATGTCCTTTGAAAAGAAGTGCCTCAATTAATTTGTTTAGCTATCCTGAATTTTCCACAAAAAAAGACAGTAAATCGCCTGGTCATTGACACGTAGAGTTGCAATGCCAGACTTGCCATCTACTGCAAAGGAGTGCAGAGGCCATACATTGCAGGCTTCAACTATAGAGTTCCCCTGAGGATGCAGTGGGAATTGTAATTGTGCTAGTGCACTCAGAGAGCTGTCCCTGACTATAACACACCCATTGGCTGGGCTAGCACAGGGCTCACCTCGCCTCCATATCTCTTCCCATACTCTCTGTCTTGTGCATTTAGACTCAGCCTCTTCAGGGCATCATCTGTYCATGTTTGTGTCCAGCTCACAGACCATCTAGGACTTTGAACTTCCATTATTTCCATTATACCTGGAGGACTCATTGCTCTTAAATAATAACATGRTACAGGCCCCAGAAAGCATAAGGAAACTCGCTCTAAAAGGTAAATGCACTTTTAAAATGCAGACATCAAATTTCTCTCCAGCTGGCCAAACACTTCTCTTATCCTCTTATCACCACCAAAACATGTGCTTTTTTTCTGTGTTTTGTTGTGCCTGCAGGATCCTCTTTTGTCTTTGCCTTTATCTGACTGACTGTTCTACCCACTCTTACACTTACAGAGCGAAACACAGGGCACCCACCTGACCTGACTCCAGAAAGTCTCATCTGAAGCATGTCCCCACCATTTCTGCAGAGTCCTCAACGCCAGGATGACTCAGGAGAAGCATGCTGAACTCCTTGCGTGCCTCCTCACCAGACTGTGAGTAGGATGTCTCAGTCCTACTGAGGACTGTGACAGTCCTCAGACTGTGTCCAGAGGATGAAATGYTCCTTYGCACATCACCCTCTTGCTGCCWCGCGGAGTCCTGACTYTACTGCTTTGTTGCCCACCCCATAKACAGGTCTTAGGGGTTTTGGGCTTAGGAATCCCTAACAAACATATAGTGACACCAGTATTAGGAAATGGGGGCATTGCTGCTGCTATATGCAAATAGAAGTTATATTACAGAGAAAAATGGGGGATTCTTGYAATGCACCTTTTTCTTTTGGTGAGTTCCTGCATCTAGAACATTTCCACTATCTTGTGGCCAGTCTGAGTTCTGTCCTTACTTATCTTACACKGCCCTGCCAAGGACTCCCTCTGTATCTGAGGAATCAATGGATGTGGCTACACATTCAGCACCTTCATAGTGGGGCAGGAGGTGTTGGGGACGTTTCTCAGCAGCTAGTGAATGGAGGGATGTCCTAGAGCTCTTTGTACAGCACAATAAATGAGACGAGAATCAGTCTCTGTCTTGAAGATCATTCACCAACACCTATGTGAAAACCTGCACCATGCCTTGGGCAAGGTACGTCCACACTGTCAGCTTAGCCAAGGTGCAGCTTGCTCACCAATCCCGAGTTGCTCACTCTCTACATGGCTAGCAAGCCTGGGATGTTGACTTCAGCCAAAMCAAGGGGACCTGGAGGAAAGGCTCAAGGACATTGTAGTGTGGCCTGAGTGGAGCTAGCCTGGTCACGCAACTGGGTTTCTCCCAAGCACGATCTGGATGTGTGAACCTGCCCACCAGACTGTGGCACAACAGAGAGTCCTTGATCTCAGTGAATTTAGGCTTACTCTTGAGCGTGCTCTTTATTTTGGGGTGCGATGTTAGTCTCAGGGCAGCTCACATGGTGAAACCAGTTGACTTTCAACCACCTGTATCTGATCTCTGCTCCTTCCAGGTGTGGAAAGTTTTCAGTGCAAGACCTGGCGTGGCAAGCAGGGACYCTGGGAGCAGAGGGCATGGGCTTGTTCTCCCGTACCATCTACCCTCCAGTTACTGCAGTGAAGCAACACTCTGCATCTYCCTATTTATACCATTCTGTTTAAATATATATACTTCTAATGACTGTAAAGAGCAAATCCTTGGCRGATGTAAAACAGAACCATCCAACTTATTCATGAATGCCACTCATAACTTTATGCCAGAAATTTACAATCCCTTTCTGTGTATAGAAAGTTTCCTATCATGGTTTTACATACACTCTGAAGCTCTGCTCTGGTTGGAAACACTTGGAGTAATCTCTTTAGAGATAAATAAGCCTTCTGCTGAAAGTTAAATTATGCCATTACTTTCTGGATGTTTATAGATGTCATTTTGCCTTGTGTCCATGCCTGGATCCAAGACAGCCTGAAGCTTTGTTTTCCATTTCCGAAAGCTCTCAAGGAGAGACTGAACATATATGCAGAGCAAGGGCGGAGGGGCAGAAAGCACYATCCAACATTTGTTTCATAAACAAACATGCCTGGTTTTGAGCCTTAAGTGGCAGTTGACTGACACTCCAGCTGTTTCCTTGGCCAGGTGTGTGTTTAGTCTAGGCTCTGGCTCCAGGCTGGAACAGGGCTGGGAAAGGATGATGCCAGATGTGGGCTGAGGGTCTGGGGAAGCAGAGCACAGACCTCTGCCATAGGGGAATGAAATTCTCCCCGTGAAAAAAACCCATATGTAGCCACGCTTCTAAAAGTTGCTCTGCAAATAGTATGTTGGAGGACTCCACYGATGCTTAGCTGGATGCCCCATGGGTGGAGAGATGATAATTTCAAGGRATGCCTCTGAGAAAGGGAGTGTTCCTGGTATCGTGACTTAACAACCATGCTGARGGAAATACATGCAGCTTGGTGCCCAAACCAGATGTTTTTGATACTAGGCAACAACAAAAACAGTAGTTTCTAAACAGAGCTAACCTGCTACATAAAATTAGGGGTAAGCCTTTGCGATAAACTACTCGGAATCTTCTATTATTTCTCAAGTAAGTGCTGGATTCAATTAAAAAATGTAAGAGAGAAACTAGAGGGATAAGGTGAAAGCCAGTAAATCATTGTACTGTCAGGGTGTATGGGATCCTTTCTGTGAACAACTTTGGTGAAGGGAAGAAGGGGAGGCAGGTGTCATGTCCTTCCAAAATCATCTCACCCCGTCGACATGCTGAAGTCAGGAGCTTCAAATATATTCCCTATATAGTCAAAGGATGGAGTGAGGCACATCCAAGCAGCAGCTTAACAATATGAATCACTCCCTGGAGATCCTAAAATACCCTGCTAACTCACTAACCTCAGCTAAGAGTCTAAAACTGAGCAAGATGAATGCCTGCCTTRCTATATTAATGCTGCTAAATCATAGTCGTCAATGCTACTTTGCGTCTGGAAATCATAAAGCTGGATGTGAGGAGAAAATAATTTGGGTTTGTAGCAAACTGTGCTGCAGCTATCCTGAAAATTTTCRTTCCTTGTGCTGTCCCCTCACTCGTCAGTGACGAGAGTTGTACTGGCTCCTTGTSCAGACAGGTGAAAGACATTAAAATGTTTTTCAAAACAAAAGAGAAGCTGCTGAAGCAGTGTGAGGTTGGAAACATAGCCTCAGCATTCCTATTTTTTCTTCCAATGAAGAAAATTTTACTGAGGTTATTATGCRTAATTGAGGAGGTTGAGAAGCAGTTGAGGAGCAGTAGAAATAAAATAACTCGATGCCATAAATCGTAAAAAGAAGGATTTTTTAAGAGACRGCAGACAACATTCACTACCTTCCTAACAACGCACTGGCAAAATGCTTAATGCTTGGTTATCTGCCACAGGAGCATGAGCTTTTCTTCCTGTGAGCGCTGTGGCTTTGTCTCTATGTTCCTTTTTCCCAAGAGCTGTGAAACAAGCTTGGACTTCAGTGTTTGGGATTGAGAGGTAGGAGTCCTTTGAAATGAAGAACCCATAGTCTAAACAGTCAGAATTCAAGGAAATAAATTACCCACCTTATTTATACCTGACTAACAAGACATGTTAAGACGCATATTGGAGCTGCAGATAATCCCAGTTCAGCAGCCCAAGAAAAAAGCTGGGATCCTGTTAAGGCAGAAGGAATCATTTGGATGTGAATGTATATATATGCATTTAAACACTGGGATAGCTTGAAATCCAAGAATAAAAAGCCTTAATAAACACCAGCTTGAGCTTTTTGGAGCAAAGAGTTGCTTCTATTGCTACTCTGTTGCTGGAGAGATTAGCAGGGTATTTATTGCCTTTTACATTCACATTCTGGCTTCAATGCCTTGGTTTCTAATGTCAAACCCAGGTAGTTTCATTGCTCCATGTTGGTCAGCAAGACAGCACAGTAATAGGCATAACRGTTTGAGTGGTTATATGTACTTAAGTCACTGTCTGGGAAATGGTAAGAGCTGCCCCAGCCAATTAGAAGTATTAGACTAAGCCTCTATCTTGGCTACCGAGAGGGTTTGTAAGCTGTCCAGGTTTTTGGTCTTGGGTTTTGTTTTATCCTCCCTGTATTAACGGCTTGCTAGGAACTAGACAGCCACAGCCTCATAAAAATGTTTTTCATGGACTTCCAATGAGCGGARAGCGTTTGGCAAACAACAGGAGCAAATCCAGAGCGAATTCCCATTCCCAAAGTGCTAAATCCATATTTAGGTGCCAGAYGAGGGGAATCGACCATGCCCACCCCAAGCTCCAGTGAGATGGATGAGCCAGCGCTGCATCGTGGGGAGCAGGGCACCAGCGGCCACTGGTGTCCTCAGCAGATGCCAAGAGGAGCCACCGGCCGGCTCACTTTAACGCTGGAYATTTCCAAAGGAAGTGGGTTTCCCAGACAGATAAAAGGCAAAATGTCTTTTGGTTTCTGAGGAAATGCAAAAGAAAGAAGCTTGCAGAAGCAAATGGGTCCTCTGCCCCCACCTGCAAAACTGATTTACCAGCATAKCTGCATGTTGTGTTGTGGAAATAAATGTGGCTGGGGTTGCCCAGTGCACACCGGGTGAGTTTTTGACTTCCTTAAGAACAGAGCTACCTCATTTCTGGGTAATTAGGTAGTTGGAAGCACTGGCTGGGCCCTAAACAAACATCCTTTACTYGAACAAGGAAAGTTATTGTGTGGCCTTTCAGGATACAGGTTTCTGTAGTATGCAGTGACTCTAATGTCTATTAATTATTTCTAAAGAGTTTAAGCATTATCTGCCTTTGGGTAAATTCTTTCTGTATACCATAACCTAAACCGTGGGAGGAGGGAAAAAAAAATACAACAGTGTTTTGCCATTTCACCTACTCAAACATAACAGAATCTTCTTTTAATCATTATCGCCCTCACCATCGCACACGGAGCATAGGATTAGCCAGAGGTTAGCAGGACAGTTTTCTGGACTCCATCCCACGTGTCACTGACTGACTAATTTTTAAGAGCACAGTTACGTATGAGGCCTTTTGTGCCTCGCCTCTCCTTGCCAGAGGCAGCGAAAGGGGAACACGACTCATTGCCATCGTGAAGATTTAAATATTGTCAGTATTGTCAAGGCTGTTGTCATGAGGTGAAGAATTAGGTGGGATTCTACTCCATGGAGCTTGGACCAAGAAGGGTCTTGTGAAGAGACAATCTGAAAGCTCCAAACATACCTATTCCTCTAGAATAGGCAGTTTTTGTATTAAAGGAAAAAAATATTGCTTTCCACCTCGCACACTGCGTGAGTTTGCATGGTCCACTTGGGCCTCCTCTCCTTCATCTTCATCTTCTGTAAAGTCCCAAGCCCAGACCCAGATTATTATAATCAAGGATACCTCAATTAACCTAACTGTCACTTCTCACCGACAAAGTATTATTTAAAGCACTAGAATTGTCACTTATAATGAAATAGTTTTGCAGCATCTWTCCCCACTATTTTTTCCCACAGTCTCAGGCACAGGATCACAGGAGAGCACAGTGCAKAAGACCAAAGGAAAGCTGCAAGCCACAAATTGCCTTCAGAAAGCAAAGCTAAATTCTTCTCATGGTTGCACAGATGAAAACAAAATGCACTTGGTTTCTCCATACCCAGCAGCTTGGCACTCCTCAGACACCGTGGAGGAAGACAGGACTACTGTAACAAATACCACCCAGCCAATTTCAAAGAAGAGTTTCCCTGTTTACTTCCATCAGTGTTTATTAGCTAGGGAGAGCAGTTGCTTCGTGAGCTGGTCAGTGCTGTGGAGTGCTGTTGAGCCTAAATTTTCAAAAATCAGAATAGAGTCTTTCAGCTTCCCTAAACTGAAAGGGCTTCCACCTTTTCATGGGACTTTTCCCTTGAAATATGCAGCCACAATGGTTCCCTTATTTGACCATAAAGCACCAGGCATATCTGTCAGCACTCAATAAATTCACGTTAATAATAGGTCCTCAAAGAGCTGCATACTGCTTCCAAGATACCTCAGCGTGTGGGCAGGAGAATGGTCTCCCCACAAAGAACCCTGCTTAATGGGACCCTTATAAATGAATCTGTTTTCTTCTATGAAAGACTAGATTTATAGCTTAATGTGCGCACCCGCCAGGCACGTTTGTCCAGAAAAAAAAAGAAAAAAAAAATGCCCCTTGTTCGTAGTTTATCACAAAAGTAGGAGTCACACAGAAGTAATACAAACAAGCKCCATCTTTTCCATTCTCTCAGCAGAAGTATGGGAGCAAAGAGGACTACAGAGTATCGACTCATGTCTGACTCATTTGCTGTGTCCTGGCAGGCAACTCAACCCTACCAGCAGTCCATGCAGGTTTGTGCAGACACACAGCTCTGCCCGGGCAGGGCAGCAACTCGAGGAGCTGCCTCAGGGGCAGGGGCTCGGGGGCTGATGCATTGATTCGTCACCTCATCTGGCTTGCCTGGGCCTTCCTCATCCACAGCTCGTCCTCGCACCATCCTTGAGCCTCTCCTGATGTTGCATCAAGTTCCCTCTCATTGCCCAGGGGCTTTCTGCTAAAAGTCTTGAAAGGGTGAACCTCTTGATGGAGGGTGCATCATTACACCATTGCTTCAGCTAGCYCCAAGTCTGGGCTGAGCTAGGTACAATGTCCCACGAGGAGGAAACATGTCCCACTTCCACTTAACTTGCTTTATACTGCAGTGTAAGAAAGAGATACCTAAGAAAATCTCAGGAGAAGGAGTGTGTCACTGGAATCTTTACATGTCGTTAACTTAAGTGGCCAYGTAAATTGCCTTCTGTGGATGAGCTTGCCTGGACCCATCCAAGGACCTCTAACACATAAGGGCAAAGTGCTTGTCTAGCCCAGCACATGCCTCCTTTCCCTCCATTCCGGTCAACCCTAAGTAATTTCCCRAGGGGCAACAGCATCTTGATGGCATGATTACTGCAGTAGAACAATGGACAGGGTATTTCTGTGTCATCTTCTGAGCCTCAGGAGGCAGCAACCTGAGTTGGCACAAATAGTACAGGCTACTCCATGTAAGCCATGACGACACAGCAGAGAGGGATTTTGCACGTGGCCGTCAGATTCCCATGCCTAGTCAAGCACTGACATCGTGTGAGGAACAGTTACACTATCATGCATCATTCCCTCCACGATGGATAGAAGGAGGACACCCCTCTGGAATGTTGACCCCTTACCTTCTGAAAATGGCCAAACCCTACAACACGATGACGTTAAGCAGTTGGATATATGACTAAATTGCAAACAGTAATAAAAGCTGACAAAARCTACAGGGTGCCAAAGCTAGCAGAGACCTTGATAAATCATGCTTGCTGGGTGACTATCTTTGCATATGTCTCAGCTCCTGTTTCCAGGTGTGGTCCCTGGCTATATCCCAGCTTGGTGCAAGGATATGACTCAGAGAAGACATTTCAATGGAAAAGAAGCTGAGTATACCCTGGAAGGGAGATAAGGCATATTCAGAAAGATCCCCTGGTCTTAGTGACTTTAGAGAGAACCAGAATTGCGGGTCCTACAAGGTAGACACTTAACAGGCCTTGGAGGTTCCTGAGGAACATGGAAATGGAAAGAATTTCTTTYCTCTATATCATTAAGTTCCTGAAAATGTACTCATGAAATCATGATAACTGTGACTGCAGACAGAGACATGGGAGGGAAAGATTAAAACTGCCTGATGAGACTGGGGTCTGAGAATAAATACATATATACACATGGCTGTAACTGATGTTCCTGAACATAAATCTGGAGTAATGTTGTCTTCTACCATTTCAGCTGCAGCTATACAGTGTTTAAAGCTAGCTTCAGATCCCACAGGAGAAGATGAAACTGATATTTTATTTTGAGGCTCTGCCTTGTTCAGAGGGATATTAGGATCCGACRAAGAAGTTAGCACTTACCCAGGTGCTTACATGACTGACCAAACACAGAAAGGGCCAGAAGAACTACTTGCAATGGTTCCTGGGCTGGAAAGAGGAATTTACTTAGCGACAGACAAGCTAGACTCAAACCTTGACAGCACACACCTTACCTTCCAGGGAATCATTCTGCCTTAGCACTGTAGCTTTTATTCATGCACCTTACCTCCTATGCTTGCTATGAACCTAGGCTGTCCAAGGAGATACTTCTCCAGTCTATCTGCAAGATTGTTCAAAAGACAGCTGTTTGGTGCATAGGAATGGGATTGAACTCATAAAAAAGCAAAGAATACTTAGAAAGCCATTTTCCAAATGAGATAATGATCTGGTAGATCTCTATTTTCAAATATCCCTTGGAGCAAAAGGAAGGAACAACAGACTCATCTGGATTTTTTTGGTTGTTTCACAAAATCTGCACTCCCTCTGAATTTCAGAAATTGTTAACCTCTAAAGGAGTTTGCTCTGTTAGCCCTACAGAGCTAGTCATCTTCATTAGAAATCAAACTGGGTCATGTCTCAGATAGCAGCTTCCATGGGGTTAACAAAACTACATCACCTCATTCTAACCTTCTCCCTTTGCCGTGGTCCTGATGCTGAATGAAATATGACTGTAACCCTGTGAAAATGTGATATTTATCTGCAGACCCACAGAACTCATAGCTTTGCTRCTTAGCTGAAACAGCAATGTTGTTCAATCCTCCTCTTAAAACCTCCTGTAACAGAGACTCTGTCACACAGCCAGTATAGTCCAACYATTTATTCTCTTTTCCTATAGAAAACTTGTTTTTCTAACAGCTAATCTTYACCACAGTTTTAGCACATTSCTTCTTGTCCWGTCTTCAGTGACTACACGGAGCAMTYTACTCCCTATTTTGGCAAAAGTCRTTCACATAATAAMAGTCATAAGAAGCTCCCGTGCCTCCTTCCAGTTTTCCCCATGTCTTTTACTCTATTCAAAGGAGTTACTTGACCTTCCAGACTTTAGAAAGGTGAATTCATGGGATCCAACACTTCCCTGAAATGAGGAACTCGTGCAGTATGACGGAGAAGAGGCCTTTCCTTGGCAATRCCAGCAGTGTACCACAGGACTGAACAAACCCACACCAGGGTGCGGCCATTGCAACTTCAGTATTTCACGGAGCAGGTGTGTCTTGAGTTGTTTTAAGAATCAGGATGTTTGTCAAACCTTAGCTGCAGGAATGCTTTGCATATAGGGAGTGGCATGGAAGAAGTCACAAAGTCCAGGCTTGGATCAAAAAATGATTGAATGGCAAAGGGAAACATAATTATTGAGGTTGATGCAGCACTTAAAAGTACCTGCAGCTCTGATACTCCTCTGTAGAAGAATGAAAGCAGGGCACAGCGAGACACAGAGACATGATCTATGTCAGCCGACCTTCTGTGTCTACAGCACAGCTGTTTACGTCTGAACTGATSACCATTGGATCCCTCTTCAGTCAGAGCAGAGGAGCACARGACTTATTTCAAAGGTCTGCCTTCACATGAGATGCATCACATCTAATCATGCCYATTTTCCCTGGTGATTATGGGACATGTAGGATGCCTAGCAGTYGATGTCTTTATTTCTTGAGAGGAATGCTACCCAGAGACATTGTGTTTGGGTGAAAAACCTTTGGTGTTGCTCTTAAAATGCTACTGTCTGGACCTTCCTTATTGTTATAAGAAAGGAGCATGTTTATCTTGCATCCGTCTTCATTCCAAGATCCTCAAGCATCTGCTTCACATGGGACCAATCCTCTGACTGATGTTTGAGGAGAAAACTCTGGCCTCTGCTATTCCTGAGCAGAGATGCAAATGCACACAATGAGGAGGGGYTGGTCATGCTGTACCTATGTGTCACATCCATCCACGACTGCAGGATCTTCCTGAAAATYCCTTCTCCATCACCTTTCAGGAAAACCTTATGGAGACCATAAGCCGAGCTGTGTCCATCTTACAAGCTGCATGCAGATGTGAAGTTTGTAACTGTCGATATTATTTCAGTGGGTTTCCTCATTACTCACAGGTATTATGAAAACCTAAACTGCTGATAGCAATGCTATCAAACTGCTTTTGAAAGATGTACAATACAGCACTGCATCACAAGGGTCTTCAAAAGGAGAGTAGGAAAGGGATAGAGAAAGGAGCAGTGGGAGGAGGGAATAGAAACTGTGGGATGGAAGAGACTGGAGGAACGAGAGCACTGGAAAGGCTAACCACCACCTCCTGCTCAATATCTGCCCCAAGAAATGCTTTGTGTGTGTCTTTCGGGGCATTTTAGGCCGCCTAGCTCATCTCCACCACTTAGGGAGAA
The DNA here is from genome assembly GCA_003342815.1 of Eudromia elegans. Taxonomy (NCBI): domain Eukaryota; kingdom Metazoa; phylum Chordata; class Aves; order Tinamiformes; family Tinamidae; genus Eudromia; species Eudromia elegans. The sequence goes on from PTEX01000100.1 coordinate 995,957, forward strand.
GGTTGCCTACAAGCAATGTATTTTCCAGTGGKTTGTCCAAGCCCATGTTTCTTGTTCATCCCAGTGGACTGAGTAGCTACGTGAGGCTTAGTCAGCAGACTTCACTGTTTATGGAGAAGMAGCTGTAGTTTTCCTTTGCTCTGTTTTGCTCTCTTCCTTCAAGTTGCTCCTCATCCCACCCTCAGCAACTCTCTCCTGCCCCGGTGTTTTCACTCTACTGACTCCTCAGTTATTGTTATCGCAGTACTTGTAAGTACCAGACACTGTTTAAAAGTGCATCCACAGGACCTTAGTGCTGTTTACTCCCTTCTGCTTAAAAGCAGCCATGTGGTGAATGTGACGTATCAGTCATACAGTTCAGAGGCAGGGCATTTCCCACATTATAAATGGGTGGATTGCAGCCACAAAAAGTTGAAACGTCATTTAGAAATGCTCCTATTTCAGCGGGAGGATTGCTCATTACTGCTAAAAAGTACAAAAAAACACGGCTTTATTCATAAAGCCAAAAACATAATCCCCTGGCAATTTGTATATGTCAAAATGCTGATGGTTTTAAAAAGCCTTTTAAGATACAAGTGTCTCTGTGCCAACCTAAGATTCAGCAGTAAAAGCAAACACAAAAATGGAATAAACACCGTGATGACAAAAAAGAGGAGTTGTTGCAATAATGTACTTTTCCAGGAAAATTAACCGTAACAGGCGTCCGTGAATCATTGGAGTTTTCTGACCCGTAGCAGCTCCTGCTTCTAACCATGATTTCGTAACCTTACAGTATTACTATTTCCACAGTAGCATTGGCAGTAGCTGTGTAAAGGTTGTTTGACATAGAAAGAGATTTCTCCAAAACATCCTGAATGAGATTTTTGAAAGCTGCCTAGAGAATTACATTAAATGAACAGGAGCTACCTGCCTAAATTATTTACAAATCTCTAAAAAAATCTCCTTCCTGCTCCCTAATGCACAAATATTTGTAAATTACGAGGCCATCCTGAAGAAATACAAAGAAMAAATACTCTTCCAAGGAAGGAACGGGCCTGTTAACTCAGATCTTTCAGAGTATGAAGAGGGAAACCATCTGGCTAGTGCATTGCGTTTCAGAAGCAAACATAGTGAAGATAAAGTTAAATAGGCTTAAGTGTAAAACCCATGTTCAGTCCTCCTCCCCAAATGCTCCTCCATCTCAGCAGAGGTAGACTTTGCAGTTTGCAATCTGGCAGTTGCTCAGGCAATCYCTTTGAACCCTGGAAGGTGAGTGCAACCCATCCCTGCTGCCACCCAGAAGGAYGCTGGGCTGGAGGCATCAAGGGGATGTACTAACGCTCGCTGGGAGAACGGGAACAGAGATTTGGGACAGTGTCCGAGCTGGGGATGCAAATCAAGACTTCTGAATGTGGCATTTGCCTGTGGGAAAAAAACCACAGTGGGGGCCAGTATCAACTGCAGGATGCTCCCATGATTTTTAGTAGCTTTCGTGGAATAAGCTACAGTGCCTGATCCCTGCTCAGCTTCTGCCCGTGCTTGCTGCCACAGCTGGGGATAGGCAGCATTCCTGCAGACAATTACAGCAGAAAAGATGGAGTAGACATGAAGGATTAACTGTTCTCACTCATTCTCTGACGTGCTCCCTCTGGATCACAGCTTTTGACACATCTGTGTGTCTGCGAGTGGTGCTGGACGTGCTCTGCTGATGTTATATCCATCACGAGCGCTGCCTGTGTGCACACGCACAGACACATGCACAGACACACGCACGCTCGCCACGGCAGGGCGATTTGCTCTCTAAACAGCAGCACGTTCCCAGCAGGGTCTCAGGGGCCACTTACTCCAACCACACACGTGAAATCCTTGCCAAGAGCTAGCCACTGGTTGAAGCCTCGTGTTGCCAACCGCTGTTTGATAAACCCCACTCTGTTTGCTCGCAGGGATTCAGACTCTAGCTAATCTTTTTCAGTCCTCTTGGGCTGGCATTTCTCGCCTGCATAGATAGTTTCTGGCTTCCTTGCCCACAGCATCTCTGAGACTGATATTATTGACATCAATCTAGGAATACTAGTGGTGGGGAAGTCTTCAAGTCTTCATTACTGGATTATTTTTTTCTATTGTGGTATCACTATTCCAATTCTTGCTGGCTTTTTCACTTTTTAAAATCTGTTTCTACAAAAATTGAAATAAGCTACTCTGACCAGAAAATATTAGTTCCAGAGTCATTCAAATTATTATTGTAGACATTCACTGGTTATGTGACCTAATTCAGGAGAATTKTTGTGAATTTGCTGGAGTGATATTAAAACAACATGCTTCCTTTGACTGAAGTCACAAAACCTCACCATTTTCATCCCTTTTCTTAATAAGAAATTGTAATACGGAAGTTGGCTGGTCTAGAAATCATCCTATCCAATAAGGACAGAAGCAGACTGATGAATGAAGTGGCTTGTGGGATGACCTGGCAAGGGGGAGAATAGAAGGAAATTCTTCCAGTGGGTGCTTTCGGAAGGTGAGAGTCTTGGGAAAATGGGAGGTTGAGAGCTTCACCAGAGAAAACACCACCTCTTTCACAAAAAGGAAGTTCAGTCACATTTTCTGGAATACCCACATAAGAAAATACCTGAAATGTAATGAGTTTTCTGTCTTCATCACTATCATTTGCTTGGATACGACAAGCTAGGGGGAGCAAACAGGCACGGTGGGCCTATGTTTCCTCCTGGGTAAAGTGAGTGGGGTTTATCAAACAGCGGTTGGCAACACGAAGCCTCAGCCAGTCGCTAGCTCTTGGCAAGGATTTCACGTGTGTGGTTGGAGCAAGTGACCCCTGAGACCTCGCTGGAAATGAGGTGGTGTTTACAGAGCAAATTGCCCTGACTGGGTGAGCGTGCGTGTGTCTAGGCATGCGTGCAGGCAACGCTCACGACGGATATCACATCCGCAGAGCACTTCCAGCACTGCTCCTAGAAACACAGACGTGTCAAAAGCTGTGATCCAGAGGGAGCAYGTCAAAAGCCCACCAAATGACCTACAGCAGCTGGAAAATGAAAAATTAACAAGGATGTGGGAGAGAGCTTGTTTGTCATCACAAGGCTTACATGGTTGTGAGAAAAACCTACAGAGATGGAGGGATATGGAGGAAATTTCCACCACACAGGCCATGGGAATCAGATGACTGACAAACGTATGTGRTATTTCAAGAGTGCTAGACAAAATCCTGGAGCAGGGATTGCCTCAGAAGTGTTGCAGACTGTATGAGAGCTCTGTTCTTCTGTGCAACGCCAGATGTGGAGGAATCACAGCAGTGGTCACCTTTGCCAAGGGTCCACACATGATGTCCTCATTGATCCCAGCCCGGACAGGAGCAGGAAAGTGCAGCAGTGTTGTATGAGTATGCTCACCAGCTTGGAGGGGCACTGAACGGGCTGCCCTTTCTCTCTGTGCTGACTACAAAGGAGCCTACAGAACTAGGTTAGGTTGTATGGTTAGCCTTCTGAGAGCTAGAGCTAAATAAGTTGGATCCATGAATGCCTACATGGAGAATAGAAATGTGAAAATGGACTCTTCAACGTGGTCGATAATGGYATAATGAGATCCAATGGTTGAAAGTGGAAGCCAGGCAAATTTAGACTAGATACAAGGCACATTTKTTAACCACAGAGTTCATTAACCACTGGAAACATTTATCCAGAGTTGTGGTTGATTCTCCCATCTCTGGCAATTTCAAAATCAAGATTGTACGTTTTTTTCAGAAAAGATGTTCTTTGCTTCCAGCAAAAGCGGATGCAGGAAATTTCCCTTGCACCACTCTGACACAATTTAGGCTGGAAGTTACTGCCAGACACGTAGAATTGGAGGATTAAATTGAATAAATACCTGTGCCGCAGATATATTCTCCTTGTTGTYAGCACTGCAAAGGTGCCAGGAATACCAGGAATCTGATCTATTGTATATCCCAGCACATAGATCTAGATGGAACTCAAGGCAGTACGGAGCTTGTGTAAGATTATTGCTGAAACATGATATCAGTTTAAGCTTCAATTTCTAACGGCAGCCTAAAAACTCTCAAGCGCCAGCTTGGATTCAGTTGGATTGTGTAATGATGATCTCCCTATGAACACGCCTTGCGTTCGTGTAACACAGGAGCGTAACGCTACCTCATGGCACAGGCTCAGCGTCCCCCTCGCACGTCTGTATCGCAGCGGGATCCTGGGGGGATCTGCAGATGGGAATGTGTTCAGAGCGGTTTCCTTCTGTCACTGCTCCTTAAATTGGTGTTTTCTCAAATACCATTAACCATAGCAAAGAATTCTTAAGAACAAAGTAAGCAAAAAGTAACACCTCCCCCTATACAATTTGTGCTGWTCTTTTTTAACCATAGTACTCTCAGATATGTAAAAACCTTTTTTTTTTTAAAGTGCTGAAAGGCGTTGCAGAGAAACAAGTAACTGTCAAAGCAAGCCTTGTTTTAGCTGGTATTTATAAGGGGGAGGGGAAMCAGAAACCTTTGAGCATAAGAGCAAAACAAACCACAGAAAAGGGCTTAGATACTCTTCCTAGTTACTTATTGAAAGGTAGTTCTTCACAGATAGCAGTTAATCATACAGCTAAATCAGTAACTGCTGTTACTGATAAGCATTAGCTCATGAGACGCACTCTGTGTTAGCGAACATCCAACTGGCGCCAAGATGTGCATCCCAGATCAAGATTTAAATTGACACCAGAATTAAAATAATGCTAAATAAAGTTTATTAGTGGAGCTATTAAAGCTGTGATGATCTGAAAACACAAATAATGTTTATAGGAAGTGGCCACATCTCTTCGTAAGCCATTTGGAATGACGCTTTCTTGGTTCAAAAGCCTTTCTTTTCCAAGTCTGTAATGGGATGAAGTTTAACTACTTTTAGGGTACTTAGTTCATGTACTGTAACAGAGAACTGAATTTGGCTTGGCTTACTTTATTGGCATGTGTCTTATGTACGTGATCATTTGTACATGGCTTACATAAATTATACGCAAGAGTTTATGTATTTTCCCTACTGCTACAGTTGTGGAAGTATCAGCCAACAAYGCTTCATACTATAAAACTGGAACTGGTGAGACTACAAACCTTCACAAATTCGGATACTATTTGTATGGCAAAGAGTCTCTGGAAGGTCAGTCAAAGCTCACAGTCCATTTAACTGGGAACTGCAAATTCCCCTACACATTGCTGAATTGCTATTCTRAGAAGCACCTGAAAAATCCCCATTTTTAAAAGTAAATAAACCAAAAACATCTATATCAATAAGTCAAGTTAATCATTAAAGTCAAGTAACACCAAAGAGCTTAAACAATAACAGCTATCCCAGCAAGTGAGCCTTTACCGTGCTTGAATGGTCACAGACTATAGGCAGTGGGACATCCAAAAGCGTTTTTGTGCTTCCTTTGCTCTGTCTCCGAGATCTGAGGGCTGTTTCATGAAGGTCATTCATTGTTTCTATCACTCCATACTGTCATCTGAGCAGTTCCAGTGTTATAACTAAGATCTAGCTCCCGAAAACAAGTAAATATGTGTGTTACTTTACGCTACAGGACCCATTGACCTGGGTCTGCAGAGTAAGAGGATGTATCCAGTCCCTCTGACTAAARATTATACCATATCCTATGGCAAAAACAACAGGCAATGGTTGTTTTTAGCAGATTTAACCAACTTCCACTTTAGACATCTGCTTGTATTGTTACGATATATCAGTTACAACACATTCAGCCAAATCGTAGATCAGTGGAAGTCTAGGGAAATTATTTCAGCAATACTGCTGCTGTGGAGGAGTCCCGAGGACAAAGCAATCTGAAAGACAAATAAACATGCGGCATGAAGAGATTAGACAAGGATCGGTGCCATAGCCACGACAAGTGTTTAGTCATCCTAACACAGCCTCACTGAACCCTTGACCAATAAATTCCAGTCTTACTTGTTGTTTTCACTGAAGAATTCAAAAACATATGGGAAACTTAAGCTCTGTGGTAGACATCTGATTCAAGTACTTGCCACATGACTGTGACACCCACTGATCTTTGGTTTGCTCAGATTTAATAACTCTTCAGCATACTACATGCATTATGGAAATATTGTAACCTGAGATGGACTGCCACCACAGTATATGGTTGTAAAGCAGTGGACTGCAATTCTTCCAGCATAGATGGTGGTCTCTTGGTCTATCCTTTTATAATGTAGATTTGTGGGTCTCTGACCACAGAAATTATTCTGACGGAATATGTGACCATCCTTGGCCAGGTCTATGTATTTTCCTTTCCCACCAGAAGGATTGACTACTAAGGGATTTACTTTCTGTGTGAATTAACCAACCTTATTTCCCGCGTCCTACTAAGCTTGGGAAAAACCATCAAGGTTTTGCAGTACATAAGTAGGAAAAAGTAATAGCAAGGGAATTGCGGCTTTAGTAAGAGAAAACCTGTTTCCGGACTGGTGGGCCCTGTTGCATCTGAGAACTCAGAAACATGAATGCCACAAAGTTGTACCCTCATAGAAGATCAGTCTGATCTGACTTTGTTGGGACTTTCAGCAATTTCAGTGTGCAGTTTTATCCCGCCCCTTTCCCTGCACACCTCATTAGTGGATGATGTTGAAACCAATGTAGATGCTACTTACAGGAAGACTGGAAGGTCCTTGAAGCTACCTCTTTTCACCATCGTTATTCTGGAAAAGGAACAAATTTGGGAGTCTGTTTTGGTAATTTCATTTAAGACAAGGCAGGAAGAAGTATCCCAGGGCACTCCTAATAGGAGTATCTCAAAAAAAAAAGACTCAATATTTTGGTTACCAGTACTTATAGTATCTATCTATGCATCTATCTCACAATATCCTATCACCATAGAATTATTTATTACATTAGGCCAAGACTAAATAAAAGGCAGATGCTGTTGTGTAGTAACTACTATACAGTAAAAAATACTCCCTCAAAAAAAAAAAAAAAAAAGAAGTAGAAATTGTTGCTGCTTCTACTAAAATGAAACATAGAAAGTCACTTATTTCCAAGCCATCTATAGCAAGTGCATGATTTAGATGCCTCGGTGACTGCGATTCTTACGCTCCTACGAGGAACGAGGTTCTGAGCACGTAGGCAGCCAGCATTCAGCTCTCCGTACTGCCAGTGGAGACAGGTAGTAGGGATACAAACAAGGGGTAGAGTCGCTTGCCAAAACTAGGATGAAGAATGAATGCTACTTTCTGTATCTTTACCAAAAAGCCAGCTAAACATCTTCAAGTTTACATTTCCGTAACTGTTAATTCTCTGAGTTTGGCAGAGGAAGGAAAAACAAAAAGCAAGTTGAATGATCTGACTCTGGCATACTGTCAGAAAAGTAAGATGTGCCTGGGCTGAGAGCACTTTCAAACAGACATCAACATATGGGCAATTATCAGCTGGGCTCCTTCAGTCTGACAACCAAAGAGGAGATGATCAGACAGCAGAATATGGGGAGCTCTGAATCACCAGCAGCCTCRTGAGCAATGTCCCATGAAGGGCCATGAAGCTGATGAAGGGATTGGAGCATCTGTCACATGAGAAGTGGCTGAGGCAGCTAGGACTGCTCAGTTTAAGGAAAAGACAGCTCAGGGGGATCTTAACAATGTGTACAAATATCTGATGGAGGAGAAGACAAGAATCAGACTCTTCTCGCAGGCACCCAGTGTCAGGACAAGAGACAATAGGAACAAATTTAATTAAGTAAGTTGAAATTTAAGTGGAGAAAACTCCATTTAAATATAAGGAAAAAACCCTTTTACTAGTTGTCGAACACTGGAAGAGTTTGCAAAGGAACTTGCAGTCTCCATCTTTGGAGATATTCAAACCCAACTGGACACAGTCTTGAGCAACATGTTGCAGTCGACCTCGCTCTAAGCAGTGGTTTGGACTGGGTGATCTCCAGATGTCCCTCCCAGTCTCGACCATGCCATATTCTGTGAATTGGAACCCAGGAGATACTCGTAGACAGTAGGAAACTTGCAGAGAAAACCAGCATGCCACAACCAAACGGCCGGCACCTAAGTCTGTGCACCCAAATCAATGAGAAGTGGTCCCCTTTAGCTCTACACTTGCCTTCTAGATTATGGAGAGTGGTTTTTTTTCGCTTGTTTGATTGTTTTTTTCTCCTTACCCTCCTGCCATGGTTGCCTTCCTCTTAAAACCTGCTGGTTCAAGCAATCAGCAGTCAGTCACCTCTCATTTCACAGTCTCCCTTCTGCAGAAGTCCCTTCCCAGGAGACCGCATCCCTGGTGGAGGAAGGAGATGAGGGGTCTGCCTTCCCCACTGGCATAGCAGGGTCCCAACCTGCCCTCCTCGCAGTCTATGCAAAGGAGCAGGCACAGTTTGCTTCCTCCTATTTCACCTCACTTGTCACCTATGCAAACAGGAAAATGAACCAGCCACCCAGGAGAGGGAGAAGAAGGTTTCCCTAAGGGTGAATGGGGGAAGGTGTGGACAGGGGCTCTCATCCTTCCTGCTGATTGCAAGATCAGGCCTAACGTCACATTACCAAGCACAATAGCAAGGACACAGGTTCACGTCAGCTCACAGCATTGCCACTGTTGCCTTTTATTAACTCCTCTGAAATGCAAACAGTGTAAATAAGGCAGAAACAAGAAGGGTCAGTGCACTCGGTCAGATAATTAATGATGTTTTGAATGCACTAAAGCCATTATCAAAAAGCAGCCGGGACATGGTAGGAAGGAAGTGCCCTTTCAGGGATGTTACAAACAGCCTTGCTTGCATACAAACGTCTGTGTGCACGAGCTTGGCAAAAAGCAATTCATTAGAAACAACTGCTCATCAGTGGAGGCATGCTGCAAAAAAAGTGCCTTGCTTAGATGGCCTAAAATGTTGCTTTGATGCAATTTGCTGCTTTCACTCCTTTGCAGTTTTTCATTCTGCATCTTGTTTAGCTTGGGGTGGGGATTAATGAGAAGTGCCTGTAGTCAGCTAAACCGCCGTGCTGGCAACGTCTCGTGAGGAAGCTGCAGGGATCAGTAAACAGAGCTGGAAGGGCGGCTGCCATGAGCTGCCTGCCTTCCTCTGCGTGTGCAAAGCAAGCAAGCAGTGCAGCAGTCAGCCCTGACAGACACGGGAGAGGACACTCCACAGAAAATAACAGATGGCTTCAGGCTCATATTTTGCTYGCAGAAAACAGCGCCCAGGTATCTTGAAAAACGGATGCTTAAGGCTAATTTGGCTCATTCTTTTGGTATGTTGTGGTAAAGGATGAAAAACAGACTGGAAAAAAACGATTTGTTTGTGTATGTGTTTGTGCTCTTTATTTTGGAGGACAGTGAGAAATAGAAAGTCTGAGATGTCTGAAACAAGTATATATGCGTATATATATATATATATATATATTTCATTCATCTGTAATTGTTGATCCACACTTGCCAGCATAATCCAGGACAAAGGGGTCCCCATCCATACATGCATCAGGAAGGTATCAAAGCGGAGAATCTCATAATGGACTGAAACACTGGRGTGATTGCATAGATGCTTGCCATGCCCCACATTCATGGCCATCACCCCATGTACCTCCTCTGTGCCCAAAGCCCACCYTGACCAAAGGCCAGAGCTTTCCCTTGCCACATCTCCCACCATGGCTACCAGAGCACAAAACTGTGGCAGCAAAACCATTGCAGGTGGTRACTGGGAAGGATGTGAGCAGTCAGACTGGGTAAAATATGTGGGAAGGGAGCATTATSTCAGACTACTTAAGATCTGATATCACCTGATATCTGATACCTGATACCCTGCTGCTTGAGGGAAAGGAGGTCCTCATCTCAAGAAYCTACTCAAGTCCTACCTGCCTAAGCTGCATGAGGCCCAAATGTGTGTTTATGAACAACCATGTTGTAAGAAAAGGTTTTCTATTTTGGGTACAATGTGTTGAAACAGGCTCCTGTGAACACTGAGCATGAGCTTCATCAAAAGTCATCAGAAAAAGCTGATGCTTCAAAAAYGAGACATAAACATCTCACTTTGTGATGGGGAAAGGCAGGACATCCAGGTTTACCTGAGACCAAAGGTCCCAAACCAAGGCAGACCCAGGATCTGGCAGCATCAGCTGGGGAATGGATAAACAAGGAGGGATGAAGTGTAGAATACACCTCCCTTTCTCCTCATTGCTTGCCTTCCACAAGGTTATGAATGCTGATCCCATTTCTGAAAGCCCTACTTTTACACATGACAGGTTGCAGAGATTAAAAGGCAAGGAAAAAAAAACAGCCCTCCAGCCATTCCTACTGAGAACTAGTGTCAGTTCTTCCTTCTCCAGCTCTGCTCCACTGCTTCTCGCTCTTCTGAATTCTTAAAAGAATTAAAAATCAGAATGAGCATAGCAAATTGTAGAGATGGTCTGGACAAAGTGTGCATCAGGTACAAAAGGTCTTAGACTAGAATAATCAACTGTGTTAGGGGAAAAGTGTGAAAGATTGCTAAAAATAAAACATGACCAATCTGTTCTCCTCCTCCAGTTTGGGAAGGACTAAGTGATAATAGGGAGGTTTAGCGTCAGCTCTGAGAAAAACATGTTAATGAAATGGAGAGTGAACTACTTCGCGAGGTCTGGGAAGATCCTAGAGCATCTTCTGCTGGAAATCTTTAAAAAATAGGTTAGATAACCATCTGCGTGAAAGGACCCTGACAAGGTAGGCCCTGCTGTGGTTTCTCAAGGCCCTTTCCAGCTTTCAARTCTGCTTCCTGCCCCAGACACGATCCTGCATCCTCTGCTATTACCTCTATTCTGCTTGTTTGATGCTGTCTGACCTCCTTCCAGGCTCATCCATGCTTTTGGCTAGAGCACTCCTGCAGGTTTTAGCAGGTCACAGGTGCCCACCTGAATTTTTCTCTCTTTCTTTTGCACCTTTTTCTGCTCTACTGCCTCTTTCCCTGTCTTTCCCCTGCTTCTCCCCCTTCCAGTCACGGTGATTCTCCATCCTGTGTCCCAAAGCTTTGGGGAGCACTCAGCTTTTCCCCTATCTGCAGACAGACCAGCGAGGAGAAGGTGAACGTTGTCCTTYGTGGTGCTGCTCACACAACATGGAGCTGGATGAGAAATCTCTGCTCTCAGATCTCTGCTTCATTTTTCCATCATTTTTTTTTGTCTGTTTGCAGACAGTGCTTTGGTTACATTATGTTAAGAACTGACAGGTCATTTACCCAAATTTGGAGGCCCTTTCCCTGTTTGCTTGTTTTTGAAGGGGGCTTTCCTTCGCAGAGCTTTAAGCCTGATGCCCAGCCTGGAAGGGCTGYGTGTTTTAATACAATCTCCATCACACTTGCCTCATCTTTTAGAATTTTCTCTGTGCTTTTTAATTTTTCCACATGTGCCTCCAACCCAGCCCAAACCCAAAAGACTTCAATTCTGAGAAGTGTTTTTGAGCACACAATGGTGAAGGACGGCGTCTAAAATTAAGCCAAACGAACAAACATGCCCATAAAAGGAGTGCACAGTAGGCCAAAACCACGTGCACAATTGCAAATCTGTCCTGGGATTTTCATTCCAGTAACAAACCCATCTGAGATTTGCTCTCGCAGTTTACGCTCTCCTCAGAAAACAAGCCTATGGAGAGCGTGATGCAGCAGTTACCATAGCAGCCAGCACAAGAGGAGTCCATTAAGTGATCACAGTCCCGTCTCAAAGTGAATTACCAGGCAGCAGGTGAACTTTTGCACCTCTAAAAATGTCTCCTGGGGCYCATAAGCTGTCATGTGGGGTGGAACAACAGAATGCCGATGCGTTGCACTGATTTGCTGCTGCATTGTTATCCTTGATTATGCCAGTGGTGATTTTTRAGAAGCGCTGCACATGCTTTTCCTTTTTCCTGTCAGGTGGTTTTTTTTTGCTTGTTTCTTTTTGTTTCTAAGCCAAAATAATAAAAACAATAAGGGAGACTACAAGACAGAGTTCTTGAGTCAGTAACTAATGAAATGTGTTTCAGGCCTCTCTGCATTCTGCCACAATTAGATTGTCAACCCTCTCAGGAGAGATGCTATTATCTGCGCGGGTGTGCAAAACGATCTATCACTATTAATCATTGCTGTTATGGTAGCAGGTAGTGCTCCAAACAGATCAACACCTCATTAGGATGGCTGTTATTCACACATGGAAGTCAACGTGATGCCCTTGTATACTCAGGACATAAGGAACATATAAATGGAGCTTGAGGCCGAGAATCATTATATTAAGTGCACTTAAAATATTGCTTTAGATATTTATAAGAACATCCTTAAAAATAGCCTTACTTTCCCCACTCTCCTTTGCTGCCTTTCTCAGCTGAGCTATGTAAATTTATGCTGACAAAAAAATGAGAAAGCAAAAGGAAAATCAAGCTGTTAAACATGGCAAATTATTTTCATGCTTTCAAATGCTTGGCAGGCTCTTTTTAAGTTCCCAAAGGTTACAAGAAGGTTGTGACATCCAAATCACAGTGGAGGTGGGAAGGGAGGCTGCCTCTTGTATTTCAGTCTCATCCTGCCCCATATCAAGATACAGAAATACAAGAGTTTCTCCATCAGCTCTGTGCTAGTGCCCATACCTAGTGGTGGTAGGAGGCCAGACAAGGCTTTTCCACCTCCTTGTTCCTCTCTGGTGATCCTCAGAATTGTTTAATTTCTCTAAATGGGCCTCTAAAACTCAGGACAGTGGAGGACTGAACTGCTATGAAAATGGTGAGGTTCCCCTCAGGCTGGTTGGAGCCTGGAGCTTGGATTGGAAACTGAGATATGGATTGGTCTTATGTGCCCCACCACTGATCGTGGAAGACCTTGGGAACATCCTGACATATCTTGAGTCTTAAGTTAGCCACTGAAACCAAYGTGAACAACAMCACTGATCTCCTCTGTGTGTGGGGATGTGTAAGTGCAGTGAGATGCTGGGAGCACMGGGTTGTCACTGTTCCACAGSGAAAAGGCTAATGTGGGGAAAGCAYGCTGCCTTTCTCAACCTCCTCTCARAACCCCAGCCCYTCAGAGCCCAGAGCAGGGGCTGTGCTCCCCATCCGTGGTGCAGAGGAGCGGGTCCCTGCATGGTTTCTCCTTTTTGTCTCCRTACAGTACAGCTGTGTCGTATTCATAGCAACTGCTGACAAGCCTATCTGCACCTTTCCCAGAAGCWAAGTGTAGCCGTGGACACTGACATCTCGACCCACAAAGGATGAATTTGAGCTTGCAAAAASAGAAGAACACGGTAAAAATAGCAGAATTATTTAACTCAACCTTGGTGCTCTTCCAAAAAAGTCATTTAAAGCCTTAAAAACCCTACACACTGTGACCGCCATAATAGCCACATGAAAAGCTATTAAAAACTTCCTGTGAAGAAAGGTAATGAGAAAACTATAATAGCTGGGGGGAGAGGGGGAAACTTCCAGAGAATTCAGATTGAGCTTGACCTCTGCAAGGTATCCTTTGCTTCCTGTTTGCGGCCGGAGTACAATGAGGCCTGGATTTGTGCTCCACCTTCCAGCGTCCAGGTCTAAAAATGWAACAATGAACCTGTGACACAAAGGACCTGTCTCCTGGAGAGGCAGAATTTAGACCRAACAGCAAGGCACAAATTCTCTGGAGTTTGAGCCATAACGAATTTTGAGTAGGTGGATGGCTTTTTTGTTGCTGTTGTTCTTTTTTTGTTCTTTTGTCTTTCTATTTTTAGGACGACAGAGTTGGGATGATTTCATTAGGATTAGGACAGACTTACGCAGCTGTTTGTTTTAAGTTATTATAACCATTTTAAGGCACTTGTCACCATGGTTACCTAGATGCTGCTGCCTAAGCTGCCTGAGCTGAGACAAGGCTGAGAGGGAACGTGGGGCTAGCTGAGTGGGAGCACGTATGGGAGCACGTATGCATGTCTAATTCTTATGTTTTTCTTGCCTTAAAAGTGCTGAGTTTTAGCTCCATAAGTAAGTATGTAAAGGCCCACTTTCAGTCTGTGCTGAAATGTCACCGAACTGACCACTTGAGGGTCTTCAGAAAGCTCTTGCTTTTGAATGCAAAAAAAACATAAGTACAGTGGGAAAAAATGTGTGTAAGTGAGGCAAAATGGAATTTTCTSGAACAATTCATTGCTTTCATTTTAATTTCATGTGAAAATTTAATATAAATCAAAAGCTACCTCTTATTCGGTTCCACCTGTGCAACCCACTGCTCATGTCTAGTGTGAGTTGGACCAGGCATATTCTCAGCCTGTCAGCAACAGACTGACTAATGTTGAGGTTAGCATGTCTCTGTCTCTCCTGTTTCATCTTGTCTTTCCATAGTTCCCTTTCCTTTCCCTTTCCTTTCCTTTCCTTTCCTTTCCTTTCCTTTCCTTTCCTTTCCTTTCCTTTCCTTTCCTTTCCTTTCCTTTCCTTTCCTTTCCTTTCCTTT
>PTEX01000100.1:1010650-1040737 GCA_003342815.1 Eudromia elegans
CACCTCTTTCCAGCAAGTGTGGTACTTCTGTATCTTGCAATGGGTGATGATGTRGCTTGCTTCAGTATATCCTAGCAGCAGTGGGAGGAATGTAGTTAAGTAAAAATCTTTCAACACTCGGATGTCCATCCAGGCCACAAAGCCCTCTCAGGCACTGTATTATTAAGGATGCCTCTGTCCAGGAAAACTCATGAAGATGCAATAATACCCAAATATGTCCAGATATCATCTGAATTGATTAAAAAATAAAAGTTCTACTGTGATGAGCACTGACACTCTAATTTTTTTCTCCTCTGCCTCAGCTTGGCCACTCTTCCTCACAGAAGCCCCCAAAGCTGTTTAAAACAAAAATCTGAAAACTGTCTGTGCAATGCAGTGTATAAAGGAAGTGCAAAGGCAGTTGGATTTGTTTGTAAATAAAATACCAATCCAACAGCTCACTACATGTTGCATTTTTCTGCAGAGAGGTCTTGCAGTGTTTGGACAGCTGCTGCTCTTTAAGCTTTTGCCAAGYAAGTTAAAAAAAATCACCATCTAACTGCCATATTCACAAATATATAAGGAAAATTACAAGCATTTGAATGCCAGACAGAAACCCTCTTGGAGCTACCAAGGCTTAGAATTTCTTTCAAAATCTTTTAAATCTCAAGGTAGCACGGTAGTCACTTTTCTTTACCTTTCCTGTTTATTTTTACCCTGTATATATGTTCTATGTTTATATGTGCATATATCCAAGAATGTTGTTTCAGGGCTTTTTTTTTTTGCAATCTGGACATAATATCTAATACTATATTTTATTTTAGCTATGACAACTGTACGGAATTTATTATAAACCTCTAGTTTACAAACCTAAGAACTACAAAGATACATTAAAAAGTCTTCTCCGTTAGTAAACGGCACCAGGTAAATCTGCAAAGTATTTGTGCCTAGGAGGAACTACCTGTTCAGAGCACGCCTCKGCGACGTGACCTGTTTCTGCGATCCCGAGCGCAGCCGCAGCTCCCGCGGAAGCCCAGAGGCCTGTGCGGGGTGACGGAGGCGGAGGGTGCGGGACGACATGCCCTGGGGCGTTTGGCCACCGTGTCACTCAAGTGATTCCCTACGGCAGCGAAGTTCATCCTGGCGTTTTCCAAGCGCTAATAATGTTGCGCTTTCTGCTCTGCTTCAGCGTCCTCCGTTGCTGGTTGGAGTGCCGCGAGATAGAGCAGAGACCTGCAAGGGCAGGACGCGATACTGCAGCTAGGGGTATTGGAAAATACATTGCTTTAACTCTTTGCACTCTGAGTATGAGGAGTTAGAGCATGGTGGGCTTGGCTCCTGACTGCAGTGGAAGGGGCTGCCTCTCTTCGTATTGCAAGGTTTTTCTCCTGGCTGTAGCCTGAATGTTTATTTTCCATATATATATATGTATTTTTTCCAGGTATACTTAAAGAAGTTTAATGATTCTGTCTCATGGAAAGGTAATTCAGAAGCTCCAGAAGAAACCTCCCTAAGCAGAGTTTGAGATTGTTTTTCTAAGCCTGCAAAGACTCCAGAGAAGGGATAGTTACTAGACATCATCTGGTATCTAATCCTAGCATGCTCTTCCTAGACAGGGAATATCAAGGCAAGATCTTTTGAGATCAAGGAAAAGCTGTCTTGGAGCCCAAAACTTTGCGTTGCACATTTGCTGTCTCAGGGAGTTGTGTTTGAACAGCCTGGCAGGGGGCTGGTGTCAAACAGCCCCTGGGACCCTGTTTGGGCTCAGGCAGTGTATACACTCTGCACAAACTATTTTCACAGTCTCCCCCAGTTCCATCATTTGTGAAATGGCTTTTTAGCACTTGGTAACAGCTATCAGAGCACTGCAGAGGGGCTGACATGTTTTGTTCACCTCCTCTGTGTAGAAAACATGACGGGTATGAGGATAAAGGGCTGGAATATTTTTCTAAAAGCATATAATCAATGCGGTTTAGATCTAAATCTGAGGAGAAACTGGTTTTGGCAGTAAATTTTCCACTTACTTAACCTATAAATAGCTATTTTGATTACAAAATAGCTATTCATAAATTATACCCCTGATTTGGCCTAAGTGAAAAACAAAATGTGGTCTTCAGAATGGGATGGAATAAAGTCAAACGTTTCCTCGATGGGGATGACAAGACCTTGGCCTCAGATGGTGTTTTCTACTTTATGACCCACCAAACTAGCTTACCATGTGCTCAAAATTGCATTAAACCTTTCTGCAGTCCTTGTGCGTACAGCAAGACATGCTTCCTGAAGGGGACGCAGCTCATCCTTTGGAGATGTTTGTGTTTCTGTCTCCATGGCAAGCAGAAATGATTAAAGTCAGAACCCACCCCCCAAAAATTACTAGTGAAGGTATGGATGGGCAGTCAGATTGCAAAACCATGCRCTGACTTTTAAAGGAAATGACTGCTCTATATTAAACAAACTTAGCAGAATTCCTAGTGCCATAGTCTAAAAATAGCACTCCATGCCTCATTAAGTATAATTTTAGCTTTTATAAACTGCTGCTAAAGCAGATATCAGGAGAGGGGCATTCTCCTTCTGCCTGGGCTGAGGTTTATCTCTCTTGCTCTGCTGGGGAATCACGTCCCGCAGTAGGGACTGTTCTCAGGAACACTGTTTGTGAGAAGCTGGCTGCCCGGTCATCCGCTTTTGACACGGGTTTTACGAACCACAACTCAGAACAGCCACAACGGGTGCTCTGTCTGAGCTGAGTTATAGAAATTAAACTTCAGATAGACCCTAAAACCTGAGCCTTCAGTAAACTGTAGACTTCAATACACCACTTTTGAATCTGAACCTTCTCTCAACCACTCAGTTGAGATGCATTTTCTAATTTGGTTTGGAAGAAACTCTTTGATCATCCAGGATTTTGGTGTCATCTATCATGAACAATATCTTTGCCTTGCTGCATAAATTTGGAGAATAAACCAGCAGAATTCCACAGAAATTATTTTTCAATAGTCTATATATAAAGCAGAAGGGATAAGTCTGTATTTCCATAGGAAAGGACAAAAGACCTATTTAAAAACAGCTAGAAATGCTACAAATTTCCCATAGGAATGTTCCATTAAGGCATGCTTTGGCCGGAGATTTAGGGACTATGAATCCCTGTCTAAAATTAAATTAACTCTGGCTCTGAGGAGTGACTCCTCAGTTGTTCCCAGGTTCCACCAAAGATGCGTCTGAAGCACTGATTTGAAGATGGATCTCAAATCTAGTCTCAAACATAAAAATAAACAAGTTTTGTTTCTTTGAAAGATTTAATTCAGGTAAGAGAATTTACTTAAGTCATTGTTGAGCAAAAAAATATTGTCTAATCTCCTAAATGGACAGCTCTGTAGAATAGGGAATTTATTGAGCAGAATGAGTTTATCAGATTTCTCCCAGGTCTTCCTCTTATTTATTGTAAGCTAATATAGAGAGTTCTCTTTTCCTCTCTGATTTTAGGAATTAGGTATAAGAAAAGCTCAATACCACTAAGTCAGATGAGGTCTTGATCAACATTCACAAGCACCCAGTCTTTTCCAGTGTCTGCTTATCAATGCCTCTGCAATAAGCTTCATGGCTTGCTTTTGCACACTACTGTGTGCTGCCTTTGACCAGGACTGCTCTATGTTTGGACTCTAGCAAAGGCCGTCTGCTGGTTATGTGGTCTCTCCATATTTTACAGGCTTCCTGTACTTTGCCTCCAAACACTTACAGCCTGCCAGCCACAGCTGGTCATTTGCTTTAAAACTCCAAAATGCAGTTTATCTCTCATTCTCTGTTTGTAGGTGATGTTGCAGGACAGATTTTTATTGAAAAAGGAGTACAGGAAGATGCACTTTCCCTCTCCCTGTAAGGGGTCCAGGTAAATTGAGGTTTACTGGCAAGGTCTGTAGGGCCAGCTGGGAGCACTGACCCCAGAGCACTAAGATTTTCCTATCTGAGGGACTGAATGAGAACGAATAATCAAAAAATCATCATCATCATCATCATCAGACTTTCCTTGCTGGTAGTATCCATCTTACCTATTTGCCTGCTTCCCATGGATCCAGCTGTGGGGACAGAGAAGAGATGCTCCATGTGTCTACACAACACAGCATCAGTGTAACTCCTGCAGCGTGGAGGCAGTGATGAAGCAGGGGGTAAACTGCTCACAGGTTTAGTTACAGTGTGGTTACTTGTGCTCGGTACACATCCAGCTTGCTCTTCACTAGTTTGGATTGCAAGGCCTTCAAAACCAACCAACCAAACAAAAAAACTCTGGTGTTTGTAAAAGCAAAAGGAGAGGATGTATCTGTGCAAATAGGTGAAGGAAGACATTCTACCTACCTAGTCAATGCAAGTCTACTCCGGGACAAGGGGTATAAATATATATATTTCTGTGTGTATGCATTAATGTGAAGTTTATCTCACCTGAAGGGCTAGTCTGTTCAGTTTGAATTTTTGGCTGAGCAAACGTGCAAGTGTCTGCACCGTTTGTCTGTCCATAACATGGGACAGGACCAGGTCTTAGGGACAATATTGCCCTAATCCTCATACCTCACAAGAAGCTTGCCTTGTGGTGCCTACCATGAATGAGAAAAACATTTTTCTCGCCAGATCCTTCCACCACAGTGTGCAGGAATAATTTACCCATGCATCTATTAATCTTTAATGCAGATTTCTACCATATGGGATAGTATGATGCCTATATACCAGTTAACCTAATGGTACGTGTGCTACCTGGCACTTAAGCACACGGGATATATGAACATATTTCAGGTGTGTATACGTGTGGACGTTCTGTTTTCAAACACGATGTGTTGATCAAGTCTGGATGTACTCAGAACTCTCACAGTCGTGCTTAAGTGCTAACACACAGGGCCAGCCTCACTTACATGCATGCACAGATCCAGTACTGGCTTATAGACAAATGGTTTCATTTGAAATCCAAATAATGTCTCCCTTCTGATTTCTCCTCCATGCACTGTTTTTGCATGCGTCGTCTTGCAGTATTCAAGCTTCAGTCTTCATAAACAATCCATAAACAGAGAGCCAGTGAAAAGAAACAAATTATGTCAGAATAACAGAAAGCTTGATGGGAGCGCAAATGAGGCAAAAGTCACCAGATTTGCATTTATTTTCCCTAGTTCTCAGATTTACAGGGGATCCAGCAAAATGTAATTTGATAATAAMCCCAGCTAGCTGCTGTATCCAAGGAGAGTGAAAATCCCCTCAAATTGGATGAAACTCGAYGCTGCCAGCATTCTGCTGAATCCCCTCCAGTGTATTTCCAAATCACATTCCTCCTTTGCTCTACTGAGTGCTGCCCAAAGAATCAACAGTAAATCAAGTAACCTGCAATATACTTCTTTTTTATAATGCATCTATAAATTTCATGGAACTATGGATTTCTTCTTATGCAATTTAATTTGAGTCACTTGGGGAAACATTTCCATATTGAAAGCAACTCCTGCCTTTCACTGCACTTTTACTTTGCTTTTACCAAAATTGCAAATGCTTTGGCTTAAAGGGACATACTSAAGGTAAAGCCTGGCTGCACGAAAGCCATAGGACCCATTTCCAGTTGGCAGAAAATAGACACGCAGCTGCTAAGCAGAGTGATCTCATCTCTCCAGCCACTTGGAGATGGGCATGGAGAACACGGGCTTACGAGTGGCACTGGTGTCCCTGCCTCCTGGTTTGCTCTGTCACCTTCGGGATGAAGCAGGAACACACTCATCATTCCCTGCAAGGGTGACTCATGGATGGAGCTGCAGCCAACCTCCYTCGCACWCCTACACCCAGGGCCCAGGAGCACYGGGCGCTGATCTTTGTGTTCCCAATCCGGGACTTCTGTCCATAGGGCTTTCTGGAAACCCCATGGCCTAGTGTAAACTGCAAAAAACCCTTCATGGCACCGAGATTCTTTGTGAATGGCGTWAAAATAATGCTGTTTTGCCATGATTTCTGGATACCCCAGGCAATCTGGGATCTGTTCCCAAAGTGCCTTGTAACACTCATGTTTTCAGGTGGAAATGGTCAAATGTTGCTCTCAGTAAAACAGAGGAGACATTAGTCCAACAGCTTTCAGCTTGTGGTTCTGCAAAAGGCAGTCAGGAAATGTAGGTGTACTGCCAGCAGACTGCAGTCAAGTATGCACGAATGCAACAGAAAATGTTAAGAGGGCAAAAAAGTAGAAACAGCTAAAAAGATCAGTGCTATATAATGAAAGGAGAAATAAAAAGGAGGAACTGAGACCAAATTTTGTACTTAAACACCAGTAAAAGAAAATAAATTCAGCTAAAATCCCATCAGAAGTTAGGTTTGAGTATCTGTGTAGTGTTTTTTCACGGAAAAAAAAAGGCACTAGAAGCTACTTAAASAAAATGTAKGCATAAAYGGGGATTAAAAAGACAAAAAMAAAAGCACATCAAAAGTTTGTATACACAAAGAGAATAAGAAAGAGACAATGGTTAGAACGTACCTGAATATGGTTTGAAYGACCAAGTCCACCTCCAGATGCGTCTACTTTTATGGCGGTCGGTCTCCTGAACTTGTAGCTTCTTCATTGACTTGTACCATAGCTCACAACTGAGAGAGGGCAGGGGCAGCATTTGAGGGGTTYTTCAAAGCGCCAGCTAAGGCCTGGTACACCCATGGTAAAGCACAAACTGACATTGTCATTGGCCCTGTTTTACACAGAGTAAAAGAAACTATGCAAGAGTAATCCCCTGTGTCCTTCACAAGCAAAGTCAGTGCACAGGACTGTGGTTTGTGACGACAACAGCTAAATATTGCAATGTGCAGGTATCAACGAACTATGCTCTATGCCAAGGGACCTCTGGGGGACGCTTATGCCTGAGCTGTTTTTCCAGCTCAAAAGGTGAAGGATTTAGTCCAGATGATGTGACTGAAGGAGCACCCGTGGGAGCCCATGGCTAGGAACAGAATCATAGAATCACAGAATGGTTGAGGTTGGAAGGAACTTCTAGATATCATCCAGTCCAACCCCCCTGCTCCAGCAGGGACACCCAGAGCACGTGGCACAAGGTGGCATCCAGGTGGGATCAGTCTGTTACAAAATTTTTGGTCAAGCTGGCTGACATAGCGGCAGGGTCATAAGC
The DNA here is from genome assembly GCA_003342815.1 of Eudromia elegans. Taxonomy (NCBI): domain Eukaryota; kingdom Metazoa; phylum Chordata; class Aves; order Tinamiformes; family Tinamidae; genus Eudromia; species Eudromia elegans. Next base: position 1,017,754 of record PTEX01000100.1, read on the forward strand.
AAGAAGAGAGAAGGAAGGAGGAAATATAAAAATATATTTTATTCTCCTTCTCTTACTTACACTCATCTATCCCAAATTAAGATCCTAACATTACTTAGCTAACCATCACTTCTCTTTAGTATCTTATGAACAACCCCATTTAGGACTTCATGAATACCTGAGAAATGGTTCATAGAGCAGGAGTGATAGATGTTGCAGTTTGGCTATGTCCCTCAAATAAAATGCMTGCCTTGAGATCCTTTTCAGTGCTGACTATCCAGATTTCCATAAAATAATAGCGTGCATCCACATACCTGAAAATATATCCAATTACCTATATACCCTTTTTATTTTTCCAAGAAAGGGTTGAATATTTTGACTCTATGCACTGTTTACATTTGCAATATWTTATTACTTCTTTTCAAAAATTTAGTTACAAAGAAGAAATATGGTTCCTATGAAACAGATACAGGATTGCCAGGACAGCCTAAATTTGGCACAGTTTTGTAAATCTGGAATTATTTGCTAAGTAAAAAGATTTTACTGTTATATGATACATATACTTTTCCTTGAGAAATCCTTTAATCAAGGAAATATTTTGTTTCAGGATGSAATTGGCTTGTGGGCTAATTCATCATATATGTTAAATAGAGTTTAAAGTGTCAAAGGTTTGAAAAACATAGGGCATCATTTACAACTGGTAAAGCTGGCTCACGGCTTGCCCTAGGTCATTTTCTTTATACCCACCTATCATATGCACATCTATTGCTTTCATGTCAGTTAAGTATTATATGAAAATAGTGTACTATAGCATAAATAAAATTTGCAGTGAGCAAAATGAGAATTTAATTCRCTTAGCAACTTAAAAGTATCTTAGCAAATAGCTTTATATACTCTTATTTCTCATTTTCTTACTGAATGCGGTATCTTCTCACTACACTGAGGACCACGGGTCATCTTCAAATGGAGTAAACCACTTAGCTAATTTGGTGCCTTTCTGGTTCCAAMTTAATATTTATGAAATCAACAGAATAAGGGATTAAAAAAAATATCTCAGTGCTGGATGTTTTAATTAACATAAAGCAGCCCCGGGCACCCGAGTGGAGCATATTTGTTCTGCAGATTGCTACTGAAGTCCCTGGGAACTGGATGTATAGGGAGGTCAGGATCAAACGGTGAACTCCACAGTGCTTTGCTGTATCCCATAGGAAGCCTGGCTCCAAAACGTGCAAAAGCAAACCTCGAGGCTGTTCATCYTCAGTGTTTTCCCTTTGACAGAGTAAGAGGCTTCTCAGTGTTTGTTTCTGACTGCTCAGGAAACACTGAGTGTTTACAAGCGGATAGTTTCCCTTGGCCACTTTTAGTTATTTTTAGCACACATCCTACAGCAGCCAGTACAATTCCCAAAGCTTTGCATTGCAATGAAATCCACATGCAGCTGATTTCAGAGAAGTCCTGTACGACCTTCTGTCCTGCACCTCTCTTGTGACTGAAACGGAGGCACCTATATTTTTGTGTAATGTACCCACAAGTACAAAGGATYGGGTGCTACTTTCTTTTGGGGCTGACACTCTCCAAAATGTAGATTTTAAGCAGCTGTGTCTCTGCCTGCACTCCCTGTGTGTATTCTGATTTGGGATAAGGCATRGAATGTGGTTGCTGATATATTATGCACCAAGGACTTCACTATGAGTAGGCTGATCAGATTCACCCAGTTTTGAAGGGATCTCAGGRAACAAGTAGAGGGATTCAAGTAGAAGGGATTCAAATAGAGTCAGCAGTGAACTTATACCAGAAATTAAATGATGTGAGTCTTCTACCAGACATCATGAGAGCAGATCCCTCTGGTGCTTCCTGTTGAGCTGGGGGACGGACATGAGAGTGAGTGTGAGAGAAAGGAGGGAAGGAAAACAGCCTGTTTTAGGAACCAAGATAAGAAACCTTACAGACAGTTGAGTCCAAAGGCAGTAGGGAGGGAAGGAAGGGAACAGAGAAATTCACCTTGGGTTTTTTAGATAAGAGTCTTTGTCTCAGAGAGCATTTTCTTGTATTTGTTCTTCAGACTCTGAAGACTGCAAGCAATAGATGATATACGGCCTGACTCTCCTTTCCCTTTATTTTATATAGTCATACATTTGTACTTTTACCAGATGAGTGAAAAAAAAGCTGTATTGCTACTTGGATATTCTTGCATTTCCATTCAGGATAGGTACAAATGGATATCACATCAGCGACAAGAAAGAGGAGAAGTCAGCTTATGCCTTATCAGTTCTGCATAATGCATTCTAGTCTTGAAGGAAATGCTGCCTACAGACRGATTAAGCCCAATGAGCAATCAAATCCATTTCTAGCCCCCACTGYAGAAAAAAGACTATACCTTTCCATGAGCTCCTATCTTCAAACAGAAGTTACTTGGCCTCTCTCTAAGGGAGAGGGAACTTGTCCCTTGAAACAGGGACAAGAAAATATTTCTACAGCATTGGAGAAGTCTCTAGTTGTAAGTTACTTTTGAGTGGATGAACAGATAGACAAACCAGTAGGCATGTAAACAACAGGCAGAGAAGATACACAGTTCACGAAGTTTACCGTTCTCTGGAAAGGTAAATCTTGTGTAAGAGCCCTGGGTTTGCACACAGCTGTCCATTAGACTGCAATTTCCAATGTGTTTTGTGAGGAACATTAGTCCTGAACGCAGCAGAGTTTTACAGATGAGGACAGAGTGGGTCCCAGTTGCTCTGCATCAAAAGAGGCTCCGGTACACTCACAATTTGCTCCRTTCCACTCAGACCTCTGTTCTGCTCCTTGTCCTGCAAACGCTCTCCACTCCTTCAAAAGTTCAAGGAGCTGTGCTAAGGGGATTATGCGTTTTCCCAACTGCATAGATATACTGTGCAATTTAGTTCATTCTCCTCTGGGAATTCTCCCACAAAGGGACAGAACCTCATAGAGCCTGTTTGACCCCAAAGATTGTTCCTTAAGTGCACCTCCTATTGGAATCTTTCACTTCCAATGTTTATTCCACCTCAGACGCACTTGCCAAGTGAGTAATACTTATCGACATTTATTTATATAAGAAAGACCAGTGATGAAGAATAAAGTAATTCTGCAAGGTCTCTCAAAGCTTTTTACTCAAGGCAGAAATGAATCTTCARTTTCTTGTGCTCTAAATTGACCAGCTGGTTAGTGTGTAGGATGCCGTGGGATCATATTCCCTTGAATGGGTGGATCAGAGAGTGTATCAGAATGTGTTAGAACTTCTGTCCAGCCCACATTGCCTTCTGGAAACACCAGACCATGGAGAAGGCAGGCAGCACATGCTTTTGTCCCATTTCAAGACAGAGTGGGTGCACACACCTCGGAAATGCTCTCAGCTACCCCAGTATAGRTACAGCTTGACTTTCTTTCCAGAACCATTCTTACTCTCTTAGGCAACAAACTGAGAGAAGGATATAGCATATAGCTTTTTTCTCTTTTATTTTATATTAAACAAAAGATATATGGTGGAGATTGTCTGATTTCTACAGCTACATACCCATGGGTTAATGTTTAACCAGTATATTTCTGAAGTATTTAAGCTGCTATTTCCCCTTCTCTTTGCCAGGATGATGAGGTGTTTGATGAAGAGAGTTCAGCTGCAGACCTGCAAATGTACATTCTGTAGGCTAGAAAGAAACCACAACAGACTCTAGCGTTTAATATCCTGATAAATTGGGCACTTCTGCACCTTACATCAGGCAGTGACACAATGCAGCCTTGTTAATCCAAATGGAAAGTGCTTCCTTGGTAATGGAGTCTAGGTCTGTTTCAGCAAAATTAGATTTGCATCTCTAATTTGAAACACTATAAAAATCCCATGGATGTTCTGGAAGGAGAGGTTATCTGCTCATCTGCTCAGATAAGTGAAGCGTAACGCCTCAACAATGTGAGAAGATAATGGAACAAGTCCATGCCAGCATACAGCATTGGTTAGTTAGATTAGGAGAGCATAGCTGGTGATGATTGTCTTGTTTTTCTGAGAAACATATCAAGAAGTGTATTAAAGCAGCTCAGAATCACTGATGGGTTTTGTTATCTGCCGCCTCATCTTGGATTGCTGATAACTCCAAGGCTGTCCTTCTTTTCAAGACTTTGAACAATGTAATTAAGGTTTCTTGGAAATAAATCAATACTTGATATCACCTCTGAATAGCATGCYGGCCAGATAATCTGCCTTCCTTATTGAGACATGGCTAGGAGTCACCGGTGTCAGAGTCTACGCTCTCCCCCTTTYGCTTTGTGCTTTGTTTGCAGGGGAGGGTTTGTGCTGCAGTTAAAGCCTCGGCTCTTCCTTCCAGAGGCCGTAGCTGCTGCAGTGCAGCGCGCACCCGCTCTGCTTCAGAGGGCTGCTCTGATCAGCCCCAATTTCATCAGCGTTCACCGCAGCTCTGGGTGGAGGCTGGACCATAATAGATGGGCTGCAGTTTTCAACTGCTGTTCTCAAAAGCAGCTTGTCACACTTTGCCTTTCCTTCATCYCTTGTTCCTCAGTGATATGCATAGGAAATGGGAATGCAATAGACTTTCAAATGGTGTCACCCAGTGGGGAGGGTAAATGCTCTCCATGGGTTGTTGAGTATGGGACTATTGAAAGGCAATTATGCTCTGCTTTTAGCTGCCCCTAGTAACACCATTTTTCAGTCACTAGGCTGGGCATACAACCATTTAAGTAAAGCCCATTTACCTCTTTTTAACATCATTAATTCAGAACTTGGCAAAGTCTAGGTAAATACTCTGGAGGTTTGAAGCTCTTTAGCCTGATTTTTAAGGTAAACAAAATTGCAGTTTTGAGCAGTTAGGTCATAGGTAAGCCCTAGGACTTTTACTGTTACTTTGAAGTGAAGCTGAAATAGGAGGATTTACTAATACCTCAAAAGTCTAAGGGTTCTGTTAAAAATAAGAAGCCACAGAGGCCTTGATACAATGCCTCTGTATGCAGCTTGACCCTTTGCTCTACAGTGAGGAACAGAAAGGGCCAAACTCATCTTTTCAGCCTTCTCTTGCCCTGGTGCCACACTCACCCAAGCTCCTTGGTATTGCTCAGCAGGGAGGCCAGGTGCAGCAGGAGCATCGCCACATCCCTGTCCCTCCAGGGCTTTGATTTGGAGAAAATAACACATGGGATTGGTCCAGACAAGCACCAGACAGACTAACCTAGCTTCCTAGGGGATGGAGAGATGTAGATGACATCATTATCAGTCGATGATGCTGTTGGCAAGGTCGCCTTCTGCAGGGCTGTGTTGAGGAGATAGAGGAGGATGGTATGAATGGGAGAGCACTATGGCYGCACACAAAGGATTCATGCTGAATTACAGAGTTAAACATTCAGTGTAGTTAACCCTCTGGTTTAACTTAAATCCACTGTCTTGCTCACTGCCAGCTCAAGCTTGGGCGGACTGGATCTGAAATGTATCTTCAGGCAGAATGGGAGAAAAATAAGCATCACAATGACAGGAAGGGAGAAAATCGGTGTTAACAAGCCTGGATGGTGATYTCTGCCCACTAAAGGTTACTGAAAACTTATTTTGGTCACATCTGCCAGTCTGCTGTGAGGAATAATCTTCCTTTCCTTGATGCACCTGGGAAATGGGATCTAAGCATCTGGATGTTTAGGATTAAGTCAACAGGAATCACTGAATCAGTCTGTCCTGTCATAYGCATAGTCCTGAGAAGACAAGCTCCAAAGAAGAAAGTATACAAATTTTTTTTTTGTCATTTGTGGGATATAACCACTTACACCTCTCTGAGTTCCCTAAATTTGGCATGCCATTTAAGAGCACTCCACTATAGCCATGGAAAGCGAAACACCTCCAGTAGCAATTGACCACCTTGGTCATAGCCGGAGACGTGTACCACCGCACTCTCCTTAATGCACCCTCCCATGTTAATGTAGAGCTTGGATAGAGAAATCTGGKCTTACATCTCTCGTTTTCTCTAAAATAGAAAGCACATATATCTATTCTAGTTGATAGAAGTACCAAATGTTTTTGGAGCCCTGACTTAGGAGGATGCTCTGTATTTTTGCCACTATACTACCTTACAGAAAATGCAAAAGCTCAGCATAGGAAGAAAGTCTCTCAGCCTCTTGAAAACGAATGTCTCCTCTTGTGGCAAATGAGATTTGAAGAGCTGGTGAGCATGAACTGGAATTTTCTGTTGAAATGCAGCATGAAAGTCTTTCTTTAGAAGCTAAATGGATAAAAACAGTGCATGAAATTGAAGCTGATAATTAGTAACTCAGTCCCAGTGAGGAGCTCATAACAGCTTTGACCTTCGGGGTTTCTGCAAGGACTGAGAGGGGARGCACGTCTCCCTAACTGTGCAGCACAGCAGAGTCCAGAAGGTTTTACCTGAGGAAATTGCCATGCAGYGAGTTAAGCTCCAGCAAAAACAAAATTGCAGATCAAAGGTAATGTAGAGAAGAGACCGTTCCTAAGCTGCTTACCAGAAAATTAACCTTAAGAGATAATTCCTTCAGAGCTGCTCACAGTCTTGTCAGCAAATCCCAGAATGCCATGCAACCATATATAAGGGTTGCCACGATTTTCCTAGCTCTTTGTTTGAAGTTGTCCTTGATTGGAAAGACAACACTGCTCCTTCTTTCACGGTCTTCATTCCACAGTTCCACAAGCAGAGGCTTTTCAGACCACTACTGTTTCATACTCTTCTGCAGAGCTATCGCTTCCCACTCGTACAGTGTTGCAATGCTGTCACAATGAGTGCTACGTGGCTAAACYCTGATACCACTAAAGTCACTGGAAAGTCTTCTGCAGGCCTTCAGGTCTGTTTTCTGGAAGGAACAGTGGATGGAGAAAGATCTTTGCAGCACAGTTCAAAGATTTGCAGAATTTAAGAGCAAGGAGAACCATCAGATAAGATGGTTTAGCCATCTGTGCTACACTCGTATACTGCAGCCCCTGGGCTTCTCTTCAATGTCTCAAACAAACAGGCTGATGCTGCAGCTACATGGAAGCATCCTTTATGCACTGAGCACTTCCCCTCCATGAAGTTGCACTTTCTGATGCAGTCAATTCCCAACCTTTTCTTTGCTAAACTAACCAAATGTAAGATCTGTCAGACTCATTTGTAGGCATTTTTCATAATCCTTGAGTTCATTTTTTATTACTTGTCTTTATTGCCTCCTTCCTTACAACATCCACTGTGAAAATGTGACCGCCAGCACTGGAAACATACCTTTAGAGGGTAAAATCACTCCCTTACTCATCACCACCTGTTTATACAAGCAAGGCTTATGCTTTTAGCTCTCCCTACCTACCACACGCTCACAATGAGAGCTAGTCACTGCTTCCAGGAGACAGTCTTCCATTTCATAGGTGGGGACTGTTTTTCKTGTAGTTAAATGCAGAGCTTTGCCCTTGGCTTCTATTCTTATATTTTTGGGAGAGCTAGATCTCCCTAGATGTATCTTGTATGATTTACCTTTCCACCCAACTCTGTGCCAACCATGAATTTCACCTGCAGTGATCTCATAGCTATTTCTGGCCTAATCTYAAGAGCCACAATTTAAGACCTGAAGCCTAAAAGCATCCTTCACTTTTCTTCTACRAAGCTTTTCAGGAGCAAATACAACTTCCTTCACTAACTTCTGTTAACTAAAGATTCAGGATGGCTTTACCATAGTGCTCCATGTTCAAGCAAAACTGTCTACAAACACAGACTTTTATTTTCCTTTTTTTTTTTTTTCCTTGCAGTATCATATTAGGGTAGGATGGGAGGATGGTGGGTGAGCAAGAGAAAAAGAGATGGGCCAAAGCCTGAGTAGAGCTCAGCCAAGCCCACAGTCACTAGTATGCCTCAAATGTACTATAAACCACCCTCCCCCTGTAATGTAATGAGTAAGACAGGCAGGGACACCTTTAAAATAGCTTTTACTGCAGTTACGGTTACAACATGTAACTGTAGGATCACTCTACAGCTCTGATTTACTCTCACGCAGCCAAGTCACAGCTAGCATCTGGGATATAAAATTATGCATAAAGCAAAGCTGGGACAAAGGCGACAGACTGTCACAAGACGGTGCTGGCAGGCGTTACTAGGAGGTGTGTGCAAAAATTCAAGCCATGTGAAGAAAATAGGGGAGAGTGAAATCAGCTTTGACTGAATAAATAAATCTGATGTGCTGTAAAGCATCCTGGTCATCTGTTTCTAGCTTAACAAAACTCCTAGTTATAGCTAACTGAGGTATTAGACAAAAAACTTTCACTAATGTGAACACAATGGTGTATATTTTTTCCCTATATTTACTGTGTGTAATTTTTTCTGATATTTTTAAGAACTCATATGTCTTTTTCATGGTTTCTGCACCTCAGTGTCTTCTAGTCTCCTGGCCTTTCTCTCAATAATTCACTTGTGAAAAGCTCTCAGCTGATAGCATAAAATATAGTTATTATATCCTATGTATTCTTGAACATCTTATTTTATTACCATATTCTAATTCCCCTCTGTATTGGCAAAAGTTATTTAAATCATCAGCCCAACTKGGGAGATCATGGTCTAGATTTTGTCCCAGTCATTAATGAAGACATTCAGTGACAGCAATTCCTAGCAGCGTCCCCTGACAGTATCTGTACTTTCAACACTAGACACATTTTCATCTTCTTTTCAGTTAGTTATCTATAACTCCAATATTTCCTCTAATCACCTTCTTCTCCATCTAATAATTGCCCATGTAGCCTTCTCTCAAATGTTTCAGTTAAGATTAGAAAGGTACAATCTACTTAATTTCTTTTGTCTCAGAAAATTAATTATCCTACCAAAGAAAGGTCAGTTTAGTCCGGCGTCGAGCATTTCTTTCATTTACAGGTTATCCATATTCTTCTAATACATTATAAGGGCTTGCAGTTATCAAGATCACATTAACATCCTATGGTTTCCCATATCRCGTTTTTCACATTTCTAAAACACAGGCATTACCTTTGCTATTCTCCATTCCTCTAATATCACCTATAATTTGAGAGATTTATTAAAAATTGCTGTCAAACCTGGTGCCATTTGTCAGTTCTCTCAGAGTCCTGCAATGGAGGTTATCTGTTCATCTTTTTATAAGAATGAGCTCCATRTAAATAACTGCATTTGCATCAGCCACCATCTTTCTCCCCAGATTCTTTAAAGCAAAGGCAACATATTCACTTAGGGTTAGGAAATGAATTGTTATAATATCATTAATATCACCCTTATATTGCAATACTTCTTTACTTCTTCAGTTTTTGACGTGTTTAGGAAAGGTTTTGCCCTTCATTCATGAACTTTGAAGCCTGTAATTATCAGACTTTTGCAAATTCTTCCTTTTATCTCTATGTATTTTAAGAYAACTTCCTTAGCTTTTCCTTTTTCCTTTTTTATTTTTATAAGATTTGTTCTTCCTAGAATACTTTATTCCTGTGTTATTCATCCAGTTAAGTTTTTACCTCTGCTGTACATATTTTTCTCTCTTGTTTCCTGAAAAAAAAAAATCCAAGATACCTTCTGTGGTTTTGGTAATTTTTTTTTTCTCAAATTTTTTTCTCATCAAATCCAGAGATCATCTGTCTTTGCTTCTTAATTGCCTCATTTTACAAAGCTTACCCTTCTCCAATAATGATAATAATATCAAATTTTACTTACAAACCTACCTTTGTCTGTGTTGACTTTTAACTGAAATAAATATATGTATATATAAGGTTCACTCCACAGATATTTTCCATGATAACCCAGGGTCCTGCATAACAGCTTCATTCCTACTTTCTTCTCTACCTTCCTCCTCTTCTCATACACTCCTCCATAGAAATGCCATCTTACTGGAAGCATCCGATTTGAGGGAGAGAGATTCCCTGCACATTTGCCCGTTGCTCTGAACCACCCCCTCAAAGCCCTCAGTCCCAAGCTGAGCACATACTCTGGCATTCAGCCTCAGGCTCAGGTTATTTAGCTGATAACATGTGTCTCTACACAGGGGCCAGGTGCCCAATCTTCTGGTGCTCTCAGTGAGGAGTTATTCAATGTGGGCAGTGGAGGCTGCAGAAATATCCAGCAGGCCTAGCGTAGGTGCCCAGTATAAGGTGTCCTAGACAAGCTCTCTGGGTTCCAGTGTCAAAAGTCTCGATTCTGTTACCAAAGAGTAGGCACCTGGGGYCATCCAACATGCTCTGGAGGATGCTCTGACTTTGTAGATACTTTTCCAGAAAGGAATGGCTTTCTTGTAGCACACTCCTCCTTCCAACTGTGAAGTCTTTAATTCAGAAGATGCTGTAATTCCCCAAAGGATAGAGACAATTCAAGTACAAAAACCTTGCTAAGTTATGGAGAGCAGATATTTCAAGTACAATCTTTACCAGCAAAGTGCAAATACACTTTACTCTTTGAGAAATATGGCCTCCTTGGATTATGATTAAGAATAAACACAGAGACTCCATGTTTCTGTGCCTCTCTTGCCCTGAATCTGGGCCAAGAGTATTATCTCAGTGTTAAAGTTCAGTGGAAATCTATTTATATAGCAGTAATGATACATTACTAGCTAAGTATTAAAAAGCAGCGGAAAATTATGACAGTAGACAAAGATGTGCTGTGTGGAAACAGTGGCACATTCATACGTATTGATAAAAGGTATATGGAAAGATCATTTGAGACCTGATGAAGCAGTCCCCCAGTGCTAGCACCACTCCATGGCAGGATGTCATATTCTGTATCCAAGTAATGCTACAGGACATAGCTGATCTTGGACAGACTCCAGTCYCCTGTGATATGAGGCTCCCTGTCCATGCTGGGGTGAAGATTCCCTCTGTACAGTGTGGCACAGAAAAGGCAAAGGGCTAGGGTAAGTGTCCTTTTCCTTTTCTTCTTTCACAAATTTTATCACTAAATTTAGTCAAATGTTTAGCAAAGGTGACTAGTGCAATGGATATTATAAATATTTTAGGCTGTGGTAGACTATATATGAAACACGAAGTTAGGACAGTCCAAGTCCATGAGTCTGAATAACCTTGCCTGAGGATTTGGTATTGTCAGATTCCAGTTTAAATCAGTTAAGGAAGAAAAGAGTGCAAATACCGCAAACTGACTTATAGAGAAATTCTTCTCATCCCTGCAAAATGAGGGAAAAKGAGACATAACAACACAGGAGGAAAAGATGACTTAATAGAAGCCATAAAACATATTGAGGGTGTTTGCCCATGAGGACCTATTTCTAAAAAATCTTAGAAAGCGGTTTTGTTTTCTGCAGAAGGCAATTTCTCTGACTCACCTTTACCTATTCTTGCTAGCATAAAACCTTTAAACCAAGAAACAGAATGACAAGACTGTYCTACAAGTGATAAAAAGCAAACTGGAAGAGGCGGGCAACATGAAGGAAGATGCAGCAAAGGACAAAGCAACATCAGTGGTRAGAACAATATTCAGGCAGGAAATGAAGAGCACAAGCATTCATGAGACCAGCTGCTAAGGCACTTAGTGAAATGAGTGCTGAATCCTGCAMGGGAGGTGGGTTAGCGAGAAGGAGGCATCCTTTCATAAGAAAGGACCAAGAGTGCTTAACTTGYTTAATGTGAAGTCTGAAAGGGGATACAACTGTTGCCTATGTATTTCTAGCCAGTGAGGAGGGGCAAGGGCAAACACAAGAGAGCGAGAGAAAGGAACTACTATGGAGAATCTTGGCACAAGAACAAGAATGTCAGTGAAATGTACCCTGGAAATTAGATAAATGTCCTTGCTTGTTACAGCTGGGAGATCTTCAGGCAGGAATAATAGACTTCAAGACACACTACCGACTTTGCGAAACAGAGCCTGACCTGCTTAAGAAAGGGRCCAGGGACTGTATGATGTGATGGCAGAAGGCTGGCCTTGACAACCACAAAAGTGTTTTCTGCCCTTGTGTCTCTCTGACAGTTTTAACTTGATAAATTTAACCTGATAAATGGGGTGGAGTCTAGTTGGACACCTGTGGCCAGCGGTGTCCCCCAGGGGTCAGTGCTGGACCCAGYCCTGTTCAATTTGTTCATCAGTGACTTGGACGAGGGCACAGAGTGCACCCTGAGCAAGGTCGCTGATGACACCAAACTGGGTGSAGTGGCCRACACTCCAGAGGGCTGTGCTGCCATYCAGAYGGACCTGGACAGAGTAGAGAGTTGGACGGAGAGGAACCTCACAAGGTTCAACAAGGACAAGTGCGGGGTCCTGCACTTGGGCAGGAATAACCCCAAGCACCAGGACAGACTAGGGGCTGACCTGCTGGAAAGCAGTTCTGTGGAGAGGGATTTGGGAGTCCTGGTTGACAACAAGTTACCCATGAGGCAGGCAGCAATGTGCCCTCGTGGCCAAGAAGGCCAATGGGATCCTGGCCTGCATCAGGAGGAGCGTTGCCAGCAGGTCGAGGGAGGGGATCCTGCCCCTCTGCTCAGCCCTGGTGAGGCCGCACCTGGAGTATTGGGTGCAGTTCTGGGCTCCCCAGTACAGGAGGGATGTGGAGCTGCTAGAGAGGGTTCAGAGACGAGCAACCAAGATGATTAAGGGACTGGAGTATCTATCGTATGAGGAAAGGCTAAGCGAGCTGGGTCTGTTTAGCCTGGAGAGGAGAAGGCTGAGGGGATCTGATCAATATGTATAAGTACCTGAGGGGACAGTGTAGGGGGGAGGGTGCCAAACTCTTCTTGGTRGTGGACAGTGACAGGACAAGGGGTAACCTCAACCATTTTGTGATTCTGTGTAACTTATACTGGAGTAGAGGCATTTTAAGCCTCTGTATCAGTCCTCAGTCTGGGTAGCATGAAGGTGAAATGAAGCTTTTTCTCTCACCTATTTTGCACAGTGGTACAGTCCACAGTCTGGCCATGCTGGCAAATTCTGGGCTGCTGGCACMTTCCTTCTCCCGGACAGAGTGAAAAAAAATCATGAACAGCATCACTGACAACACATCAGGCCACGGACTAATGTTTATTTGCTTTTTCCATTTATAGTACTCAATAAGGAATGTTAATGGAAAGTTGTTTAAGCTCAACAGGCAAAAGCTAAATTMATGAATAAGAGGTCTTGGAACATTTTTGTTTAAAATTTCCTTCTCTTCCYCCTCACCCTCTTTCATCTCTCCCCTTCTTTCCTATTAAACTGAAGTCAATTTCCCTAATAAAGTCCAAAGCTTTTAAATCCAGCCTAACATTCACGATTACTATCTTTTCCTGGATAAACAAAATACTTTATACCYTCAGCTGGAGGCACAGGCTTCCCTTTTCTGCAAGGGAGAGTGATGGCAACATTTTAAGCACTGCTTTGTGTAAAAAGTCAWATGAAAGCTAAAAAATGTGAGAACTGGGTTGCTTGATCCTCAGTGTTTTTGGGGAACCAGGATGATAATGAAATATGATGTTCGGCGTTGCTGTCCTTGACAAGCTCCTGACTGCAGGGCTATACAAAGGGGATTCCAACAAAGGGGAAGCAGGACCTGGCCATAAACCCAGGGACTGATCCTGAAAAGCTTCAGGCATATCAAGTGCTCCCACTGCCTGCAAGGACTCAGGCAACACCTAGGGCTTTAACAGAATTGGGCCCTAAGTGCCACTACCCATAAGGAAGAGATAACCCACTCRGAGAGATGGCCCCTAACAATAATGCAACAAACACATCCCACGAGAAGCAGGGGSAAGACCACAGCCTGATAGACACAGTGCCCCCTAATTGCTGCTCAGAAAGGCTCMTGCTTCTCATCACGCATTGCCCTGGCACCCAACGCTCCCCGAGAGATGGAGCCTCTTTTCATGAGCCATGGAAAACAGTGGCCTTCTCCCATGCGGCCCTCTCCTAAGCAGTCTCCTCTGTTCTTCAGTGCCTTGTTCCTGAGGATGAGTGCACATCYGAGAGGTATGGGATGGTTATCCTGGGTTGCCATTTGGGAGGACTCAGCTACACCAAAATCTCCCTTTGACCCATGGAAGCCTTGAGTTTTCTGGCTGTTTGATGCACATGCCTGCAGCCCACTGAAATCTACAGAGAGCTACAGTTCCTTGTTGTAACATCTCCTCTGGCCTATTAAACACAAACAAAACAGAACAGGAAAAAAAAATACACACAGGGAGACATGAATTTAATGTGCATTTCTGGCCACACATGGTTTCAATGTATTTTATAACAGCCACAACAAAATGCAGTTACTCAGGATAGACAGGCGTGCTTCTGGACGCTTCAACGAGAGTCTGGAACGGCAGGGACTGAGCAGGCCAGGGCTGCGGYGAGGGCTTCACTCCCCCTTCGTGTTGCACAGTCACTCCTCGGCCCCACCAGCTACACTAACTCTGCTGAAGCTGCCTGCTGTAACYGATATGGGGCAGATGTGGTCAGGGGAGATGAAAACAGCAAAGTGAGACACGATGGAGAGGAGATCGTGTAACCACTCGCTCTGCCCTTCTGGGGCCTTCCTCAGGTTGTGACTACAGCCAGCCGTGCCTCCACGACTGCTGCAAATTCATGCAAGAGTCAACAAGACAGAGAACAGGAGTAAAAAAATGCTTTAGTGAAATATAGGTGAGGTGCTGGGGCTCACAGACCATAGAAGACTTCCTCTTCACCATAGTAGGGAATGACTACAGCACAGCTGAGGACAGGRCTTAAATCCCTTGAGTATCTGCAACTGCTCTTGACATAATCTCGCCTCGGCTGGTCAGAAATCTGAGAATATGAGCCTGCTCAGGTGCTTTCTGCTGCAGCTGAAGTCATATATTTGTCCAGAGGATTGGAAAATTGGATTGAGTGGACTTCAAAAGGAATCCAAGAAGGGCCTGTGAGATCCCTCTGCTCGTAAATGAAGAAAGGAAGTGATKTCCTTCCCCATTCCTTCAGATATCGATTGTTTACCTCCCTGATAACCAAAGTGTAGCTTAATTCAAATTAAGGGAACAGAATCAGCAGCAAGTCTTATGAGAGCTACATCTCATGCAGTATTACCCTTGCTGTGCTAGAATTTCAGAYGTTGGTATTATAGAACATGGTTGTCTGGAAAAATCAGAAGCTATCCCGGGTCCTGCTGTCTCTCAAAGCATTCACAAGCACCAACAGGTGATGATGTGTGTTCATAAATGACCACTCTCAAAAAAACCAAAGCCCTTTAATGATCTAAAGATTTAAAAAGTTTATGGCTTAAGATCAAATTTGTCTTCAGCCAATATCCACGTATTTACATACAAAATATCTTTAAACTCCTTTCTAAGGCCTGCTTGTTGGAATAAGACTTGTAGGACTGAGCCTCTCCAGGATAGGATCTTCTCTCCCTGGCTATAAGACACAGGCACTTTCTTTTATTTAAATATTTAGGTGCTGCTTTAACCAATAAACTTTCTGAGAAAATCTTTAGTCAATAAAGTTTCTCACATTCTTTTTTTTTTTTTTTTTCTAACCAGACACTGAAAATCTAATTCCAGTCAAATGTTCATCTCTTAATAAGAGCTTTATTTTCAAGAGTAGCTTACTGTTAGGCAGCCACTTTGCACCTCTTGTCGTTTTAAAAATTCATTTGAGCATATCATTCAGCATCTGAATTCCAGTCAGTTCTGGGTAATAGTAATMATTCACATCATTGATTTCTGCTGCGTTCCCACTCAGGATAAGTAATAAGGCATGGATCCATGTCATGGATTCAAACTGGGATTTCAGTCCTAATAATGATAGAGGGGCCTCATGGGGGTGAATGGAAGTCAGAGACAACAGCATGCCAATTATGAGGCCTCGCACTTCACCTACTGCTGGCAAAAAGAAAAGGTTAATTATCTAAAAATAAAGCAACTGTATTCTGGTGCAGAAGGGTGAGCTGGGAGGAGGTTGTGAAACAAACAAGGGTGTGATCTGCAATGTTAGATGACTGAGGCTATATAAGGAACGGTCCAATATGCTCTGTCACCCACAGGCAAATAAAGCTGCATGGCCGAAAGCTCTCGACAAAAATAAACGGTCTACGTCATGTTTTTTAATAAAGTTTTTCTGGTCCTGACATTGAAACCAACAGGTGTCCAGGAGCCACAGATACTCTTACACCCACATAGTTTCTCCAAGACTGTACACATTCAAGTGACTTACTGAGCAAGATCAAGCCTAAGGCRTGAGGACTAAAATCAGAGCTGAGCTTGCTTGGCATTTTGGTTGCCTTCAAAGAAGACAATGCCTGCTATTTTTTGCAGATATGGATTTGAAACCTTCTGTCCAAAGTGCTGCTGTGTTTTAATGTAGGTTTTTACTCTCTATGACCATCCATGAATCTTGGAAGGTCTAGACAATTGGAGGAGAATATAAACATTTAGGGGTGAGAGGATCGCTCCTGCAAAAGCACAGTTACCATTTTTGGCCTTTTTGCAGTGTTCGCTAGGACCACTGCACTAGAGAAAAACTCACTAACCATCAGTGGTTCTGTTGTGGGAATTCCAACAGCCAGAATGCGTAAGAGAAGAAAGTTGGAAATTGCACTTCTCAGTTTGCCCTCTTCATTTTGAAAGCCTGACAGGCAGCTATGGACTTCACAGGTAGGTTTCTATCTATGAGAAAGAAGAATAAGTAATAATTATTTCAGGCTGGATTAATAGCTAAAGCAAAGTCCAAAGAGTCTGAAGTCAATTCAACTGCTAGAAGGGAAAAATTACTAGTAACACCAAAAGGACAGAGACTTTAATATAGGCCTTGGATGTAGCTTAGAGCCTGGAACATTTATTTCATCCAAGTCACTTGTACATTTTTTCCAAGTCATTCATTCCACTGAGTCAAAACCTCAAGGATTTGTTAATTCTTTGAGTCCTTGATGATCTGAAATCATCAAAGATCCTTGCAGGTGTTCCCTGTATTCTGTGCAACCCTCGCTGAGGTAAGCAAAGGAAAATACGGTCTCTATAAGTGATGGAACTGAGGCACTGAGATRTTAAAATCATTTAGTTAATCGCACATCACAAATCTGTGGGAAAGCTGGCAGATTTCAGATCTCCTCTCTCCAAGGCATGTCCCTTAACCATAGAACAATTTATCTTCTGAATTAAGGAAGCTGCATTATAGTAAGAAAAAAAATCCCAGAATGAACTAAAAAATTGGATTATGCTTTCAGGACATTGTATTTATACCACTATTAGATTTAGGTAGATTGTATTACATTGAACTAAAAATGGATCACCTTATGTTCTTTATATTCTGGTTATGGCTAATATATGCAAGAACCATAACATAGGCAGGCACACAAGTAGGATTTCCATGGTCTCAGAAGCAGCCTGCAGAAGATGATGCCTCCATCTCCTATAAATCCTTCAGGTTCCCTGTTGGCACAGGTGACTGGTCATGCTGTTACCTTGAGTAAGAAAAATCAATGGATAGCATCGTCAGACRTCATTTTGACATCACCCTATTTATTAACAGAGAAAATTTAGAAAATATTGCTTCTCTGAATACAGAATGATGGTTTTCTCTTTCTTATTTTTGCTTAGCTTTTTAAAGAACTCTAAGTCAGTTTTCTGGATAAGGATTGTTCTGAATCATTCAACTGGGAGCATGACAAGTATGGCACTGATTCATCTGGGACCAGATATATCATCACTGTGATGGGGCAAGTTTATTTTCATGGGCTACWTCATGTGGGACAACTTGACTTGACACGTGTTCATGTTTTCCTTCAAAGATACGGAAAGGAACTTGGATTACTTTGAAGTTTTAGATGACTATGATCACTGTGTCAGTGTAATAACATGCTGTGCATGCGTACAAATTCACAATACAGGCATGAAAAAATGAATTTTTCAGAGGCATTTCCATATGAGCTGTATGTGTTCCTCATGCCTGCAAATATGAGCATTTTTACATAGATGCATTCTTATAGACTTAGGAACTCATGCCCACCTTAAAGATGTTGTCATACAGTTAATGAGCTGAAACATGGCACCACAC
Organism: Eudromia elegans; assembly: GCA_003342815.1. NCBI lineage: Eukaryota > Metazoa > Chordata > Aves > Tinamiformes > Tinamidae > Eudromia > Eudromia elegans. The sequence continues at coordinate 1,035,657 of PTEX01000100.1, forward strand.
GGAGCTGCTGACTGTAAATTTGCTATAGAGAGAGGAAATCAGTCATTATCCCACTTCTACATGATTACTTACTTCTTCTGAGTCTTAATATTTGAAATTTAATGTGTATTTGCTAACATATGTCTGTTGCAAAAACGCCTGGGGATTTGGACACTCTCTTACTGCCTTGTTGCGCAGTTACATACTTTCCTGGCTAAAGCTGATCTCTGGAAAAATTTATTCCAAAATGATCCTTCTCATTCCTAAAACAGCCTTTCCGCTTCTGTGGGAAGCCCTCTCTTCTCATCCAAAGGCCCAGGGAAATGGACTTCTGTGTGCAACTCTGACACCAGCCTTTGGGTTAAGGATTGCAACACCATGAAGCTAATAACTTGCTGTTTACCAGATACCTCRGACTCATGGTGATCATCCTTAACACTAGTCTAATGCATGGCAGATGCTTCYATTTATTTTCAGAGACTAAATGCAAAGAAAATACATAAGATGTGTGCAGGAAGAAGATAAAAGTACAAACACTTATTTACTTACCTTAAGACCACCTCCAAGAAGACMCTTCTCATTCTCCCAGAGAGCCATGCACCTAAGCTTTCTACTTATCTAAACTTTATATCCTCAACACTTCTTTCCAGAGAGAAAGSCTCAGTTCATTTGCTTCCCCTTCCTTGGGGTCCCCTGGGGTTCTCTTCAAGTTCAAGTCTCCCTTCACTCCCGGGATCATTGGCATTAATATATTCGGGAAGTATTTTCCACACTCTTGCCCCAAGGCTAGTGTCTGCCTTCAGCTCTCTAGAAATGCTAATCATCTTTTGGTGGGCAGGTGCCRTCCTCTCACATCCTGGTAGCAAACAGAAGCCACTCATAATGACTGCCCATCTCCTTGGCTGAGCTACCAGTAAGTCATTAACCWTAATTAGAGTAAAATGCTTTCCCACCTGGTGAAGTCATATTATAATCTCATTATGAAGCCTTTCTGTTACTAAATTAGCTGTTTCCTACAACACACACACACTGACAATCATACGTTATACAAAAATATAAACAGCTTCAATGGATATATCTCMTTACCTCCTCCAGGCACGACAGTAWTCATTGKTTTTGGATGCTAACATGGATAAGAATACCATCCTCATCCGTGATGACACCCTGTTCTCCTCCACGTCAGGAAATTTAGGGGATTTTCTTTTCCCTGTTGGAAACCATTAGCATCTATTGCATGCACTGGCTGAGCATCAGCTGACACTGGATTTGCTTGTTACTAGAATATTTCCTTTAACTTCAGAGAAAGCGTTGTTTTAGAAGCCACCAGCAACCCATCAGGCRCTTGCTGAGTGATGGCCACCCTTCACTTCTGAGGCACAGCTGCTGGTTTAATGCTTTGTAGCTGGAGGGGAGAGTAAATCTGAGACATCTTGGATCCCGTTCAGCTACTAATGTGTAATGATATCTCTGGTGCTTGCCACAGAGCTGGAGAGGGATGGTGACATGAGCAAAAAGATTCTATTTTCACCTAGTGTATTTGAACTACATTTGCCTTCTTTGGTGATTTGAAATACAGCAGTTATAAATACAACAGTCCATATGCTTCAGTCATGGGAGCTAAATGTCGATATGTGCAGAAAGGCAGATTCAACTCACCTAAATGTGGGCATTTGAAATCTGGTACTGGTTCCTTCAGTATTAGCATTAAGACAGGACCTTGCAAAGGATATCTCAGACCACTACTATTAATATGTTAAAATGGACTGAACTACYCTTGAGAGGTGCTAATGCTTCCCCGTGGGGTATAGAAGGTGCCTCTTGGACTGCATTAGAGACACTCACAGTGACATGATTTTTTTATGCCCCGTGCATACCAACAAAGGCAATCACAACCTGATGTGTCACACTGCTGAAGTGACCAGGAATTCTTTACGGAGTGTTTCATCAGTCCTACTCTACCTCCTTGTTTTCTTCTTCTTTTTTTTATTTTTTTTAATTTTTTCAATAAGTGTTCTCAGAGCAGTAGCATTTGCTGTGAGTTTGCCAGGAAAATAGCTGGCCCATATGAGAGTGTAGGCTCTGCTGTGCAACCCTGCATTTGCAAAGACCAATACTCCAGAAGCGCGCACTCTCCCAGCTGCTCCGGTGCTCACTGGCCATACCAGCTGCTCAGTCTTACATGCTGAAGCTGCTCAGAGCAGGGATTTTCAAAAAAGCTACCAGGGAATTAAATGTCTGAATTCCTTTCACATTCCACAGGAGCTTGGTGCAGAACAGTGCCCCCAGTTTCATTTTCCAGTTCGGCGCTGGTACTGGAAAACTGCTTCCATTGAGAGGAACATGCCCACTTGCTGTAGATTCGGAAGCTGCCAAGAGCAACATTAGCAGGGTTTATTGGAAAGAAGGCCAGGACATTAGCAGAGAACTATCTCAGGAATCTAAACATTGTTACCACAAACCTATCTTGAGTTTTGATTTTGAAAATATGTTCTAACTCAGAAGAAACATCAGATAAATTATGCAGTCATGCCTCTCCTAGGAGTGAGCCAACAGCTACAAAAGCTAAAGAGTACCTCTCCGCTGTATTCTTTGCATTGCAGCACAGTAACAGCTTAACTTTGGCATTCACAATCAAAAAGAGCCGGTGAATAAAACAAAAATGCTTCCTGATGGTCTCTTAAGTTACAGGCCCTGCCATTATGAAGTAAAGAAAACAGTGGAATCATGAGCTGTGTGAACTCCCTGGCAGATGAAGGCACCGTTGGAAGGCTCCTGGAGCTCCATGGTCTCATCCTGGCTCCTGGTGCTCCATGGTCTCATCCCACCTCCTTGAGGCACTATTAGCATGAGAGGGACATCATCCAGCTACAAGCACTAAGCTCAGGGTGTTTGTTGTCTGTTCTGCCTGACGCAAGAGAGATTAAACCAGGCAATTTCTGCGATGAAAGATCTCCCAAAATATGAAATATAATAGTCTGAGTTAGTAGTCAGGGCTCTGTAGTGGGGGCTGTGAAACTTGTGTTTCTGAGCTGGCATGGAAGAGGCATGTAGCAAATGCCCTCCCATGCTTCATATTTGTATTCAGAGAACCAACCACAAAGAAGAGGGGAATGTTAACACAGAAAAGGGATGGCGGAAGAGACAGAGAAAAGGGGGAAAATTCACCCTGGTTGTRGAGTAAGTCCAAACATTTGGTGGCTGATATGTCTCTGGAGTGCTGGTGTTCAAATTCATGCCTAAGGAACCCTAATGAGGGCATTTTAACTGTTYTGTCTTTGCCATTGCCCACTTTAATGTCATGCTAGCAGACAGATCTCTCGCTTATACCCTGGCTTACTATGGGGTCTGCACTGAAGAATGGCACTGCTATTCTTTACATGCTTTTGGACGAAAAGGGGGAATTAACATTAACAGTACTTCCAGCTTAGGTTGAGACAAAGTGCACTGCAGAGATACTTGTTTTTCTCCACTGACTCCATGAAAACTCATTGGATATCCTGGAAATAGTTTCCAGGTGAGACAAATCAGAGGGAATGTTATGCATGCTTGAAGCTGGGGACCATCACAGAGAACAGAGAAAATTCAAAATCAATGAGAAGTTATCTCAGGGATAAAGAGCACTTAGGGYCCCTGGTATTTGGTTGAACAAGGGCTTTAGGACTGGTTTCACCGGATTTTTCTGAGTGTATTCACYGGATTTTTCACCTAGTTGCATGAATCCAAAAGTCTTTAAATCCAAAGTCTTTAAATATGATGTAGATTAATTGTCTTTCATGTTTTTTCTTTTGAGGCCGATTGCCTGTGCAATCTAGGAAAGAGGGAAGTCTTCAAGTATAAGAGTATCTTTAATCCAGAAAGGAGTCTACTTGAGAGACTGTAAGAGAACTTAATCTTTGTGTGTCATGGTCTGAGACATTGCAGGGCTGACAGTCAGCCAGAAATATTGAAAAATAATAAATTAGAYGAGTAGTGAATTTACCACATTTTCTAATAGAGTCAGGTAAATATTACTGCAACTTCCATCAAATATTTGTTCAAGTTTCATCATGCCTCCACTCACACCATGCTCATACTCAGTTCTGTTTGCCATTCCCATCCTCTTTCCTCCAAGAAGCAATGGATGGCTTATCATTTTCTTCTTTTTTTTTTTTTTTAATAGGATTTTACCTGAAAAAATCAGGAGAAGAATGTCCTAGGAACTTACTTACAATATTATCTAAGCTATGAGGCTGATGGTAACAAGATAATGCTGGTGTCCTCCTCTGTATCCCTCGCGGGAGGGGGTGATGGCGTCGACCAGCCCCGAGTGTCCGAGAACAGCAGGACCAGCGGGGATCTTGCCAGAACACCACGTTGGAGGGCGGCAAGCGCGGGGGACGCGAGCGCSAACCAACCCCACAGTACACACAAACACCCCACACGTATCACAGGCACACGAACACACAAGGCAACTACACGGTGAGGCTGGTGACAAACGGTTCAACTTTACTGTGGGGTGCGCTTGCTTATATAGCCACCTGTGCTCCCACGGAGGGTCCTGATTGGTGGAGAAGGTGATTCGAGCGCCTTCGTCCAACCCGGATTGGACGGAGCGCTGGGGCMCTCTGATAGGTGGACACTTATGGCAGGAACAGGACAGGCTGCCATTRGCCAGRGCTCCCAGTCTGCCTGGCGACTCCAGAAAAATCCTCCGGAGCCCTGGCCCCCACCTCACTGGGGTCACCCAGCGGGCAGGATGATTGGCAGCCCACCGGCAGCCATATTACACAAGGCACCTCGTAACTATAACTATATACAGATATATACAGATATMTACATATAGGGTGACTACTGGGTTTTTTATCGAGCACRTCCAACTATAGCYGCTGCAGSACCACTGTCCTGCAACAAGATAAYACAATGAAAYTGGAAACAGCTGCTRCCAGATACATTCACCTAACCCATCTTCAGGCAGCTAACTCAAATTATAATTAAATAAGAAATCAAAATCCTTATATATGTGGTGCTCAGASCTCAGCCTCCCCTGAGCAATGCAATACTTTCATAGAATCATAGATTCATAGAATGCTTAAGGTTGGAAGGGACCTCTAGAGGTCATCTAG
>PTEX01000100.1:1041797-1197077 GCA_003342815.1 Eudromia elegans
ACATCCACCACTCTGCCCTCATCTATCCAGCCAATCACACCATCATAGAAGGCTATCAGGTTGGTCAAGCATGATCTCCCCTTGGCGAATCCATGCTAGCTACTCCTGAGCACCTTCTTCTCCTCCATGTGCCTGGAGACAGCAGCCAGGATGACCTGCTCCATCACCTTCCCAGGGACAGAGGTCAGGCTCACTGGTCTGTAGTTGCCCGGCTCCTCCTTCTTGCCTTTTTTGAAGACCGGGCTGACATTGGCTTTCTTCCATTGGCTTTCCTCTTTACAAATCAATCAGCCACACTAGCATCTAGAACGTACAATTTTTTATTCAATCACAATTATTAACCATCCTGAACATTTTATAATATTTTGACCATCATAAAGTAATTTTGTAATTTAGTAGTGCTTTGCATGCAAAATGTCGCAGTCACATTCTAAAAGTCTTATGAAATAAAGYAAAATTGAGTAACAAGCATTAAAATAAAATTAAATTCACCTGATAATCAAGCTTCTGTAAATGAATTTTCAGAATTTCCCTATACTATCTACTCTTACAACTTGTGAGGGACTTCCTTGATGGATTTTTTTTTTTKAAGTTTTGCAAAAAATATATTTATTTTTGATTCAGAACAAAGCCGTTTAAATGTGAAAATACCTAGGGAATGGAAATCTCAATTGCACAATAGAAGATGAACTTAAACATGCTGTGTATCAATTGCAAATCGTATTGTGTTCACTGACTGTTCTCTAGGAGAGCTGGTGTCTGCTGACAGTTGTCCTCGCTTTGCACTCTGCATGTGGAAAGTATCTGTGTACCTCCACARTAAGTCAACAGAAACACAGAGGCAAGTAAGGGCCATGTATGAACTATGTGGMCCCTAGATCCTGCTATTAAAGAGCAGGTATTCTAACCTTTCATTTCAAGGGAAAAAAAAAATTCTGGAATACTGATTTACCTYGAATTAGCCATAAGGTACTAAAAGGCACAAGCTGCCTAATTTAAAATGTCTCAAAAATGCATCCATTTCTAATATCATTTCTGCCCTTTATTCTGTGGTGACAGGTCCTGAGGGGGTAAAGGAGTACGATGAAGCAGTGTCTATTGGCACATTCTCCAGCCTAATTATCACTTAATCAACCCTAGCTGTGTCAGAAAAGAAATATAGAAATGTCAATCCACTTTCAACTCTGTGCTCCATGGTCCCGGAAGACCCCCTTATTTTAAAATCTGTGAAAACAATTTGGGGGATTCAAGGCTTTTGCTTTTCTTACTTCTTCAGCTTCTACTAGTGCTACTAATTTTTCACCTTCAAAAAATTTTCTTCACTATCCTTGGGAGCACCCAATCAAAGCCCAGTGGAGCCTTTGAAACCTATCAGCCTGTTTAGCTCATGGATGGAATGAAATAGGAAACTTGAGAGTAATGAGCATTGAAAATAAACTAGCAAAGCAACAAATACTTATTTATAATTGTTGTGATATAAAGCTGAGAAATTGGATTTGGATCTGCTGGATCATGAGAGATGTGAAGAAAACAGAAAGTCAGGATAATCACAGAGGTGGAGCTCTCTCACAAATCTTTGGGGAAGCTTATGTATGGTGATGAACTTTATTTTTGACATCAGCAGCTTTCTCTCTGCTCTTAGTCCTGACACTTATGGCTTTGAGTCATCACTTTTTGAACACTTGGCATAACTTAGACTCCYTTAGTATAGCTAAGCAGAGGGAAACCAAGGTAGTTGTGAGCAGAGAAGGCTGCGCTGATGTTATCTCCTCAATGGCACAGGTAGAAATGACAAGAGGACAAGAGAGTGATACARTGGCAGAAAGGACAGGAGACAAAATGTGTTTTCCTTGGATGGTGCTAGGGTGAGAGGAGTGGAGAACAGGAATACTTTGGGGGCAAACATCRAATGGGTAACTGGAAGAAAATATCTATATAAATATACTGTGAAGGACAGCAGGCAGACTAGCATCTCAGGGCTCTTTGGCTAAGAAAACACGTTGATACTGAATGAAATGAGTATCCAAGCACAGTTACTAGCCTTGTAGGTGGAAAAACATATTCTCAACTCGTAATATTCCTATTAAAAAAATAAAATATATTATTTTTGGAATGTGTAATACATGGTGAAGCAAATATTCCCTTTCTCCAAAAAAAAAAAGAAAAAAGTGTCCTTTTTGGCTTATATTTGAACATCTTAAAGTGCAAGAACAAAAATGCACAGTTTTTCCTTTGCTACTCATCTCTCACATATACGAGAAGCACACTGTTCTGACGTGAGATCCCCTCAGGTAACCTGGAGCTCCTGCTTGGAAAAGCTTGAAGTTTGTTTAGCGTCCTCACAGACAGGATCAAAACCAACACTCGGTTGGGAAGGCGGGTAGACTTGGCACATCTGAGTGTTTACTGTTAAGGGTCCTTTGCATACGAATCCAGGGGACCCTGCCAGAATTCCAAAACTCCTGCAACGGCAACTTGTTTTTGAGAAATAAATAAAGACTCACTTTGCTGTTGCATTTTCCAGATGACATTTGATTGTTCTTGTGATGTTAAAAGGTTCCCCTAGCACCAGGCTTGGCATTGTGGTTGATTCTGCTAACAAAATATCCCCTTTTCCAAGCAGCTATTGGCTTTGTATGACTGATTTGCATCTAAGTGAGATATAAATCCTAATCCTTAGATGGTGGGGATAATTTTGTTTTCTAACTAGCAGTTTATAATTCTCAAGTAAGTAGCAAAAAATTTTTTTATTTCCTAGCTCATAACTCACTGTTCTCAGGAGAGAAGAAAGTTCTGGAGAAAAAGAACCAGATAGTGTTTATTTCTTTAAAAAATAAATAAGTAAATAAAGTTTAAAAGTATCTTTTATCTAGAGGTCACTTCCAACCTCAACCATTCTGTGATTCTGTGGTCCCTATTTTTACCCTAATAGCAACACATGTCTTTTCAGCATATTTTCTCTGTTTCTAGTTTTCCCTGTAACTATTTTTCTCTGTTATTATTGCAGAAATACCTTTCCAAATAAAATGATCTGCAGTTCATGAAACTTTCAGAAGGGCCAGCCTTATATCATAAATGTTCAAGGCCATATTTAAAATCAGGCCACTTGCAGTATGTTTTCTTTAAGGCTGGGCACACACTTCAAAGGCATGAAAAATAACTGGCCTTAATATGGTATTTCTATACTGTCAGATTAAAGACCCTTTCTCATACCAGGCTTTCAGCATTAATGTGCACACAAACTGCTTTCTACAGTGAACTAAAAATTACACTGCAGCAGTGAATGAGATGTGGCCCCGGAGACCCACCATCCTGTGGTGTGGAAGCAACACAAGAGACAGAACAGGGCCACAAGGAGCTCCTTCGGCCTCTCCTTATCCTCCATCGCTGCTATGGCAGTCCTACAGTGCCACACCAAAAAAAYAAGTTTTTGTTCATATTTGTTGGGCTACGGCCCGTATGTCCGACTGCTCCCTCCAAGGAGCGACCTGCAAGAACAATACCAGGAGACAAAAACGGGAGCAATTCAGTCCGGATCTGTAAGTCMTGGAGAAGAAAGCCAGCTGGTCTCATCTGAACCGTCAACCTGAACTATCCTATGATCACAGAACCACGGAATGGTCTTGTGATCCTATGAAATACAAAGCAAAAGCAGCATCAAGATTTGAAACAGAAGTTGGAATTCAAGAGTACTGTACAAATGTGTCAACATTTTGATTTCCAGTTCTAAATTTATCGCTGTGATCACATTCAGTCTCCTCACAAAAAGTGGATCCTGTGTCATGAAGCGGCCAGGGAGGTACAATAACTCCTCATTTAAGGATTTCCTCCAAAATGCYCTTTGGAAGCTTAAGTGCATTAACACGGTCTAGAGTTTATGAGCACCAGGTTTTCTTTCCACAGAAAGCCTCATGCATGTGCTGCATGAGTCTACTGTCAAGCCAATGATTAGAACAGAATCTTGAGCTTCTTTCCATTCATGCTACCTATATTTTCCTTGCATTTGAGTCCTAAACCCATTCCTAGAACAGAGTGGGTCTGGGGGAATGTGTATTTTGTTCTGCCTGCTGTTGGGATTGCTTCAGGTTTGAGAAGTTGAGCCTTCTCAACTTCTCAAGTTGAGGCTGCGATTTGTGTGTACAGGAGTCCCCCATCTCTCTGATGTGGTAGTGCTTTCCTTCCACGGGCGTTGCTGAGACTTAAGCACACGCTTCACTTYGAATCACCATACAGAAATCATCTCAAACTTTGTTCACTGCAGAATAYCTTACAGCAAAAGAAGYAGATGATTCACCACCTCCTATTTTRTCTCTACCTTTAAAACTRTGCATGGACTGGTACTGCTGCMAAGCCCCTGCAGAGAAGCAAGGAGAGGTTTTAAGGGCAGATCTTGTCAGATCTCTTGAACCTGGCRGAGCTGTTCTGACTTAGACTGATGTTGCCAGCTTTCCAGCGGCAATTCCAATTTTCTTGAGAGTTTGCTATTGATCCCAAAGAGTACCTGGGCATGCTAGTGAAATGAGAGTCATTTCTCAGCCCAAACAAATCTTTATCATCAAGCTCCTTCACGCTTTAGAATCAAGCCATGGCAAACATGCCCGTAGGGGAGAGGGGTGTGGAAGGATGTGTGATAACTTGTTTTAGTGGCTGGCAACCACCTCATTGGAAGATAATTTTCCTTGATACAGTCTTTGCCAGGCAAGATATAGAACTGAGGAAAAGCGTTTATTTTTCAGAATTTCATTTCGTGGCTTTATGACTGTTAATTGCATCTCCCTGGAGAGTCTGCATGGAGGGTGTGGAAACCAGTATTACAAGGTAGGAGGTTAATATTACTATTTTATTTATTGCACTTTTAAAGTGAAATGTCTAGACCTTAACTGCTTTGTTAAAGAGTCAGCACAAACAGTAGTCCCTGAGCAGGCAGTAGCTTCTCCCCTTGAGACCCAGAGAGCTGGTGTGGTCTCCTGTGACAGGCGCTACTGGAGAAATGGATGGCCCTACCTTGCTTTAATCTCAGTATTTCCTGATGAAGTAATAACAGCATTTGCTGACCCTTCCATTCTCATTCCACCGTGAACCAAACAGTACTAAAATCCCAGTGCCTGTGAATAAATATGATTATTGTGGAACTTTGGTGGATTTATGAATACCTATAAGACAAGGCTAAATGAGCTCAGAAAAGCTTTAAAATTAGAATGTAAATAAGAACATAAAACATATTCTGAAGAAAAAAAACCCTTTATTAAGCCAATTTATTCACTTTGGAGTCCTATCTCTTGAGTGTTTGGGTGACTAGAATAACTCTTAGCAGGTTCTTTAATTGTCTCAAATCCAGGTGCCTGCTGGAAGCCAACATTTAGCCATGCAAATTAACATCTTTTTGTTTAAAGTAAATTCCAGCAGCGACTCATGTGCACCAGCAGCTGCTTTGCATCTGCAAATATACTTTCCTTTCAAAAAAACAAGTTTTTGCATGTGTATCAAGTGTGTTTGTATATGAAAATGTAATTTGCAAATATATACCTTATATTTTAATAACTTCTATTCACTCCTCAAAAGGTGTTTCATTGCAGTAACTGGCTCAGAACTGATGAAGACTTAGCCTGAGATTTCACCGATATTTCTCTCTGGGGTCAGTGCCAGCTTAAAACATTCGTACCCTAAATGGGGGAAAACTTCCTTCTTATTAAATTATCTTCATCAACGAAAGTATCTTATCATTTCCTTTTCATCTTTAGCCAAGTAAACATCTTCAATTAGACTCAAATAATGTGGATTGTGCCCTTCATGGACGCCAGGAGTTGAATCACATCTCAACAACTTTAATTTTCATATCACTGTATCATAGTTGTCCCTAATTCCTGGACGGGAAAATGGGGCAGAGAGAGCTTTGATGACTTCTCAAACTCATGCTGTCAGGTAGTGAAAAAGATAATAAAATCCTTTGTCCCTCGACCCACTAAAAGAAAAATCTCTAAAAAGATGCCTTAGCAGGCAAGCTGATGTCCTAGAAGCTGTTTTGTTGTATTTGCAGCCAAGTTATCCTTAGCTTGCCAGTTCATCATTCAATCCATGAAACATGGCCGGGGGGGTTCCACGTTTTCCTGCGGTTTGCTTCAGAGCACCAAACGGTCAGGAGCAGCTCGAGCTATGCCAGATGGTGCTGCACATGGACACTCACCTATGGCTATCAGCAGGCCCCTTGCTGTCCTGCACTGGTCTGCTGCTGTGAGCAGGTCATGCCTGAAGCAATTACACGTTGCCAGCCTGTTTGCRGAGATCTGTAACTGGGCACGGCTCAGAGCCCACCGGCTGTTACAGGTGTTTCATCAGAATTCATGGGAACCATYCAAAATGATCAGTATTTAAACTGTTGCTCTCATGGACCACATGCAGCACATTTATTCACTAGTGAGGGAGAAGTAACAGAGCTGTTATATGTGTAAGTCACTCTACTGTGAGGGACCCAATTACAAGTCCTGTGTAGGAATGTCACCTGGAACCTCAACAGTGTCATGCTTAGGTCCATCATACTTGGCATGGCACCAAATTGTCCCAAAATGGCCTTCTTTTGACCTTGTTGATAGGACAGTTTTGAGGTGGCAAATTAATACAAAACATGTWGATTTTATTACATCAAAACTGACTCCAGGTTGGAGTCCCATCCCACATGGGTTGGTGGAATGACTCCTTTTAGTTTGCTGTCAGAGGTGCTCTGTACAAGGCATAGGTGCATTTTCTGCAGCTTGGCACTATCTATTTCTCCTCAGTTTCTCTGCAGCCACAAACTCCAGCAGGCGAGTTTGCAGAAGCATTCAYCGTGAGGCCCACAGCTTCTGAATTTCACCCCATATTTATCATTACAGCTTTTGGAGACCTCGGTTCTCACCAACATTGCCGGTTCCCAAAATCTTCTCTGAATTTTTAATCCTTGTACCATGGATACAAATACTAAACAAAAAATTTTAACACATTGATTGTTATCTCCTCAGTGGCCAATTTGTTCACCAGCTCATGGTGATACAAAAGCTTCCAGTAAGATATTGCCCTGGTGTAGATGGCACTTTAATCAGGAACTTTCACTACAAGAAATAACCAGATATTGTTGTTATTTGGGGCACTCTACAAGGTTGGCTGTCTTTTGAAACAGGCTGATATACGATGTTGAAGGTTATTTGTGAGACTTGAAGTTTTCTGTAGTGCTGGGGTTTTTTTTTTTGAGAAGTGATATCTCTAAAGAGTCTGTTCCTGGTTTTGGTTTGGTTGTTCTGCTATTTTAAATAATGCCAATAATGGACTTAGTTCTCMMTGTTATTCATTGCCACTAATGAATATCAAATGGCAAATGGCAGCTAGAATAAAGGATACCCTGCCCTGCTCCAGATTGTGAGATCCCCTGGAGAAGGCCACTGYTGGCCACTAAAGCAGAAACCTCCATCATCATAGGAAAGAGCTCGTGCCAGCCATCCTGGGCTGCATCATGCACATGARGAGCAGCCAGRCTCAAAGCAGCAGGCCCGTAGCCGTGAGCTGAGGCGAGAGGGTGGCCCTGCAAGAAAGCTGTGGCACAGCTGGCAGAGCTGTGCGGGAAGAGCTGGGGACCAGCTCGGTACTGCGGCTTCACAGCGAGCAGRGAGCGCAGGGCTCGGTGTGCCTGTGGATAACGAGAGAGGAGCCAAACTCCAGCAGGCAGCACATGACCRTACTGCATGCTTAGTGAGTCAGATCAATTCCTAGAAAGAAAGAAAGGGGGAAAAAAAAATAGGGGATAAAAATCAATTGACGTGACTCCTTAATCGGGCAGCGTTTGCTGCCTTTGCAAAGAAGGCAATTAAACCAGCACTGTGAAAGGCTGTCCTGACATCTCCAAAAGATGAGAAAGGACAAAGAGAAGCTGCCGTCTTCCCCATGCTTTGCGGCGGCTCCGTGTTGCTCCGTGATGTTGTAAACAGAAACCTTGCAGGAGCTGAGCTGCCCCGAGACGCCGTCAGTGTGGTCTGCGTGCCRGCCTGGAGGCCATCTGGCTGAGCCCATCCTGATGGTCTCAGGAGGTGCGGGACCTTGTGTTGGTGGCATGGCGAGACATGGTGCTAAAGGCCAKCCCTGAGGCTCTCCAGCATGGTCAGGAGCTGACCTAGTGTGAACCGCTGTCCTGCAAACACAGAGTCTTGAGGATGGGGAATTACAAAGATGCAAGGTTGCTTTCCTGCTTTGCCTTTCCTACCAGCCCCTCGCGATCTTCTCCCAGCCCCAGTGCTGGTAAGGATGAGATAATATCATGCTGCTGACAGGGAATGACCCAGTGCAAACACGGGTGCCTCCATGCACGCAAGTCTGTGCTGGCTTTTGGTGATCCATGCACAAGTGATAAATGTGACAGTTCTCGCCGAGACTGTGGAGCCCCATTAAACTATCACTGTGAATTGAAGTTCAAAAAAAACCAAGATCAAATTGTAAACAGCAATATTTTTCCCCCTGTTTTGTTAAATCTTCCCAGTTCAGCACACTAAGCTGGTTTCGGTTGTTTTACAGCTGCTGCTGCATCCTGCTTCTTCGGCAGCCCCTTCAAAGTCAAACTAGTGTCCTGTGTGTTTTAGGGTGTCATCTCACAGACAAACTGACCAGTTGTTCTTCCAGGGTAAACACTGAAGAAGGATCATGGAAAACTGCAGTTTCACCAAACCAGTCGGGTGTCTGCTTCAGTCCTCGGGCTTCTCTGCAGGAAAACATCACCTGGAGGCCTGGCACCGGGGATATCTGAGCAAACTCTTGTGTGCTATAGGTTTCATRTGAGGTTTGAAGCAGTTCAAGTCATTACCTTAGCCTCTGAAAGGCAGGATAGGGAGATCTGTAACAAACTAGCACCTCCTGATAAAAGCTTCAAAATATACAATAAATTTGAAAGCAGTGCAAAACTCTTCAAATTTCAGACCAACTGGCAATTCAGGAGGGTAAAATTTCTGCTAACTATAGTTTCTCCTAAATTTTTTCTAATTCTARGTTCTCCAGGGTGGAGGTCATCCTCTATATATCATTATAAAATATMCCAAATAGTGTAGAGTGGGGCTTCTGTCTGCTACTGGAATATAAATAACAAGAATCATAAAGGTGAGAGAATACAGGCATAGAAGAGACCTTGGGAGGTTGTCTGGYCCATTTGCCTGTTCCACAGTAGAACAACAGTGTCCAGTGCTGGTCTACACTGTTCTGGACCTCCCCTATTTCCTGCTCTGACTCCCTGATGGAGGTTATGCAGTTATCCCTGACAACATATTCCATGGCTTCGTTATTTTTGCCATGAAAAATATTTCCCTAATAGCTACACAAAATCTCTCTTTCATAATGATTAAGGCCCATTTCATTTTGTTCTGCCCTCCACAGAGCATGTCTTTCCTTGAGGCAGCATTTTTTTTAAAATTATTATTATTTTATTCTTTTTTTCTACATAAAAACTGCTAATATAACTCCTTCTTCCCCACTTGGTGTTTTCTTCTTCAGATTAAACTATTCCAGTAACCTCAGKCCTTCCTCATTGGTATCCACCAATGCCAAAAGCAACAAAGGTTTGACAATAACCTTAGCGAAGCAGTGATTGGGTACCTGTGAATATAACAAATAAATAGCCAGAGCAATGTCCATCCTGGCAAGCAGAAGTGTCTGAAGGAAGCACTTTCACACCCTTGCTGACATCCATCCTTGTGTGGCTTCACACACGCCCCAAGCCCGCAGTGAAACGCAGCCACCCAGACCTCACAGCGAGTTTGCACAGAGGTATGCAGGTCCGCTGGCGTCGCGCTGCTTTGCTTAGTGGCAGCTGGATGTGGGTGTGATGCCTGTCTAGGGAAGCCACTTTGCACCTGGATGGGGAGAGGTGGTCCTAGCTGAGCTGCTTTTGGCAGGGACGGGATCGAGGCGGGTGGGAAGGGCAAGGCAGTAGCAATGTGAGGGTGAAGATGCAGCCCAGCTCCAGCAGAAGAGCTGTGGGAAGAGCTGTGAGACCTCTTCTTAAGCCATTTTATTATGAAGGACATCGAGGACTGTGCTGGTTTCCAAGCAGAGGTGCTTGGCTAGACCGCGAACCCTACTGAAGGAAACCCACAGTGGTGTCCTTTTCCCACCTTCCTTGGTAGTGAAAAGCTTGGGAGAAATCAGGAATGAGGCAAAACAGTTCTCTTGTCAGGTCAGGGCAAACGCTGAACAGAAAGTTCAGTGTAACATTCAAAGAGCACGAAGAAGTYAACATTAAACTATTCCTCTTTCCCTTATCCCAAGATCCAAGAGCTAAGACACAGAAGTTAGAAGACACTCTCTGAAATTTGAGGAAGTCAGCACTGCAGCAGTGTTGGAAATGATTTACAGTCAGCTACTAACTCAGACATACAGACAGGCACCAGATCCAATACACCCTGAGCTTTCAGGAGGCCRTGTCATCTCCTGAATGATAACAGCATCCAAACGAGTCCCGGGGCCCGGGACACACTTCAGATTATCTGTAGGAATGTYTTCCCCTCATATCATTTCAGGACTGTGTCAGTAACCTCTACTGGTCAGCGGCATGTAAAACTAAGATGGTCAGAACTGGTATGCAAGGTATGTGCCTTTTTTATTCCCTGACTTTTTTTTCTCTCTTCTTCATCTTGAATAAACCATGTAAGACCTGAGCACATTCACAACAACTTCAAACAGAAAGTCATTTCACCGTCCACTTTTCATAGCTCTGATCCAAACGTTAAATCTCACACACTAAGTGTAACCCAGTTAGCTAGGACAAAAGTGCACTGTGGAAGTCATTTAAGTTAAGCAGAAGTCCTTGCTGATGAACAGCGTAAGAGTCTTGGATTTCTTTCAGAGCCATGATCACTTCTGACCTTCTCTGTGTGACTTTTAGCTACACTGGATTTTCAAGTTAAAAATCTTTACTATCAGAGAAACACCAGATGGAAAACTGTYTGTTTGTGCCTTCCCCTGAATGCCCTGTCAAGCAGTTTGCTGCTACTCAAAATCCAGRCAAACAAGATGACTGCACGTGCAAATCCTGTTTGTGCTGTTGGGCTCCCTCATTCTAAATATAGCCTGGTGGAGAAGTCCTGACCGAAAGTGCACAGYGGCCCTGGCCCCTACAGGAGCAATAAATAATTTTCCTTGAGTTGTTCCACCCTACTCATATTTAAGGATGCAAAAACAGTTCAAACAGTCAAAGGAGTTGCTTATGTTTCYCTTGCAGTCAATGGAAAGAGGGAGGGGCCCCTGAAGGGTGAATCATCCTACCCCTCTTAGGTGCTTTTTTAAGGATGGGGTGAATCACTCTCAGGAGGTGCCTTCCTCTACTGTGACGTTTCTGGCTGCTCCTCCCGCAGCAGGGAGAGGTTTCCACCTCCCCRCTGGCAGCGGGCAAATTCCCAAGCTGCAAATTCTCCTCTCACTCACTCAATTTTAAGCTTGGAATCTTGCCATGAAAATCAAAGGCTTGTTTTTGCTGGGGTGTTCCAGATGTTCAGCACAAATCCTTCATCAGCTGGCTGGTGAGRCTGGGTTGAGAGCAGCCGTACTTCAGCAGAGTGGACCGCTGAATCTGACCCAGCACAGTGATCCACGCTAGTGTAATTTTGACCTAGTGGGCCCAGGCTCTCCATGATCTTTCCTTCCTTCCTTTCTTTCTTTCCTTTTATTTTCTCTTTCTTTTTGTAGCCAATTTTGCATAGCATGTAATATTCCCTTGGGAAGTTCACTATTCTGGCTTCTCAGAAAGTTTGGCCATGAACACCACCTCAGTAGAGATCTCAGCTCCTCAGTAGAGACTAGTAGTTTATTTACATTTGTGAGACTGTGTATGTTTGTGGGGTTTTTTGGGGTTTTTTTTTGCATATGATGTCTATACTTTGGGGGGAAAAAAGAGTGGAAAACCAACTAAAGGTGGCTAGGTTACTCTGTTTCTCCATATATCCTTCTTCTATACAATCCCAAAGGCRCACAAACAGACCAGCTGTGCAAGAATGGAAATCCTGTTTAGGCCTCAGCTAGGTTCTTTTTTCTGATGTCCTCTCTGGGAGATCGTGAAGGAGATTGTTACAATGACCAGATTTTTGTCTTTCTACAAACATGCCATATCTTGGTTCCATTTCCTCCCTTGCTTATCATTATTTTTTTAGCTTGAAGATAACTTCCAGAAGATCTGCTCACCTTCAAGTCTGATCAAAGCAAACTCCCTGTTTTTTAAGAAGTAATAGGGGAAAAGGGTGTGTGTCTTTTTGTCTGGTAACAGTTTATTTTAATCTGAATGTTTTCTCCTTTTGTAATCCACAAGCACTCATGTTTTTAGAAGTCTTGCCAGTTATGATAGGTTTCCTTAACGTTACTGTAAGAGACAAGGCTAAACACAGCTGTCTGGTGCCTGCAATTCTTAAGAGTCCTACAGGACCCGATTAAGTAAAAATAAACTGATCTTTAGMCATAGTCAAGCCAAGGGCTTTTTCAGCCAAATCCTTTGTAAATAGGCAAAAAGGCTAAGGAGGTGCAATGGGACAAATGATGTCTGGGGTCACTCGGTAGCCCCATTGAAATTCTACTGAGGATTGACTTGCTGAATTTGTCCCCTACAGAAATCCCTATACTTGGAATAGGCAATAAGTAAATGAGAAACCAAGACTCAACTCTTTTACACTTTTATATTAATGAAAATGAATAGAGAAGTACTAATGGAGAAAGCATACATCTAAGTGTCAATGTAATATTGCATGTGATGTGTTTTCATTAACTCCCAGAGARGAAACAAACATTTCAGAATAAGGTGTGCCAAAGCACTTTGAAATATTCAGAAAGCATATGAAGATGAATGCTTGGGTAAAGAAGGATAGACACCATTCTGCAACATCTTTGATTTTCAGTCCACATTTTGATAGTTCATCYAATTTCTAGCGTGGGAGGGTTCAGCACAGCTGAGTCATAAGCTGGAAGAGCATCCCAGACATTGATTATTATCCCAGTATGACACCAATGGAAAGTATGCCCMAAACTCCAGCAAGTCAATGTCCTACTTGTCTTCATGGATATGTTATGGAGGTTTGTTWCCACTTAACTACAGTTATTAGACTTAATTTGCTGTACAGATGAGAGAGAGAGTCTAGACCAGATGGCACTTCAGAAGGAGCTTAAATGCTCTACAGTTATATCTACGTTATTCTCCCTGGGCACACTTCCAAATCTTCACCCTAGAAATGTTCTGGTCCATGGTACACAACCGTGCTCCCTTCTGTCTCCTAACAGAAAGGCAATCCAAAGCAGAAGACTGCAGAAGTATGCTGTGAACAGGTCCCGCTCATGGTGGTTAGTGCAATCCATGGTATACTGTCCCATGCATTTGCAATACGCACTTGTAATCTAGCCTTGGAATGATGTCTGGAGAAGCTTCTCCACAAGCAAGCAAAGGGATTATGCTCCTATGTGCTAATAATGTCAGATGATGTGAATATCTACCCTGTATGTCCACCTGACACAAAYACAAATGATCACCTGAAACTCCACAAACAGTCTTAAAATGATCCTAACAAATTTGTCACTTTAGCCCTCCATAAAGCTGCAGTGRTGACTGCAGAAAAGCATTGAAACACAGTGACATATGAGGGAATGAAGGACATGGAGAAATTGGAACTAAATATTATTCTTARGAATAGTGTAGGTAGGTGTTCACCAGTTATTAACAATATTTGACTATTAATTGCTATTAGCTTCTACAGCAAACATGTCATCTTCTAATTCATATAGAACCTCTCCTGCTGCCTCTCCTTCTCCTTTTTTAAAAAAGAATGCATCAGTAATGCAAAAAAACCCCATACTACAGATGATTTTCAAAAATGGACATTCTTCTAGAGCAACAGTACATACTGTACATATGCTTCCCCTGAAAGCTCCTGGATGCTTTGGGGAAAGCTACATAAGGGAGCAAAAACATGATTTAGATGACCAGTAACAGACTTCATGTTCCAGCCACTGAATACTCAAAGAAATAATTGCGGGGAACAAACAAACAAACAAAAACAAACAAACAAACAAAAACCCCTAGGAGAAATCAGGAGGATGAGTTATGTTCCCACTCATCAGTCAGTGAGTCACTCTGAACAACACAAGGAGGACTGATTCAGTTCATCAGAGACTGGTCTCTGCGTCCAGCTCTCAGCTGCCTCTTGTCATAACAGCACAACAGGTTGATGCTAGTTGCACACACACACCCCCACAGCCTTGCCTTCTTTTTCTCTCCTTTCTCACAGATAAAAGTCACTTTCCTAATAAATATTGGGACTTTAGAGGCAACTCATACCTGATTTCATTGCTACTCTGCTACTTTTTAGGGCCAGGCAAATTTAGAAGATTATATCATGACAATATTTTGAAGGGCACACTGTGTTTCTGTAAAGTGTTTCTTTATTAAAAATGCATTAAAAAACACTGAGGTCTGAGGTATATATCAATATTGCAGTAGGCACTTGAGGTTTATTTTCTTAAGATTGATCTTGCTCCTGTGTAAAGTCTGCCTCAGTAAATGCCAGCTGCYTGGTTTTGTTTTCTTAATTCCCTGTGCCCATGTTGAAAAATTCTATTTAAGATTATGGCTGTGTAGCCTTCTTCTGTGGGAGCAGATCTGTATATTTTCTAGTGTGAGCAGAAAATACAAGATTGACATTGTTCTCTCATGTTCAGAAACACGTTTAATCAATAGATGTATGAGATTCACTACTAGTTTGGCATCACTGAAGCTAGTGGAGTTGCACTTTCTCATAGCTGAGTTGAGTTTATTCCTACACATTAATGTGAATAAACAGAGCATCTGCAGTKACACCAGATACACTGAAATGTCAAAGCCTATCAATCTTCATGCTTCAGGGCATAGAATCTGATAACCAGCTGAGGTCAGGGAGAAATTTCCCCCACTGGTGTAATATTGACTAATTGGATTAATTAGAAGCCTTTTATGTCTTTCTCTAAAAAAATCTTGCATTAGCCACTAGATGGACGAGTAGCCTCTTCTGGCATGGCAATTCCTGTGTATCTGATCCACGAAACAGTTGGCAATGGGTGGCACGGCTCCTGTTTAAAATACCACTGAATCAGCAGCACACCAGATGGGACTCTGTCTGTATCGCTGTGGTAGGTGAAAATCCTCCAGATGAGGCCTTAGTCAGGAGGTTGGGAAGAAGAAGAGACTTTTTACCATCACAAATGTGTCTAGAGAATATCTGTTKTACAGTGTCTAAAAAAGAAGTACCCGTCATCTGACCCCGATATCCAGGCAGGGGTAAAAAGCAGGGTAGGGAAGGACAGGATAGGACAGGGTAGGATAGGATAAGGTAGRGGTAGGGTAGGATTGGGTCAGGTCAGGTCAGATAGGATAGGATAGATCTGAAGACTCGAGAGGGACAAGAATCCTGAAACTGGAGATGAGCCAGTGCCAGTCTGTGAAGTGCTGACTTGCCTGATGCCAAACTACCTCCTTTATTTCCACCTCAGAGGAACAGAACAGATGGGTGGGTTGGAGTGATATAAAGAGTAGAGGCAGATATCTATGATCAGCTTTGCTCCAAGAACAATAAAAGCCCTTATGATATTAAAGAAAGCAAAAGTACTGAAATATTTCCCTAATGGCACTTCCCGCAGAAGCTTTGGTATTTGCCAACGAGACACAAGGTGGGTGTGTGATTACCAGTGATGGGAAGCACAGGTCTATATGTCATATAATTAGGAAGGTTGTTCAGAGAACGAGGCACTTCAGAAAGAGAGACTTTCCCATGCTGCTAAAATGAGAGGAAAGAGCGACTGCCATTCCCCAGCTTGCTGAGTCACATTTCTAGGTATATTTTCCATCCAAAGCTATTCTTGCTAATATGCTACACTTCAGTGACGCTTGAGGCTCAAAATTGAACAATCTTGTTCATTTGGCTGCTTGCCAGAGTAGCTGGAGACTTCTGGACTGTGTGCTGACAACGGCTTACTCAATTAAAAGAAACTATACTTTCATTCTGTCCCTGGGAAGAGAGAAGGCTGCGGAGCAGCTTCTTCACATCTCTTTTTGTGGAAAATGCAAGCTCTCATCTAGGAATAAAAACAGTGTGTTTGATTTCCCTTTATACTAATCATCCCCAGGCAACTTATCAAGTGGGACAAATGTTTTAGCTACTCAAATAAGTTCTCAGTAGATAAACATATCTGTTGTGAATCATATATAAACTGCTGTATGACCACTGAAATAAACAGCGATTTAGAGTCCATCTGTTGCCTCCGTTTATCTCTGAAGAGCAGCACTGTTGACAATTGTATTGTCATCACAATTCACGGCCATATTCAGGTAGGTAGCCAAGCTAGTCTTGGGCAGCTGGAGTTCTAGCACGTTTTCTTTTCCTCATTTGAGTTATACCCAAGTAYCTGTGAAATGTTCTGAAAAGCTTTAAGGAAATCCTTCTTAAAAATTGGGTCCTGATCTTATTATGCTAAAGTTCATTTCTTACCTACTAGATGGATTGCAGGTGASGGTGGCTCWSWRGCAGCCCRGACAYAGATCCAAAATTGARCCTGCTCYATATATAACAAGAAGAATGTWACCCAGAATACTCARCATCTTTGTGTCCTGCCTRCACCAACYCCAACCTAGCAAAGGGCAAACAGGACCAGCCTCTTTGCCTTCTGGAGACTCTGAGGAAGGTATTAGGCAATCTGTGGCTCCCAGGCATTGAAAGATTTTTGTGTTGATCTTAGCAAGGTGGGGCATYCCCAACAAACTGAATAAACTGGCTTTTATACACCTGAGACTCAAACCCAATRATTTTCTTTTTGCTGGCACAGGCTGTAAGCCTGGGAAAAGAGTCAGTCCRAAAGAAGCTACTCTTCACCCAGAGGAGTTCTTTAGGAATCGCCTTTGTAGTCTGCTTTTCTTCAGGACAGCATGAAGATACCAGCGAGCACAAATGACCGCCAAGCATCATAAACAACATATTCTGAACAGAAGGGGCAACTGCGACACTAATCTCCAGAAAAATCCAGGTAGGTGTGAATTAGAGGAGACTGTCGGCTGGTGGCTATCTCAGTCAGCAAAAGGGCTACCCAGCAGCCTGTACGCAGCCAGGAGTTTCCCAGCCATAGGTCTAGGGGCAAAGGAGGTGGCACAGGTCTGCATTCAGTGACTGCACCATGTAGCKGATGTTGACTGGGATGAGTAATTATTGACTCACCAGCTTCCACTGCCTTTCAGTTTGTTTTTGAGCAGGAGTTTGACTGCCAGGATGACAGCCTGGGAGATCCAAATCCTGTATTTCTTCACAGGAATTGGAAGCTAGTAAGGTGTTGGTCTCACTCTTGATCTCCTTCACCTGAGCTGAAAAGGGCCACCCGGAGAGAGGTAGAATTCACAGTTTTCATGGTGTTGAAGCTGACACCTCTGCATTTCATCCRATTTCTGACTAAAAGGGCGATTCTATTTCAAAATTCCTAATTCTTAGGCAAGTTCTTAGGCATTTTAAAAATATATGTGTGTAGTTAAAATGATTCTGGTACAATTMAACTCTTAATTCTGATGAATATATGGGAAGCGAGGAGGAGGAAAAGGACAATGARTTTATAATCTTGCTTTTAGTGAGGTGTAAATTTACCACCCAGACTCCCACCCATTACACCACAGACAGGAAACCAGCTGGTTGAGGGGGCAGTGAGTTTGTTGTTCCTCCTTGCACAATGACTATGTGTGTTACTTATTTCACAGGCCTAACCATGACTGGTATATTTTTTAAATTTGCATCTTGCCTTTTCATGTTTTCAGATCAACTATGCATTTCATCAGTGTCCTGCCCACCAGCAATCATAAAATATGAGCCTTTGTGGGAAAGTGGAGACATAGAAAGAGTTTCTTATGAAACTGTAGCTGGGATTGTTCCAGACACCTCAGGCCAGCTGCTCTCCAGACAGCAGCTTTGTGATACAAGAGACAGTAAACATCAGCCTTGGAAGGTCAGATGGTTGGGCCTTTTGGCTTCAGGCCCACTGAAAAAGTTCTCCTGACTACTGAAGCATGGCKAGAAAAATAAAAGGACTCTTTAGTGCTGATATCTTTGGATGCTGCTGTGCAAAACAGCTTGAATCAGTCCAGGGTGTTCCTACCTGCTTTGCATCTTTGGCCATAAAGCAAATCCAAACATTTCACTCAGTTTTAATTAAAATATCTCTTCCTATTAATTCTGGCCTGACCATCCTTGAACAAAGCAATGTCACTGGGCTGCTGCATTGAGAGATGACAAAATTATTTTTTTCTAATCTGCAAGGCAGAAACTGTATGTATTTGCATAAATTCTACCCATAATWATTCTGAATCTTATACTTTCATCCTGACTGTCTGTAATGTCAGTTAGGTCAGAAGAAGGTAACACTTACTTAAAAGGTGTTCTATGTGGATTAAATCAGGACTTATTATTTTTGAGGACCTTACATTCAAACTATAGAAAAGGCATAGAGAAAGATAACAAAGAMAGACAACTAACTTCCAACTAGGAAGAGTCTAAATAGTCTGGGATTTTACAGTTTGGAAAAAAAGAATGATTTCAAATCTAACATTATGCAGCTTTTCAGATAAGTCAAAAAGTACACTATTGTTAACTGCACAGGAGGAGGAGGAACAGGGAGCACTGAATTCAATGATCAGGTAGAACATTTCAGGCAAATAGAAGGGAAGGCAGTTTCACACAGCCTGYGACAAGATTCRTTGCCATAGGCTGGTAGGAGTGCCMAAAGTACAAACGTCAACAAAAGAGACTATGAACAGTAGACTTATTAGGAAAAGGTGAACTCTACCTCAGGAGAGTAGCCTGGACACAATGGCCAACTCCAGAAGTCCCCAGAATACAGATTATTAGAGGTCATAAACCCTAATCTAGCATTTCCACATTCTTCTTGCCCTCTTTTTTATATGCTTTTTCAGCASCTGCTACTGATAACTGACAAAGACAGGATAATGTCTTGAYGGTCTTTTGATTTGATTCAGTGCAGCTACTCTTATGTGATTTAATGGACTGTCTCTCCCTTGGAGCAATTCCAATGTCTCCAGTGAATCTGAAGCAGAAATTATTTCCTACATGTTTGACAATTCCTGCTTTGTTTCCTTTTCACAGCATTTTCTAAGGCTYAAAAGCTGCTCTTAGCCTCTGAACTTTTCCTTTTAGTTTGTGTCTTAGTTCTCCCAGTTGTGCTTGGCTTCGCTTTAAGACAATCAAAAAAGTAAAATCTACCATGGTATTTGATCAAAGTTTCACAACAAATAATTGTAAATTAGGAGTAGAAACTCTCAGATATATTGATGATGGGATGAGATTATATCACTTCTACATAGGTCTGAGTATTTTTAAACATCTGTCAAAAGGGGACAGACAAGATGTAATGGGCATACCTTCTTAAAAATCATGAGAAACAGCTAGAAACACCAGGGAAAAGCCCATAGGCAAGCTGGKTTCATATCCCAGCCCTGTGAGGGCTTCCTGAGAGGCAGCTCCTTTGTGTCTCTGGTATTTCTATAGAAGAGGGAGGACCTCTTCTGGGGAAGMCCTTTTGTTTCCCCAGGCCAGGCGTCCCCACAGCCATGCCCCGCTCCTGGGTGAGGCAGAAGCCCTGCACTGCTCTCCCTTGCTCCACTCCTCCAATGAAAGGAAACAGAAAGCAGAGTTGTAGAGAAGTTGTTCATACGTTGCATGAGCTCCAGTAGACCAGACCAGGAAACCAAGCCCTGGGACTTGTTGTGCCTTGTCCCAGCAGATCCGTGTGCCTCCATTCTTCAGAGGCAGGAGAACAGCCTTTCTTCCACCCAGCTTCCAGTCACCACAAATACTACAGACTCTTCAGGGCAAGTGCTGGCTTGTCCCATTACACTGATAGTGCATAGTTTACAGGGGCTCAGATGTAATTTGAGCCTCTTGTGCAGCCTAAAGAACAATAACCCCTTGTCTATCTCAAAAGTCTCTCCACCCTCTACTGTGATAAGAGATATTATCATCCTTCATAACCACAGAAAGAAACCATCAAGCTTAGTATGAGGTGGAAGTGTGTGCTACTGTCCTCCCGGCCCTTGCTGCATGGATCAGACAAAATGCCTGCTCTGATTTACTTGAGTAAGGAGAGTTTGTGCAATCTTGGATGCCTGCACAGCAGTAATGGGAACAGACACCTTCCTGSTGGTCAGGATCTTACTGCCAACTCTCCTTGGCTTTCCCCCCTCTTTAGGAAATGGTCTAGGGTACAGCAGAGCAGGGATGCTAAGCACTGCATATTTGTTGGAAAGGATGAGCTGTCAAAACTAATGCAGTGTGTGAACCAAGTGTTAAAGAGTATCCTGTGCAATTTATCAAGGGGTATATTATGAGTCYAGCCCTCCATCTGTTTCCTGAAAACAGGCTGGAGAGTTCTTCCTCTCTGCTACTGTCCTGCTTTAAAAACAAGTCTGGTAATTGTAAAGACACCTTTGAAAAGCAGTAGCAGCAATTAAACCAGGRCATGTGATCTCACCTTGACTTGTTCTTCTATAATAGCCATTTTTYATATTTGCCACAGATAGAAGGGGTTATTTATTGAGAGACACAAATGGGCTATATCRAAAGAAAAAGCCATTTCTGCTTTCATTTTTCCCAAAAGCAAGYATCAAAGGGACAAAGAAGATTTATTGAATAMCTCAAAATAAAGATATTAACAGAAGAGCTGGACTTTTCCTGGGAAAGAACAGTGAATGGCCCAGCTCACTTCCCTCTGCGCTCCCAGTCCCATGGTAATGGAGCGGCTTGTGGCCGTGAAGGCCAGAAGCTCAGAGTGGAGCTGCACTGAGCCCTGCTAGCGTTCAGTGGAGCTSATGCTGGAGGTTACATGTTAGAGACCCGTTAAAAGACTATTTTCCCTATCTTCTGTGTACTTTCACCTTTCTTGAAAACTCATGACAACTGATTAAGTATATTCCCTGGGATTTTCTCTGCAAAGGTTATCCGATGAAACRAAACTCACTTCTAAGAGCGAGGACAGATCCAGCGTAAAGAATTCACTGTTGCTTGGACTCTTAAGACATCTGATTTTACATATCAGCATACATCGGTGTAGACCACCCTACTATCTCTGTATTGCCAGTGTAGGCTTGAAGTTTAATTCTTGTTCATAATTAGTGGTGATAAGCCTGAGRTGAGGCGCTCTGCCTCAGATAGGAAATCTCCCACTGATCTGAGGGATTTTGGCCTATTGTTGAGMATTCAGTATTTAGCAGAGCATGGTTATTCAGCATTCTTATTCGTGTGATTACCATAATGGACATCTATTGCAGAGATTGCAGCTACTTCTGCTCGACTTCAAAGCCTAGATTTATGTTCAAGAGTTTGAGAATTTCACCTGACTGGCTTTCCTTCCTTTGCCTTCATTTTTTAAACATMTCATTAATTTGTCCTGAAACCTACTTTGTCATAGAAGAAAATCTTTYTCTGTTGAATTATTAAAGCATCTAGGTGCCCCTTCCAATATTCTAATTCTTGCCCAGAATCTAAATGGAGCTGAGTCAAGTTGAGTGATTTGAGAAGGGAGTTCACTCTTATAGGGCAACACAAGCTGAGAGATTAAACATTAGATGGGTGCTTACAGTTGGTAGATTAATGGCAGTGCTTCAGCAAGTGTGGCCCTTTGGCCATCCAGTTCCCTCTAGTAATGTCAGAAAGCACATCACACACCATCTGTATCTACTAGTATGCATTTCTGTCATGCCTGCAAGACCATTCTAAAATGAAAAATATTGCTAATGTTATCATSTCCTGCAGCCAGGGCTTGTACTTGTGCAGGGAGTTTGAGGCTGCATGTAAACTATTGCTAATCCTTTGAKAGCTCCTGGTTGCATCTGTGCTGTTGCTGTATTTCCAGTTTGCTATTCAGAGAAAAAAAAATAGTCTATGTAACAGAGAACATTTCCCCTAGTTCTCCCAGCCCCGCAGACTCAAATATAAACCTTTGCTTATGTGGATACTCTGAAACTCCAAGGCAGTTTTGCTATCAGCTTCTGACGCAGCTCCATGCTGTGCAATACATCTTGACTAACCGGTCAGGAGATGGGGCCAGGAGTCTGCACTTTCTGGAAGTCCTCGCCCAGTGAGAAGGAAGGCAATGAGAAGATGTGGGATTTTTAGAAGCCAGGATTTCTCTGGAAGGGTGGAAATTCTTCCAGGAAGGACTAAACTGGTTTGGGCAACTGCACAGGATGAAATCCAGAAGGGAGCAGCACAACTTCTGTGTAGCTTTTGCTCAACTGGCCCTGTTATATGAGCACACTGGAGGAGCTATGTCTGCGCTGAGCTGCCACCAATTTTTGGAACAATGGAGAGGTTGATTGGACGGTACTTTTCTGGGATTTTTGCTTTACAAAAGTGGACATAGTTTTATTAAGCAAGTGCATAACTAAAAATGGTTGTTCTTTATGGCAATACTTGGAACTCTGCCTCTGTTGATACAACACCCCATTTGTTCTAGGTTATCACAGTCAGCACTGAAGCATGGCTGCTGATTCTGGCAGAGGGGGATCCAAATCTTATCATTTTAATTGACACTGTGTTGGAAAATAGGTATTTGAATGTCCGCATGGAGAATATAAAATATGCAATTATGCACTTGAATTTCTTATGTGTATATATATATGCACACACAAATTAATATTACTTAACTACATAAACATATATGTCAGGATATAACTAATTCATATACACTTATAAATTCACACATACACAGACATCTATGTGCACTGATATGCATACACATCTGTATATATGTACTTAAACATGTACACATATATGCTTACATACATATATTTAATCCTCTTTTCAATTAATATCTTGGTTCTATCCCAATCTATTACAAAGCAGGCAGAGGCAGCATTTCTAACCTCATATCTCATACATGTGCACACAGAAGATACATCTTGCTGTGGAACTAATTGTTCCTGAACTGTCCTGTTTTAGCTGTGGGACAGTCTCCTTCTGTGGAAGAAACACAACAGCACTAAAGGAAATTTAACATTTGTACCTTTTCTTTTTAATGTCAGATTTATTTCCTTGTTCTTCTTTTAATTTCAGGACCTCAGTATATGTTCATCACCTTCTGGGCTCCTGTTGTGGAACGTCAGTTCTGCAGTTTGTCTAAGTTACAAATTGGTTTGCTTTGCAGGCTTGTAGCTTGAACCAGAACTGTTAGTGGGAAACTCAAATAAATAAAATGAAAGAGACCCTCCAGGCACCATACAAATATAGAGCACAGATTGCCAGTGCCACCTAGAAAACAGAGTGAGATCAAACACTAATCCATCTATGACTACGGGATACTATGGAATACAGCATGGCTAGAAAGGGACATATCAGCCCTTTTAAATATGAGTTATTCTTCTCATATATCAGCAGAACTGAAGAATACAGACTCTAGCTCTCTCAAGGCACTACAGAGTACATTAAAACTTTACTGCACATATGTATTTCTTAAGTTACTGCAGCTCTGTTTTTTCTTAGTGCAAATTGCTTCAAAATGCACTAAGATTACATTTAATAGCGTATATTCCTGTACAATGCAACTCTGTATGTGAGAGCCACCGGTAACTTTCCCATGCAAACCAAGATGCTGTGAGTGTGGTGAAAGCTGTATCTGTTTCTGCGATCCCAGTCAACAGATTTATGATTCAATAAACCAATTAAAAAAAAATCAGCTGAAAAATCCTTGCAGACCTTCTGAGAGCACCTAATTGCTCCAGAACTCGGTAAGAAGAGGCAGTTTAATAAACCTCACCCCATATTGTCTCATGAAAGCAGCTTTACACGCTGCTGTTGCCCAGGATGCCTGAAGTTCGTTTTATTGTTCAGAGGCTTTTGAATATACTCAAGCTAAAATGAGGGACTGCATATTCTAATTTGTGGTGACCCACTTATGTGAAAAGTCCCTGGGAGGAGCAAAATTTGGAATGAAGCTCATATTCCTTGTCTTTTCAACTACTCTTTCTCACTACAATGCATAGGCTTAAATCTGCAAAGATTTTTTCTTGTACATTTAAGTTTAAGCACATGTATAAGGGCATTCAGATTATCTTGATTTAATGGTATAGTTTATCTCTAGACATAAGGACTTCGTTGAATTAAGTCATACAGAAGGAGATAACCCAATTTTCATAGTGAGTCCAAATGAAACTGTAACCCAGCTTCAGCATGCAAAATTCTGACTTATATTTCAGCTAATATCACAGGAAAAAGGCAACATTTTTCCAGGAGAAGAAAGACTGCAACTGACAGCTAAATAAGAAAAAAATATCAAATTCCTAAATCACACTAACAGCAGATGAAATAAATTGAAGCCGTCACTAGAACAGAAAACACAAAATTGTCCTTCCATCTAGCCGACATCAGAAAATGAGGCAAAACTGCAAAACCAAAGAGATGTATACATCCATTCCAATTGCTTCTAGATGACTTAAGTGGGGAAAAGGAAGAGATTAAATCAGTTGTATTGTAAGAGAGGGAATCTGATGCATTTTAAACAGAGCAGGATAAAAGAAAGTTCAAGTCCTCATTGGTGGAAGTGAAAAATGGACAGTCTTTTCTCAAAGGCAAGAATCTGATCTGAGTACAAGTAAGGTGATTTCTTTGTTAGATTTGATTTAAGGGAAAAAGAAAAAAAAATCATGGCAAAAACAGAGGAACAAAAAGGCTTGATCTAATTTTAACAAACTGCAATGGATGCTGTAGATAGAGGAATGGCAGGAAGGTCTAAGTGGATAAGAGGTTAGTATAGACTTGAGAAAAAACAGCCTTCTCAGCCATGTCATTACACTAACACAGTGCCCCTGGCTTGTTGTACTATTTGCTTTGTCCTCCTTCATACTTATATTGATTTGAAGTCTCATGTATACACATGCTACAGGTTCGGAAAGTTATACCTTGGAGGAATGTAACACAAGTCAACATGTGCTTCTTCAGCCACAAGTTTTCCAAAAGTAAGTTAGAAATCCTGTTGCTTGGAATATTTAACATACTAACATGCTCTAGGAGACCCCACGTGTGCAGGGGGGTTGGACTAGAGGATCTCTAGAGGTCCCTTCCAACCTCAAGTGTTCTATGATTCTATGATTCTGTGATTTACTACACTGGACACACAATAGACAGCTGTGTACCAGCTTGCCCTGGCAAAGGAGTAGAGTGGGTAACCTCATCTACCCTTTCAGTCTCAAAGCTTTGATGATTCATATTTTGCAAGAGCAGCTTTGCTTATAAACAAAAGCAGGTTGAGCAAGTGAAACCAGTTAGCCTTTAAACACAAGCTAAACACATGTTTCCTAAGAAGAGATAGCAGTCAAAGAGCAAATCCCTCTTGCTGTGAAACGCTTTCCAGTGTTTAATTTCACATGCAGGACAAGGAACACTCACAGTGGGAAGGTGGAGTGAGTCATGTGGGGATGTCAGGAATCGGGATGAGAAAGCATTATAAAAGGATCCATAACATAAACTGCTTATTGTCCTATCTTTTGTTCTTTGAACAGCAATGGATAGAGGGCAATCCACACAACAGAGCAGTGTCCATGCATCTTCTCCAGGCTGAGGATTCACTGGCCAGCAATACCTGCATGGCACATCATGGCGAGGGAGACTCACCACAGTTCTGCATTGTAAATGCAGAAAACAAAGGTGGATAGGGATGGAGCCAGGTGGAAGCCTCATGCTAAAACACACAGGACCCAGCAGGTCTGAGGGCTGAACCTGATGGTTTCAGGGAGGAGTCTTGTTTAATGTAAATGAACTGGAATGGCAGGTTAATCAGGTATATGGCCTAAAACAAGGAAGAAGAGGAGATGAAAGATGGGGAATCCCAAACAGAAGAGAGGTGCAGAAACACACACCCTAATAAAGGTGACCCAAAACTTTACCTTGAGAAGGGCAGCTTGCTCTGGAGTAACAAGAATTACACAACAGTTGAACATCCAGGCGTCCAGGGTGAGTCCCACAGGTCTTCGTCCTGAGAGGCTAGGCATGGATGAAAGCTCATGAACCAAACAGATGACACATGTTCTGCAAAGCATGTGACTGGTCTGCTAAACTATGTTAAATAGCAAACATTATTTTTCCCACTGTATAAATCTGTGGCTCATGGAAAATTTGAAGGTTACTGGTAGTCTACAGGTCCAAAAATTTGTAGAACATAGCCCTAGGCAATTGCAGGAGAAATTGCCTGCCCTTTGTGGGACAGAAAATGTAGAACTATCATCACCAAAGGGATCTGAAAAGAACTAAGTTCAGCTAAGTCAAAGCAGAGCCTCGGCTGTAACCCGTGCCTAGGCATGTAAGGTTAACTTCCATTACAGGCACACAAGGAAGGGGATGGGCACACTGCCAGTTGCGTCATAGTAATTTTCTTGATCCTTTCTCTTACTCCCCACTGCACACAAGACTATTTGAGATCTTCAAAGTGCTGAATATGGTTTGGAGTGAGAGCCTGACACTGGGTGGTAACCATTAAGTAGCTCATATGAAAAAATCTGTCAGTGAGAGAAAACTATTTTGTCTGTAAAGGTTTGATTTTTACATGCTGGATACCCAGGAAAGCTAAGAAGAAGATCAAGACTCTGGTGTGGTTTAATAGTGAAAACCTGTGCTCAGATCTCAGAGGAAAACATAAGTCCAGTCATAAGGAATCAGGAAAACCAACTAATGCTCTCTGAATTTCTGTATGAGGCAATCACAGTTATGCAACATATAATTGAGTTTACTGTTCTTCATTATAATGTTGACTGATGAAGCCTTACTTTAAAATAAAACCCGTCTACTCATACCATTTGGGTGTTAACAAAATTGGCTGTGTGTTGTACCCGTGCCAATGCTAAAGAGCAGATGTTAATAGTGAAATCTGAAGAGTTGAGTATAAGAGAAAATAATTAGCTTCCTGGTCTGTAGGAACAAGTCTGTTGTCCACCAGAATAATTAGCACATCAGTTAGTCTGGTGTCATGTTGTAACCAGATCTCTGATAAGTTATTTTTTAAGGTTCTTAGGCCTGGCAATGAGGCAATGCATCTGAATATCATATGAAAGTCTTGATTTTGTTTTCATTTATCCCTGTGCCAATCTATTTATTGAAGTGGCCTTGTATAGATAACATGTTACTATAGTTATTTTTGTCCTTGTTACTGTTGCATGCTATGAGTCTAATAATATTATCTTCTTTTTTATTTTATTTTAACAGGATCTAAGGTCCCTGTGCACAGAGACAGAACAAAAAGATATTTTCTAATCTAAGGAAACTTGCAACTGAACTCAGAAAAGAGTAATCAGATAAAATGCACAGATTTAGAAAATGCAGGGACCAATTGTAGAGATGTCAAGGAAACAAAGAGAATGACCAGACGTCTGAGCAGGGACACAATAGCAGTTTTCAGGCACGTAAAATTTTTGGAAATGAGAAATGAACATGCTCCCATATTCATGTTAGACAGGATAATATTTAACCTACAGCAATAGAGACTTTAGTAAAACATTAAGATGAAAATCTATTTAATTGTATGGATGGCAAAGCACGGGATAGACTTTCTAGGAAGACTGCAGCTTTTCCTCTGTGCACGTTAGACATCTGCTGTTACTGCGGACGCTGCTGCGGGGTAAGATGAGATGACCCCTGAAGCTCCTTATGCTTTGTGATTGTATGGGGAGAGCTTGGCCAGGCTGTCAAGTCACCGAAACAATGAGACAGAGCTGTTATGCAGGCAGAAAGAAAGGACCACACTTTAGAAAAGCTACACAGAGAAAGTCTGCAAGATAGTCTTGGTGTGAAGTCTTAAACCATATGTTGAGATGATGCACTGAGGGTCAGAAGAGCAGCAGGACTGACTAGGGTAACTGGGATATAAGCCGACAGGAAGGTCTAGTCGTGGTACATCAGGAGAGCTGATATGACAGCTGAGACTCACAGGAGCTACCATAGAACCAGATTTGGTGTTTTTGTTTTTCTAAAGCAATTTTAATTAATCTATATCATAAAAGAATTCGAGTCCACAGGCTATGTTTGAAAAGCAGGTCTCTATATGACTACAGCACTAGGCAGAAGCAAGCTATTCACTACCAGAGATGGATCCACATCCAAATTTCTTCAAAGTACTAGGCTGTTGAGAACCAATCTTTTCATGTGAACCTTCATCTGGAAAGCATAATGTCTAATGGATAATGGTGCCTTATTTTCCTGACTAGTTCTGTGATCACACAGGCATGTTTATAGTTGCAGGTAAAATCCTAGCCTAAAATATCATGGATATCTTCTGGCACTGCAGAACATGCCTTATGAGGTATGCAAGAGGGAAGTAGGACCCGGGACCTAGATATTTTGAGAAATGTTCCACTGTCCACCGAACTGCCAGCTTCTAGGCTTAAGCATTGCCTAATCTTTTAATACAGCTGTTCAAAAAGGCGGACCAAAAGAGCAGGGAACAGTTTCGTATGAACCTATCCTTAGGTTTGTGTTGTGTAATACTGGTTTCTGTTTCTCTTTTTTGCAATAATACACAGCATCTGCTGCTTCAGGGATTCCACAAAGGGTGCAGTTTATGTAATATCCATTTAGAAATGACAAAGCTTTCCTTTCTGGGCCTTTCATGTACTAGTCCACCCACACACAGGCAGTGCACACAAACGACGTACCACCCCGGGGCTGAGACTTGCTGCAGAAATTGATAGTAAGCCGTTGTTATTCTAATTATGTGGCCGTCTTCCTTAATTAAAGCTATGCCACAGGTCATTTACTCTGGTGCAGAATCCATGAACATTAAGCCAGACAGAGTCTTGAAATCAGAGAGTTCTCATTAGCATAGGATTGGCTGTGAGGGAAGTATAATAATCTGAAAGCCTTTACAAAGGAATGTAAATTAGCATCCATGCCTCCTGTGTACTATTGACATAGTGAATTATTTTACTGACTGGAAATGAAAATGAGCACGGAGCAACAGCATTCGTATTTGCAGCTCGGGCTCCACTCTCTATTTGCTGTGGGGATTGGTGTGTGTGTCTCTATTCACAGCCAGAAACTCCAATTATCATCTTTGATGGCTCACCAGCTCTTGAAGCTCACGCTCCTCCCCATGCAAAGCACCGCAATCTGTGTACACTGAAGTAATGACTGAGTATAAAAAACCACACTTTACTATGCCTTATTAAGGTTGGTGTGCTTCGCTCAGTAGCACAAAGCCTCATACGAAGAGTGCATCTAGATTTGGGAGTGGCTTCTGAATCCTGTTCTAATAAAAGGATTTTAAACTATGAGTTGTCTAATCAAGCACTGTTAGAATTTAGTTTGGTCACAGTCTGGTTTAAAACCACGGTTCAACATAAACCTTTGCTTTTGCAAAGTTTTGCAAAATTTTGCAAAGTGTGGGACCATCCTGAAGAAGACAAAAATGTCTGATTGCAATCAAGAACCTCAGCACTGATTCAACATCAAAACCAAGCTCATTCTTACGGATCTCTCAGTGTTCTCACTGTTACTGTAAGTAATACCAAGTGCATGAAAAAAATGTGTGCTCACAGATATTAGAATCACAGCATTTTGGTGGCTTACAAGGTTTCCATGTCCAGAAATTGAAGCCTTTCCTCACCTTTTTTCATTATCTGCCTTCAAATGATCAGGGAATACATCATCCTCAGCTAATCAGAAATCATTTCTAACCAGGAGATGAGATTATCACCATGCTAGAGCAGAAGAAAGGAATACCACACCAAGAAAGAGAAGCCAGGTGCTCTTACTATTTGTCCCCTGTTCCAGCTACCTGATGCCACTGCTTTTATATTTATTTTAATATGGCAGCACAGAAATGACAAATACAGTTTCATAGTATGGAATTATTCTATACAGTTGAGGTCGTCTTTTTTCCTGAATAATTATTCCTTTGGAATAGCTTCCAGTAGCATGGCTATCACTTGGAAGACTATTTTTCATTTATATATATATATATATAACTGACAGTAAAATACAGTCAGGACATCAAGACTGTGACAAAAAGTAATGCTGTATTCTACTGACATGGATTTAAAGGCTATACTATACTGCACAGATATAACCAGAGTAGTTTTCATAACAGTAGAAAAGTCAGGAAGTGCAGGATAAATCATGTTTTCCTCAGAGCTAAAGAGCCTGGAGTCTTTAAGGTGTGACCATTCCRGCAGTCTTTACTGGAAGAAGGAAAAAACAACTAAAGAATAGGAACTTGCATATTAAAAATGACCAAAAATAGCGACTAATCTTAAGGACCACGTCTAGACTAGGATAAAGCAGTCTGCAGTAAACTATTTCTATGTAATTTATATAAAGGTATTGATAGGATTACCAGTAACACAATGTCCAAGTAGCTCACAGCACTGAGATATTTTTATCGTCATCATGATCAGTTTGCAGGTGAAGAAATTAATGTCCATATTCCTAAAGCTATTTAACTACATAAGATGTCTCAACTGAGTGATCTGCCCTGCAGTAACTCTGAAAATCGAATTCAAGTTTCTTACTCAGCAGCACTCAGCTAACTAGGCAAATGTCTCCTTTCAGTGGGATGGGTTTCTATCCCACTTGTTGTAGTATAAAATCATGTGCTTATGAAGCACACAGTGCTATTGAGTCCTATCTTGCATGGGTCAAAAACCTACTCAATCCATCTTCTACATTCAGAAAAGCAGCATGTATTCCTTCGAACACTCAAAGTGATTTCACATGTCTGTGTTTCCTAACTCATAACTGCTTGGTCAAAATCGATAAATTTGTTTTCCCTTTCCATATCTTTGACCTCCAGTCATCACCATTTTGATTATTGAAACCCAGCATCTTGGCATCAGAATTATTAGATCTTCCAAGGTGAGGAGACAAGGAAGGTACACTTTCAAGAAGCACCTGAACGACATGCTAGAGGGTCTGGGGCTAACAAAGAGGTCGCTTATTCTGCCAGGATTTGAATGTGTTCTGCATGCCACAGTCCCAAGCATGTATGCTGCTGCTTTGTGCTAGAAACAAAATGTTGGGAGGTCAGTAAGCAAAATAAATAAGACAGGGCCATGAAGTAGTTTTGGGAGGTAAAAATTCAAACACTCTGCACTACTTTCTGTAACAAAACTTTCTTTCCCGATAGAACATCAAAAAACTTGTAAGCCACAAGATTTTGTCCAAAGTCTGAACAATGTGAAAACAAAGGAAGGATTCCTATTGATTTTAATGGGCAGCTTGCCATTACGGCTGTGGGTAGGTGGCAATTGCTGATGCTGTTTTAGTGAGATGACAACAGTGGAAAAGTGGAAGCAGGAACTTCATCAGAGGCTGAGATCCTGAATATTCACTGCAATCCCCTGGTATGGGTGTGCACGGTCCTATGGTAAATTCTTCGTTGCTTTTTTTTTCCTTTTGCCTTTTTTTTTGCTAGCAATGTTAGCCCTCAAACCTCCCATTCCTTTGGCATTACTAGGTATAGGAGTACAAAGCAATATTCACAGTAGATAGAGTTGGGGAGCATCTAAGTCAACTGGATATGCACAAGACAAACGGGACAAGATAGTAATAAAGAGGTTCCTGTTTGGAAAAGTAAATATCACACAGATAGATACTTCTTGAAGAAGTGCAAAAAGAAGGGAAGAGGGGGAAACTACAGCACAGTCAGTCTAACCTCAGTCCCTGGGAAGCGATCCCAGAGGAGGGCCACCAAGATCCCCCAAAGCTGTGGAATTTACATCATCAGAGATACATAAAAGTTGACTGGACGGAGCAACCTGATTTATTTGGTGCTGCTTTGAGCAGAGGACTGGACCTGATAGCTTGACAAGCTTCATTTCAACATAAATTATCCTATGATTGTGTCATTTCAGGTGAGCCCAATGACTTCCATTGGACTAGGGAAGATCTCTCAAGAAGGTAGTCAGTTGTGATCTGAAGATTTGAGAAAATAGAAAATCCATTTCTTCTATTACTCATGGGGTTCAGCCACAGCTTTAGAAGAGATCTCTTCCTTCCCTCTAAACATTCTCCTCGGTTGTGATATGTGAAAGAAACAATGACTGTGCAGAAATCAGCAGTAACTGATTCTTATTTATTCACTGCAAACCCCTGCCAAATAGCAGATGCACATTTCAGCGTACCCTATTAGACATGCTCTCGCTGCCCTCATCAATTCGTATTATTTTAACACTTGGCAGAATTTCCTAGGAGGGGCCACAGGACACATCCACCTTTTTATGATGTGCTTGTAGAGATTCTGTTAAAAATACAGCCTCAAATGGGCCTCCAGGCATTGGGGCCTCACAAACCGAAAGAAATCCTAAACAAACAGAGCACAGACAAAGTGCTTTTCCACTCGTCAGTAATTATAGTGAGCTGGGTAGGTCATTCCCTTACACTATATTTTCAGCTTGGAGGAAACCCTTGAGGGGCAGGATACAACACGGGCAGAAGGAATAAATTTGTCATGTGCAGGAATGGTGAGTGACTTAGGTATGGGAGGTGACCCTGCACCTTCCACATGGAGTCCTGAGCATGGAGACCCTTCCACATGGAGAGCAGGGCGCCTAGGAGCCGAAGACAGCAATAAGTGCCACTCACCTCCACAGCTTTATAGCACTGGCAAATGGGTGACGGGACATTTTGCAGGTCTGGCCATCTCCACTCCCCAGCAGCTGCCTGAGTTGCCTGTGCCTTGCAACAGCTGTGGCAGAAAATGCCAGGGACTGAGAAGGAAAACATCCAAAGCAGAGGTGAGAGCCGGTTAAGCCTTGGGTGACTAACTCTCAGGGAAGGGACTTTCTGAGCTCAAGTCCAGTGAAATGATGGGACAGGCAAAGGGAATGTCTGCTGACTCTACTTTTTCCATAAAAGCTGTGTTTTTCATACCACCAGTCTTTGGATTATGGCATTGAGAGAGGAAGGAAAGTTCTTCTACATGAACTTTGCTCTCATCAGGGAAGGAGACAAAATGGAGGCCACAAGCTTACACAAGCCTATTCTTTTCTTCTTTTTCATAAGACATGTACCTTATAAAACAATGTAGTTGTAAGGAAGATGTGCAGTCATGGACYCCCCTAAGTACTTGGAGAAGTACTTGAAGAAGGAGTTACTACCCAGGTAGTAACTGTGCTGGGGTTGGCCTTGCTGACACAACTTAAGTTAACAAGGTTAACTTGCTAACACAAAAGGGCAATAGCTAAAGTATTGCGGTTGATCTTCATACAAGGGCCCAGTAGGGCCACTGGTTGCAGTGGGATTTAGGTACTGAACATGTCCTTGGGAAGTTGAGCATGAAGGTCTCCCTAGATACTGCAGTTCTGAGTCTCTCCTCCAAGCACCGTTTCTGACTGAAAGCACAACCAAGCTATTAATTACTGGCAGGGGGTCATACCTCAAGTCATTTGGCAGCAAAAAATACACATTCCTCAGGTTCTTAGTTCTGGCTATCAACTATAAAACTACCCTCTTCTAACGTATAGAAACCCAAACCATTTTGTTATGTGAAGAAGTGGCAACCTCCCCAACCCTGCCGTGTTCAAAGTACTTAAAGTCATGTGGTTAAAACAGCAATAGGCTAGACTGCAGGAACCAGCCGGCCTTGGTTGAACACAGAACTTGCACAGTTCTGCACAGAAGGAGGGGCCAGGGAAAGGCAGAAGAGAGAAGTGACCTCACCACGTGAAGCAGGCGCAGTGGCCACACAGAAACAGGGAAACCCAGGAGATTTCCAGTTCCTGAAGCTACATGCACCCACCATGACCATGTAACAGGGCCAGATAGGGGTACATGAAATCTGTTATTCCATCCCTCTTTGTTTTCTGTGGAAAAGGCTTTCCCAGGAAGGAGATGTGGCATCTTCCAGGCAGATCCCTACATTGCTAGATGTTAGGGCCAGGACTCCAAGATGTATTCCTACCTAAACCCACGATTCAGACCAGCCACAAGTCAGGACTAAGAGGACTGGCATGATGTTCTTTGTTCCACAAAAATCAAGGAACTATATTAATGGAAAGTGCAAATCCTCTTTCCTTTTGACAGATTTTGAAATGTTCCCCTTTGCCAGTTTCCTTTGTATCTTTATTAAAACTTATTAAAATAATTTAACAGCTAAATTGTTAGTTAACAAACACACAGAGATTTCCCAGGTTAAAAATAGTCATAATTTTCAGAAAATGAAAATACAAAACGAGAAACTAGAAAACACAGTATAAAGCCAATCATAAATGGTTTAAAGCCATTTGCACATGGTATAAAGCTATTTACTAGAAGTATTGCTAGAATGGCAAACAGCAAAAGCTCTGAATTATTTTAAAGCCAAAATATTTTCATTTTAAGTTTCATCTTCAGGAAAAAAAAGAACTACTCTGAAAAGACGATGTTGTTTGTAACATTTTCCGGTAAGTTTTATATTGAATCATTTGAAAAGCTGAAGGCCATGTTAAAAACAGAAACAATTAAAAAAAAAAGAAGAGAGAAAAAATATCAAAACATTCCGGACGATGCTCAAACGCTGCAAGACACGAAACCCTCCATGGTGATTTTTGTGGTTCCTGAGGGCGGTGAGGGCGCGGGGAGGCCGCGTGTGCAGGTGCGCGGAGCCGGGCGCGGCGGGAGCACCCCGGCCTCGTGTCCGGCGTTCCTAGATGGACGGTGCCGCTCCGTGGCCCCGTTCCCGCACTGCAAGCGCCGCGGGCGCGCACGGCGCCGCCGGCCTCCGCGCCGCCGAACAAAGGCAGCGGCAGATGAAACCACTGCTCACTGGGAGAGGTTTCACTGGGAGATGAAAACGCCCGCGCGGCTCYGGGGGTGGATTTTGGCACGGGCGAGCCCAAAAGCGGAGTCCGGGCCCGGGGCCTGAGGATGCGACGAGGTGATCGGGATGGGGAGAGGCCTCGTTGTTTTTACACAAGGGGCTAAGGAGGTTTGGGCCTGAACAGCAGTGTCCTAAGATCAGCCCTGAACGGACTCTCCATGGGACCCCATGCGTCAAGGAGAAGACACTCTCCAAAGCAGGGAGGACCCCTCTAACAGAGCACACCAGTCAGACAACACCATGAGAACTAGGTGAAATTAAACGAAAATCCTCCTTTTTTGAACATGGCAGAAAATTTAGACTTGAATGAGGATGTTTATAAGAATCCTTGCTAAATAAACTGAGGACTAGTAGACCCCCTTTGGTGATATTTACAGTGGATAYTTGGGAAGATATTTCAGTAGGACACAATGAGGGGCAAGAGACATGGAAAAGGAGCCACTCGGGGCTCTGTATCCTGCTTTCCTATAGGATTTGGGACGAGAGCTTGCCCCCTGCTGCTGTGTTTCTGTCTCACCTGCCTGGCCTCATTCTGAGCACGCTGGCGCAGTGCCTGGCACAGACGGACATCCACGGAGGCACGGCCATCGCGCGAACGGTGACAGCGATCACGCTAACAGATGGCAAGTCTRAAAGGAAACCGCTGCCCCCGACGCAGGCTGGCGGACGAACAGCCCCGCTCTGGCAGCTGGAGCAACGGCAGCACAAATGAAACACGGACGGTTTCCTCCCTGCCAGCAAGGGACACAGCGCCGGGGAGAACACGGGAAGAATAACTGCCAGGCTCCTCCAGGCATCAGAGGAGCGGGGGCCGTTCCGTAATCCGGAGAAAACAGCAGCGTCTTATTTTTAATACAGAATGAAACCCCAGGAATCTAAACCCAGGAAYGCTGCAATGCTGAATTAGCTGCTCCAGTGCCCACCTCCTCCCGGCCTTTCCCTGGAAATTGCTGGAGTGAGGCACGCAGGAGTCTAACCGTAACCGAAACGCGCGCGTAGCAGAGGGGGAATCTCTTGTCACAACACAATGCAGATAGGACAAATGCTTCGCATTCTTCCTCCTCTCTCCTCCGCAGAAGATGCTAATCGTCACTGTAGCGAAATTCCTCCCAGCTCCAGCCCCTCTCATGGGATTCTGCCTCTTTCTGCCTTCAGATGCTTGTTTTCTTTCAGGCGTGTTTAAAATATTCTGCAGCCTTATAACATTTATGTCAGGCCCAACAGCGTTCCTCCCCAGAATTTCTGCAGCAGCAAGGCTTGATTCTCCCTCTCACAGCTATGGAAATGGGATCTCTGCTGACACTCAGAGAGTTAGACCATTGCATCAGCCTCAGAGAAGTCAAAATCCTGTAAATATTTACTGGTAACTCACAGTAAGATCCCATGAATGGTGCCATTGAGTTCAGTGGGACTCCTTCTAGCAGGAGGAACTGTGGCAGAATATCAGAACAGCTCCCAGGCTCTTTTATCAGCAGTTCATTATGGCTACAAAGGAGATAATAAAGGAAGAGGACAGATGCATCTCCCTATCACATTTTCTCAGTTTCCAGTAACATCCAATAGCACTGGCAGTTCCTTTTTAGGGACAGTACTCTTAATATAGCAAAAGTTGGGTTTATTTGTGAGGAATTTATCAAATGTCCTGATCTTCATTCCCATGGATACAAGAACTCTCTCCAAGCAGGAGTGTCAAAATGGCTCCGACCTGATCATTTTATGCCATGGCTTCTCCTTCATCTCCACTTGCAGATTAGCCTGATGTTTAARAGGTTTCTCTCACACGTAGGGTTTGCATATGGATGGTGCAGCAGAGATACGGCTACCAGCTTTTCCTATCTGCAGCAACCCGCTGTGCAACATGCCTCTGGCTCTGGTAYAGGAAAGCTGATGAATACAAAACCGTCATGAAAACACACACAGTAGTGAACACAGCTGTCAGAGGGGGAGAAAAAAAGGAGATTTCTGTACGCAGGGTTTGGTGAGCAATCTCTTTTCACATCCCCAAACTCAGAAAATGCACAGGCCAGGAGAAGTGAACGAGAGGCCTGCTCAGCCCTTATCACCCTTTCTCTTTCCCCTTCGCTTCCTCCGTCCTCCTCGTGCCCCCTCCCTCCTCTGGCAGTCAAACCCTGCGCTCGTGTCCTCAGACACAGCAGMACTAACACAGATAGGCTGCATGTTTTCCTGCGCCAGAAGATTTGCACCCCGAAGCCTCTTCCAAAATGCGTTCTCTAGCTGCCATCTCTCCTTGAGCCTCTGCAGTGGAAAATGCCCCACAGGTGATCC
Organism: Eudromia elegans; assembly: GCA_003342815.1. Taxonomy (NCBI): domain Eukaryota; kingdom Metazoa; phylum Chordata; class Aves; order Tinamiformes; family Tinamidae; genus Eudromia; species Eudromia elegans. The sequence goes on from PTEX01000100.1 coordinate 1,078,917, forward strand.
CTCTAAACCTGATTTTTTTCCCTCAATCTCATTTGTGGAAGGGGGCAGGAGGGAGAGGGGGAGCTGCACATTCCTGTAACTGCAACTAATAATGAGAATGCCTCTGGCATTTCTCAGAGAAAACCTTAATGTATTTCGACAGAGAGGGTGCATGGGCACTGCTGCAGCTCCATGAACCTTTGTTCGTGTGCACAGGGCCTAGACACTGGCACAGCCTTCGGGGAGCACGCAGGGGCGCAGAGCAGGGGGACCTGGCTCCTCATGTGGGCAGCAGGCAGCCTGGGCAGCATTTTGGCTCCYGCCTTCCCTGTGATGGGGAGGATTCGGTTTCCACAGAAACAACTGTGTGCTGCCCTCCCACCTCCCCAGAACTTGCATTCCACAATTGCTCCAGCGAGTTACATCCCCCYGCTCCAGGCTTTCATTCTCCTCGTGTATAATTTTTCGGTGCTGCCGCAGCTCTGCCTTCTGCAGTTTCCAGCAGCCCGTTCCGGGAGGCAGGGGGGCCCTTGGGAGGCTGCACAAGGGAGGCTCTGGTCGTGCTTTCCCCGTGACATCACGCCACAAAAGACACAGTGTTCCCTGTCCCCATCTGACTCATCTTCAGCGAGGTCCCCCTTTTCCTCGCTTGTCTCTGGCCATCAGCTCACGCATGCCTGGCTTTACATAACAGAGCGGAGCTGTGCGCGAGGGGCACCCCCAGCAAGCAGGAGCGCTGCCCTCAGAGGAAACGCCAATACCATTCGTGATTTACACAACCTGGGCGCATCCTGCTGCAGAGACGCGTGCAGCCCTGCAGACAGCCACACCTGCGTACGCTGCTTCTCTGCCTCGATTTTACCCCCACACAAAGCAGGGAGCCTTTTCCTTCTCCCGTGGCAGAGACGGTCTCTGTTGCCCGCCAAAAGAGACAGCAAAATGTACTCAGGAATAGGATAGCTGTGACTGCAAACTGCGCTAACTATTCTGGGGACACGTAGGAGGATCTGGAAAGCAAAGCTAGCTCGTTTCTGCAGCTGATCAGTCTTCAGCACAAGTGTTCCTTTAATTCTGTGCATGCGACATTTGTCTGCCTGAGAACTACGGGACTGAATTCTGGCCTTATTAGTGCTGCAAAACGCTTTCTCCTCGGGGGTGGAGTCCACACAGAGAAGGGGCCAAATTCTCCCCAGTGCACGGATTTTGGCAGGATTCCTGAGACACATATGCCCTATACATTGCTGCCTGTGTCTGGGAGGACCTGAACCATGCATCTGGGGCACACGTGCCCCATGAAGGGCTGTCGATGGGCAGGACACACGTGCCCGGGCTTAGCACAGTCGCCAGCTCTTAGCTCATGGCTGGCGCTGGTCCTACCAACACAGGGGCTGCAGSTTGAGCCAAAGCTTGTGCTTTTCGGTATGGGGATATAGCACTCCTCCTGCTGAGGCCCCAGTGCATCTGCTGGTGGGAAGGACACAACTGAGCATCCGCCCACGTTTAAACAGCAGTTGAGATTGTTCCCACTGCTCCAAACAGCTCGCTCCTGCGCTCTGGGCTAGCTAACTTCTCCCTGCCCAAGCTCACTTACTGGCCCTAAGATGCTCATCCAGCCCTCAGAGGCTTTATTTATACCCATGAGTGCTTATAAACACCTTGAGAGAAACAGTTTGATCATCGCTTTCAGTAACATTGTTGGACTGACATGGTGGCAGAGCCTGAAAAGACACTCGCAAATCCTCCTTGTGATAAGTGATGCTAAGATGAATATGACCACGAAGATCCCATTAATTTGATTAATTATGTCACCAAGCTCTTCAGACATCGTGGAAGAATCTTTCACTGGAATGCAACATCTGTTCTGGCTTGGAAAGATGGTAATAAATATAACATCTCAATTAGAACTCTGTATATTGTTGTGGGAGACATACTGGCACCTCCTAGGAAAAAAACATATTAATGGTTGTGCTTTAAAGTACTGGTAAATAATGGCTATGAGTCTCATTGTTTTAAGTGAATGTTGAGATCCTGCCTGTCCGGGTCAGAACAGAATTGGGAGGAAATGATACAAAATGATACTGCCCTCTCTTGGCAGAGTGTCCCTTGTCTGGGAAAAATAGCAGGTTATCATTCCCAACCACCTTGATAAAAAAGTGGTAAAAATCATTACTTCAACGGTAACAGATATTGGTTACACATTCCAAATAGTATCTATTAGGTAAAGGGACTGATGTTTTACCTTTCTTTTTGCTATGCTGAAAATTTGTCTCTAAGAGTAATGATGCTTTTTTCAACCATGTATAAATCAGCACAATCCTCCTACTTCAGCATCAACTCTTAGATCCTCAAGCAGGCTCCCAAACTGACTGCATTGCAAATTTAGTCCCTTTTCTTGCCCAGCTATTAGAAGGACTAGCATTACAATGACCATCCCACTCAAATACCAATACAACAGCTTCAAGAACCTGTTTTCGACATCCTACTTTGATTATCCACTGTGAGTTACACAAAAGGTAGAATTCCATTAAAATTCATTTCTAAAACCTTTTCAGTTTGAATGAAACTGCAATCAAATTAGAAATTCCTTAAGGGATGTAGCAGTTCACCAAATATTTTGAAAGAAAAGAAAGGAAAGAAAAGAAAAATATTTTCTATTTTGGGTTCATTGTTCCTTTGAGAATCGAGCTGGATTTTCACCTCTGTTACAATGTCAGGTTGATACAAGCATGTGCTGTGTGCTGGAGGCATAGCACGAAGCCTGCGCCCCACAAACCAGGAGGCAGCTCTTTTCTGGTTGACCTTGTCTATTTGCAGGCATAGCACAACTGAGTACAAGGAGAGAAGGAGCACGYGGGTCACAACTGCAAGGCTAAGTCACTGTGTAATGAACCCTGTGAGTATCTTCACTGACTTTATGTTGCAGTCTGTTTTGATTGGCTCCATTTCTTTTCTTCCTCTTTTAGCAGTTTTTTAACGTGCTTGTTGCTTTAAGGAAAATTAACAAACGTGCAAAAACCATGCAAAGCTTATCCTATTTTATTACTATTGGTATTAGGTAATTAGAATGAAAGTGTAGTAAGTCAGTTCTACAATATAAATATGAAAAATCTGATATTAAGTAAGTTTATTTTATTATGGACAATGTTGACATATATGCTAAATATACTTCAGAGTTCATTCTGAAACCATTGTGCCTTTGCAGAAGTAAAGGGAAGAATGATGACACAATTATCTGCTCAGACAAAGTCCAGAATTGCAAAAATGAAGTGGAGAGAGTTAATCAAAAATTCAGAAGCTCAGTGATTTGTGTCCTTGTGAAAGCCTTTCATAGGACTCTATTTTAAAAACAAAATAGGAGCTGCATAAATATGTAAATGAGATATCCAAGAATGAGCAAGCGAGAGAAATATTATTGCTACTTGTCTGGCTAGCCTGATATATAATATTAACAAAAACAAGCTCAAAGTCRTATATGGCTCTTGTGTGCCTTTTTAAACACAGATGCGTAACTGTAAGTGTGTGTCTGTGCATGTAAATAAGTGATAAAAATATGGATGCTGGCATATGCATTCAGATGAGTTGGCATCTCTATTCAAAGAGCACAGGAATCTGTACATTCAGTGTTTGTTTTTTTGGTGGGTTTTTTCTTTTTTTTTTAATTCAAAGGATCTTTCTTCTCCAGCTTATCTGCATATTTTTGAGCACGAAAGAAACTATCCTGAGATAGGGGAGACCTTCAACTTCATCGCTCCTTTTCACATTTTCTGCCAATAATTCTGAATTCCCTCTCAAAAGATTTCACATGTCAGACTTTCATACCTTGATCTTACTATTCTTCCACAACATTACTAATTCTTGTTTTCACTCAAAATGCATATTTTCTATTGAGAAGCTGTGGTGTTAATTGTGGAGTGGAGTTTGACTTCTCAAAAATGTTGCCTTAGGGACTGATAATGTTCTAAGTTTTCCAGGTTTAGCTCACAGATCACCTTTCAAAATCTGAAATTTGCTCCAAGTGTAGTTGCTTAAATTGTATTATCAGGACCTGTAAGGGCCTTAATAGCTGTTAATGGTCCTGACCAGCCTCACTTGTGGTCTCTGCCCACTCCCTGCCCATGTCCTGGGACATAATTTGAGGCRGGACTTGGGGCCATCACTCCCTTTCTTAGCTCTGATGGAGAAATGCAGGTCTCCAGCTCCGTCACATCATAACCATTCCTGGCCATAGATCTCAATGATCAAGATCTCAAAGATCTTGATCTCAGCCATTTATGCTGAAAAAGTGAGAAATTAATAATAAAGAATGAAAACTGTAAAGCACATCATTAAAGGGGCGAAGAGCTGTAGGAGATCCCTTTGTGATGACTTGCTTGGAGAAAAATAGCACTTTGAGAATGTAATAGGCAGATGTGCTAGAGTGCCTGGTAAGAAAATATCAGAGCCACTGGCAGCGCTCAGCTGAGATTAAAATATTGTAATAATTACTGTCAGTTCTGCAGGGGAATAGGTCAAAATGAAAACAGGCATTTACAGGGATGCTGAAGGACTAATTGGTTTAATTTCTTAACAGATAAGAATCATGAAGACATATTAAAATGGAAGAAATAGGTAGAGAACTTGACTTACAAACAAAGAACTACACTGAAATAGAAGCAAAATATTGACCTGGACAGAGATAGATGATAGGAGGCAAAGTTTTAAATAAATATTAAGCTTCCTTGATTAAATTAGCAATGTGCAGACACATCTCAAGTTTTTCCAATTCAGGAATTCTCGGGGTCCTCCAGTGTAGYTGATATATCAGTGTAAGCTTTTAGTGGGCAGTCTATTATAACCAGCTCACTCTCTGAATCCCCTATGGATTGTCTTTGAGGGCAAAAAGGTACCAAAATATATCTTACTTTGCAAGCAAAACATCCTCTTCTTTTCCTATAGGCCACTAACCAAACTAAGAGGATAGTATCTAGAAGCTGCATTTTTTTTGCATCTTGTCTTCCTCTCCTGATTCTCTGGAGCCCTCATGACTTCCTCCCAACAATATAATTAGGTCACCCATGGGAAGGAATGATGTCTAATCTACAGCCACAGTACCAAAGAACTTCAAAGTAGACATCATGTTTGATAGTTGAAAGAGCAAACCCTGCGTGATTCTCTTTTAAGGCTTACTGGTCAAGATGAGTTAGCAGCCTCTGGCCCGATATGGTTACATTTTTTTTTCCCACAGTTCAGTAAAATTAATGACATATTCACGCCATTTACCACAGGCTCCTACCAAAGGGGTCACACTGAATCTGTTTCCTGTGAAAGGAGGAAGCTTGGGCAAGTCTGGATACTTGGTATAACCCAACAAGGTTGACCAGAACACATATCCCTCTCTACCCTTTTGGATCAGCTGTGATATCAGTGCTCTTTCTCCCCTCCAAGCATTTTGCTTTAAGATGAATGGAGATAGGAAATGGTTCTTTGTATTATGGCTTCATGCTCTTTCCAGACCAAGGTATGGTACTGAACTTATTCCTTAAGGTCGTCAGCCTATCACTACACTTTTGGCTAACAGCCCTCCATTTTCCGCTCATTTTTCTGGGAGATGTTGTGTTCTCTAGAAGAAAAGTGATTTTTCCACTTCAAATTATCTGGATTTATKCACTTTTTAGAAATGATGCCTTTGGCTATGCGCTTACTCTTTTTATATTTGCTTTCCCCAAGCTTTTTTCTTTTTCTTTTTTTTCTTTTAAATTTTCATTTTGTATTTGCTTTATTTTTCCAGCAAAAGAATTTTGGGAATTTTTAGTGCATATGTGACTTTGGTAGCCACACCTTCAGTTCCCATGCAGCTATACATAGCTAAAGGTAATTCACACTCCTCTAGTCAAAGAATTAAGTTAATCAACCACAACTTATATGTAAATCTGAAACAGAATATATGACTTTCAGGTGACTTTTCTTGTAATTGATCCCCTTAGTTGAAATTTTTAAGTACTCCTCAACTCAAAATAAATCCATTAAAACTTTGATATGCAGTGAGGAGAAGAAAAAATATTACAGTAATTTCAAATTGTTCTTTCTGCTCATTTGATAAATAAATAAGAATTAAAATGCTGCTTCCCACAGCAGATAAAGCAGGAAGTAGGAAACAGTCCAAAATTTCCTGAGAYGGTCTGTAGAAACTGCATACTCAGACAGAATTTGAGAACAAAATGGTCAAAGTTGTTTTTGCATTGTTCATTAAACCAGATGATTTGTGCAAACACAAACTCACAATGAAATTACTACATTATTGCAACAACRCTGATTTGCTTTGAAACAAAGGGCCTTACCTATGGCTGGGAAATTCCACTGCTTACATAAGACATGTTTTATATAACATGCYTCTTGCCATGGCAAAAGTACATCCTGGCATTCCTCCCCCTTTAAAAAGTGCTCATTGCTTGTGGTGGGCCTTCTCACAGCAGCCAGGAACAGACCAAATTTGTGAAGGGGCCTTACAGTGTCCTGATGCTACTACATGTATGCCACGTAGCAGACTGGGGGGAGATGACTCTGGGGGGATGACTGCGGCTTTCGAGGGACATGAGGTTCATGTGCTCGGAAGTAGAGCTTCCAAGCTAGTTCCATGTCCCCTGAGTTATGGAAGAGGGGCTGTTTTTTCCATGGCAGATGCTGTGCTCCTGCAGTGCCCTGTAGCAGACTCACTTGTAAACAGAGCCCCGGGCACCTCATACAAAAAGCTAATGGGATTTGTGCCCTTCGAATCTCTTCTGGAAATCTCTCTGTCTCTTCTCTTACTTTTGATAGCATCTGGTGTGTGTCTTATGGCTATGAAATTTTGGGATGGCGTTTACAGGTCCTAAATGTTTGGTATGGTCATGGTCTGTAAATTTTACATGTCTATAATCTGGTACTCAAATCCCTCTTGKATCTCTAATCTCCCCAGCCAAATCCAAGGGAGGGATTCCTTTTCATTATCTGCCTTCTCTCAGCAATGCAGCCTTGCGTAGAGTCTTATGTTGGCTACCATAAAGATATAGAATAATTTCACCATTTAGCYCCCTTGKCCCCTTGGCCCTCMTAGGACTGGCTCTGCCCCATCCACTTGAACTACATTCTGCCATAGGGAGAAGAGCTGAGAGAAGTGTTAATGGCAAGTGCTCACCGAGTCAAGATGTTCAGATGGGGCCCCAARGCAGCAGGGAGCCTGGACTTCTAAGCAAGAAGTTTAGGATTTGCTCCATAACAAACACAAAAAGAACCTTCAAAAATCTTAAACTCTCAGCTCCGGAGCCAAACATACCTCATGCCATTTATTCTCACAGCTAGCTTCAGAGAAATATTATGATAGAAAATCTTCCAAGTCTGTAGAATTGGGCTCTTAGCCAAGCTGAGTGAAATTTCAAAAAGCAGCTTCCCTTCCACAGCTTCAGTCCAGTAATACAGCTATAGTGAGAGGAGGATAGGTTTGGCCATTACTGTAACTATCCTGGACCTGCTGAGAAAGTCAGAATGAGGCATGTAGCTAATAAGTGCCACATTKGTTCTCTGCCTCTCATAGTAAGCTGTGGTCTTCTCAGTACTTGCATAGACAGAAGCTTGTGAATGCATGATATAGAGCTGGGGTTACATTAGAGGTAAAGAGAGAGGAAAACTGGGACGTGTCCATGAGTATACCATATCCCAACCTTCCCCATAGGGAAGAATCCTGAGTACCCAAAGAAGCCTTGATAGCTTTAGCAACTGTGGCAAATGGCTGCATAGGAAGATGCTTGACAGCATTACACTTTGCTCCTGGCAATATGGGAGAGCTCATATTTCCACATGGATGAACTATTCTTGCACTACATTTCCCATGTGCAGCTGTAGAAATGTCTTCAGCATCATGATGCTGTTTTATTTCTGCTGCTTCTTTCCAGCAGCTTCTCATCATGGAAATTCAGGCTAGCTACATCCCAAGGCAGATTTTTCCCTGCTTCTGTTTGTTTATAACAGCTTCCAAGATTTCAGCAGAGCCAAGGAATGACTGTTTTTTTCAGTCTCGGATATTGGCTTGGAAGAACATGGCTCATCACCAGCCTTAGCACTCTCTAACTCGCTAAAAGGATGCACCAGAACTAGAAGCAGTAGCTAGGARTAAACAGGGCTTCTTGAGTCGGGAAGAGCTGTGAAGTCAGGAGGTGCTGCTGAAYCCCCTGCTTTCTCGTATCTTTTCTAACAGTGGTCATGAAGCTTCATTGGTAAAGCTCAGCTCAGTCTGTTGGGGATAAATTAACATGTACAAARGCATCCAGCCCTGATGTAAATATAATGCAAGAGATGAATGTTACCTCTCATAATTTATTTTCCTTAATTGTGAAACTTGGGAATTATTTCTATTTTTTTTTTAAATTTCCTTGTCCCAGGGTTAGGATAAATTCTGTGTCAGCCTCAGCAATACCAACTCTTTTTCACTTGCTAAGTTGAGCCTAATTCATGAAGATTGCTTCTAGAACAATGTGATGGATTATGAATTTTATGTGGGAAATCCTAACTGAAGTGCAATAGACTATGACTCCTTTGAAAAAGAAGGAATGGAGGGAAACCAAGGTTATTCAGTTAAGAATGCTTGAAGGCTTTTTGTACTCAGAAACACAAGTTTGCAAGCACAACAGAAAAAGTCTTCCTATCAAGTTCAAAACAAAAATTGCTACTGATTCATAACCCCAGAAATACCAAGTCGCTGTGGAGCTGTTCATGCAGTTTTTTTTCTAGAACTATCTCAGCATTGTTGCATAACATTGTTATTACAACGTCATTTATGCTAACGTGAGGCAGGAGGACGAACAGCGTGTGTGCACGTCGATGTCTGTGTCCCAAATGTTTCAAGCACAGAGTTACACGGCTGGCATGCTCTGGTAGCAGGAAGGCTTCGGTGTAATTGAGGGAACTGAAGAAAACCTAAGTATCAAATGTAGCAAAAACTGTCCGCAAGCGTAAAGGAGCATTTCTAACTCGGATCTTGATCTCTACCCCCTTCACCTCCTGAAAGYTTTTTATTGGGATGATATAAAGAAGAAAGCAGACATTTAGAATAAAATTGTCTGTATAATCATATTTTAATACTAATTATGTGAAACACCAATTAGAAGCATCTATTAAAACCTATTAAATGGGGTTGAGTCACCTGTCACAATAATGCTTATATAACTGATTTTTCTCTGATTCCTTCCTGTGCAGGAAAATTAAGCACTTACCTTTCAAACAATGAAAAACAAAGTAAAAAASAATTGTTTTGCTTTAGCAGTGATATATACTTGAATGTTCCTTTACAACAGAGCTCAGTACCTCACAGAGAAGCCCTAAGATATTTATTCCAGACAGGTAGGACTTTCTATGGTTGACCTTAATACATGTGTTTTAAACTAAAACACTTGAGCAAAGCTAGGAATTGCTGCTCCAAATCATTYCATTCTATGTACATGTATACATATATATATATATGTAAAAGCATTATGCATCTTGAAAAGCAAACATTGCTTTCAGTCTCCTTTATAAAACACATGTTCAGTTCTATGGTAGGCACATTTCTTTTATGAGCACTTCAGATGGCTAGGCCTTTGCTATGCATGGAAAAGACAACACATGAATACAAATAAAATAGTCACTATTTGTGAACTACATTTGAAATAGGATAGAGGAAATGACCCCTTAGATAAAAGTATTTGTGAAAATGAACCTAACAGTCTAGTACAGCCCATATTGATTTTGTCTCAGATCTCTTTTCTGTTGCAAGAATCAAATGGAAATCTATGCTGTGTCCTTGCTACCATGATTGCCAGAATTCAGGTTGCCCTGGAGACATGATGTCACATTTGCAAAAGTGGAATAGAGAGACCTCAGCCACGTCGTCCTCTGGGGACCCAGCTGATGAAATTCTTCTGTAGGTCTCCTTTGACCCCTGGGAACTCACAGACAAAGAGATCCAGGAAAGTATTTGAAACACGAGCTGCTACTGTAAATTAAATGCTTACTAATGAAAGATCTGAGGGATCACTTTAGAAAACGAGCTTTCTATTTCTCTGCATGCCTTTGGGAAACACATAATAAGGCTCTTTAGTAGCAAGGCCACAGGCACTGTGTATTTAAAACAAGCAGACCAGCAAAAGCTCTTAGTCTTATAAAATGGTGTGACGCTGGATAACAATCAGCAACATTCTGGATACAATAATATATCCAATAAAGATAGTTCTTAAATTCACACACATTTCTAAATGAATCATTCACCTGGAAATGCTGGTTAATATCTGCTGGAAATGAAAAGTAGAACAAGTCAGCTGTATGGGCTGAGCTTGCGGTCACCCTTTGGAGGCATACACATCTCTCAGCAGGTCAATACTTTATTTACCCTGTTACACATAGAATTCACTGCTCCTGTCAATGCATCATCCTGATATATTTTTGCACAAGAAGTTTGAGTTGTGACAGGACTCGTGTGCTCAGAGAACAAAAGCTGAACAGAGATGACATTAGGGCCCGCACACACCATGCTCTGAGCCCCCTAGGATAGGTAAGTGCAGCTCATCTCTCTCTGCATGACCCAACAGCAAATTGAGCATGCAGTGGAAACGAGGACAGAAATGAGTGAATCGAGGAATATTGACTTGTTTGCCATACAGACTGCAAATTGGGAGCTCTTGTGGAAACCTCTAAAATGGGAATGGGTTGGGGATGCCAATAATGATGCTCTGCTCAGGGAAGGACTTTCAGACACTGCTGCTGAAACTAAAAAAAAAAAAAAAAAAAGGCATGTATGCAGAAAACAACAATAATTTCACTGCCCTGCACAAAATGGGATGTTTTTCCTCCAGTACTGCTCAGTGCAGCCTGTTACTCTATTCAGAGTTCTTGTGGCTGGTTGTGAATGTTGCCCGACAGAAAATGAGCAATAGACAAGATAAAAGCATGAGGAAAATAAGGCTGATGGCAAATAAGGCTATTTTGCAAACTGTATTACTGCCAGATAAAGATGATACCTTTTTGTTATTAAATTGCTATTATTAGGGGAAATGTGTTGCCATTTTGATATACTTTTTGTGAATCAAGAAGTGTTCTAATGTTGTGCTTATGGTCTAATAACAACTCCTAGGTCTGCTACCTCTCATAAACACAGTCATCAAGTGAAGTATCCTCTCTCCAGGGGTTGCTAGCAGTAGGCGACCATCATTAAACCATCTTTAATAGCCACTGATGGACCTTACCGCTATAAATTCATTTAAGCTGTTTTAAATCCAAACCCCTTTATATCTTTGAAGCCATTATACATTTGAGCTGCACAGTTTTACAGTTTTTACAGTGCATGAGGCCTTTCTCAGAAATGCTTTGATTCACTCCATTCAAATATATAAATGTGAATGAAAGGACCCCTCCTTAGAATTTGCAATGAGAACAAATGTTAATTAAACAGCAAGATCTACCAAAACCAGTATTCAACGTGATCATGTACTTATGCTTTCCTCAGGGCATGCCACCATGATAATTAATAATGTTATTTAATAACCTAATAATAGATCAGACACAGATTTAAATTCATGGGCAAGGGTAATAAATAGGATAAAGTCATTAGGTAGGTACTGTTGAACAGTTGATGAAAGATTTTAACAGATTACCAAGAGGCAAAAAATCAAACATGTCTGGTTTTTCTCTTTTAGCAAATAACAGAGGAGGAAAAAAACCCTACAAATTCTCCACTTACAGATGCAAAAAAATGACCTTTTCTTTTTATCATGTCCTTCCTAATTTTTTTTTATATATATACCGGCATTACAGTGTCTTTTTAGCAAGAACTTTTGAAGGAAATTCTCTCTGCATGTGTTTGGGGACTCAACATTACTATTGTTATTACTTTCTTAATGGTCTTGGAGCACTTCAATAATCCATGTACAAAATACAGTTTCCTGTCTTGATAAGTTTATGAGCTAGGTAATTCAGTGTAAAAAAAATGGTAATGTGATAAWGATTTATCTTTTTGAAGCTAAAGCCTTTGGTGTTTATGCTCATTCTGACATGCTCACTCTAGCTTGCCTGGTTTTACTATGATGTGCAAACAGTGTTTTTCCAAACAGAACTGCTGTCATTCCTGAGCAGGAATGAACAAGCCAGAGTTTATAAATGGTTTCAAGTTACTGTGTCTTAATACACTGTTCATTGTCTCAACTGTGGAAACTCACATAGGTACAAGATCATTTTACTTCCTTCAAAGTGGAATGAATTAGTTTAAAATCCTGTTTGAGGCGAGATGGGCTAAAAGCAGGTGCATGGGCCTCTACGATGTTTTGGCTGACAAAGTAAATTGCAAAAGAAGCAACTCAGCTTCTTTTGACAGCAGGTTCTTACTCCACAAGGGAAGAGATGTTAGAGAAAGGCACTGACAGACAAGTTCTGGCAGGAACTGAAGACTACATTGTGTTACTGACCCCACAGCAGAAAGAACAGGAGGAAACACATCTCATTCGTGCCGTTGCTAGGTCAAGCAGTGCCCATAAAGTGAGTTCACAATTAAATACCAGGGCCTGATGGACTAAATAGTGAGGGCAGTGATTTCCTGCCATGGGCAGCAAGATATGCCTGTCAGTGGCCTACATTTGGCATAGCTCAGTAATACACAAACATACAGTGCATTAACATGCTTGATGGCATTAGGTTGCTCATCCTGAACCCCTATGGGAACCGAAACCCCTAATCTGAACCGATCTGTAACTGTTAAAGCAATAAAGACATAGACAGAAGCTGGAGGTGATGAAAGTAACAGAGGTTTTTTGAAAAGAACTGAAAGTGAAACAAGTCTCACTTTAAAGGTCTGACCTACTACAGGAAAAAATAATCATAAAGAATCATAAATATTATTTCTAAAGGAGAATTGTAGGAGAATTGTGAGGAAATAATTTTTGGTAGATGGCTATATTCACGAAGTAACATAACTGGCACCACTCTTGTTTATGTAATACCATTCACAGATAAAAGAAAGGTTTAACAAAAACCTGTTATTTGAAACAACAAGGTTGGAAAGGCTCTGAATTACAGTCCAGCAAAATGAAAAATAAATTACACTTTAAGCACAGATATCAGGATATCTTGGCAGATGATTGCACTGGCAAAGTGAGAGTGTATGCTGTACAACGCTTTGCAAAAGGCTGTTTGAAAAGCCAGCTACAAGGATGGAAGGGCAGAGTAAGTAAGCACTGACCTCTAGTGGGCAAAGCACTCTGCAATTTGTAAAGCTGTTTGGATTCAAAAATACAAAGTATCGCCTACCAACAGTCCTCTCAAATCTCATGCTTGGGCACTCTGAAACAGTCAACAGTTTTCGATCTGAATACAAAGGACTGAACTGTAAGAAGGTTCCCGTTGTTTTTGTGTCAGGAACAGTCATATCTGTGGAAATGTCGAGTTTTCTATAGAAGCATAAGAAAACTGGGCACTTTTTTTTCTGCTTTTAAGCACAATGGGTAAGTCAGTCAAGTTAAATTCACATTTACAAGATATTTACCAAATAACTGAAGGCTGTTCAGATAGTCTCAATGGTGATTAACAAAGAAACAACAGTTTAATGAAAAACACTAAAGGAATAGAAGCATAAATGTCATATCATACTAAGAGTCTTAATGCGATCCTTCATACAACTAAACAAATACAGAAAGGTGAAGGTTTTAAGCTTGCGTCTCAGTTATATAACTTGTTATTTTTCTATAGGGAAAGCCCTGTAAGTGTTTTAAACTAACTCAAAGCATGAAAACAAGTCTAGGCACATCATTCTATATGGTTAATCTTCAACTGAAATTACCAACGTTGGGTGTTCCCAAACAATTAACATGCAATACAGGTTTCCTTTCCTATATTAGTACATCATACTTAACTTCATTCGGAAGACTCATTAGGAAGCTAATGAGGACTTTGGCTTTTGTCCTTTCACCATCTTAAGGCACTCAGGCTTCTGAGAAATATTTGGTCAAGAAGGCAAGACAAGATTAAAGAATAAGAGACTTAACTCAGTCTTTGATTGATATGAAGCCAATCTGTGTCCCAAAGTTAGCACCATCACGAAAGTGAGAGTAAAACTTTTCAGGGTGGCATGCAGTACAGAAAGTGATATTTTGATTCTGGTCTGTGATAGAATCATCTTGGATATTTTCAGGAAGAATTCCACCAGTCTCAAGAAGAATCCTTAAAGAAAGGAAGAGAAACAGAAAACAATGGATCTGTACATCTTTATATTCTTTCAGGCACTATCATTTAGCAACTCAAACACCATATAAATAATGGTATTTATAATATTGTAATTGAAATTTGTATTTCCTTGGGGATCTATTTTTCAGTAATAGACTAAAATTAATTTTGTGCAACAAGTAAGAAACTATTTAATTTGAACATTTTTCTACAGTCTAGAAACTACTTTTAAAACATAAAAGTAAAATAATGATTGAAATCCAGCAAAAGTGAGTCTGATAGCATTCTTTCAAAGCTTAATCTGCAAAGTGCTGGAAAGTACTGTATTGCTGACCATAATATTGCTAGATAATATTCCACAGTGATAAAAAGTGTTATCTCATAAAAATGCATGCAGTAGACTTACCGTGTTGCTCTTCTAAGATCAATATAAGGATTCTCGGAGTCAGGCAGTCTCACACACTTTGGATCAATTCTGTGAAATTCTTTAGCTGATTCTTGAGGAAGTTTATAGCAGCAAGGTCCTACAGATGGGCCCAGCACCACAAGAATATCTTTCACATTACAGCCATATTCAGATACCATAGCATTTACTGTGGCCATAGAAACTCCTAACAAAGTGCCTTTCCATCCTGAGTGAAATGAGAGATTAAAAATTAAATAGATTGCATAAATGTTCTCTTCAATTTTGCAGAAACTAAAATATATATCATTATTAAGGACATGAATGGATACAGGAAGCACAAATAACAATATATATAGATATATATTTTAACTAACAGCTGACAGTTAGAAATATCATTTTATAAAGCTGGAAACTAAAGATTAGGATTCCAGAATTCCTTCCTTCCACTGTTTTGGCAACTAGAACATATTGTTTGCCCTGGCCTGACACCATCTCAACGTTAATATCACATAATAGCATTATATTCCAATCAGAAATATATTTTATAAAAAGATGAGAGTTTTGTGCTATTTAAAAAAAGGGGGAGGGGGGGCAGCTCCACCCTCTAGCTTTATGATGTTTGATCAAAGGAAATGTAAACTGCCTTTGCACTTTGGCATTGTTTGGAAGAGATAGAAGAAAGCTCAGCTTTGAGTTCTAATATCTTAGCCTGAGTCCCAAGAATTCTTTGCATTGCACAGGTGGAGCCTCATACCAAAGGATAGGACGTGCTACTTTACTATTTTTCCATCTTTCCACAGAGACAGAGATGTCCCTCTACTTAATTGCCTTTATTTGTATATGGAGTAACATGTGCGGAAGTAAGTCAGACACGAACATTGTCTAGCAAGGAAGAAAAGGATCTAGGAAAAGAAAACTGTAAAATAATTGGAGACCTGGTAAAGAGTGTGATGTGGGAAAGAGGCCAAGAAATTGGGGGCTGGACGGTGGGATAACAATTGGGGTTTGGATGTGGGTGGCATGCATGGATAAGACAACAGAATGGGTTGGAGGAGCAGTGTTGTGTGCCAGGGAAGGCAGAACTAGTTAAGCAAAAGGCAGCACAGAAAGTAGGAGTTATAGATTGAAGTATTTACCTATAAAAAGGTTTAAAATGAAAGTGTAAAACTTCAATCTCTTAAAACTTTCAGGAGCAGAAAATCTCCTTCTGTTCCTTTTTCCCACTAAAACTACGAAAATCCCCTCTTTCCCAGTCAGCTCTAGTAGAATTCTCATTTTTCTCTGCATCTTTAACCTCAGCTTGCTATGGTGCACATAAAGGTCTCCTGAGAATAGACAAGCTTCTATTTCCAGACAAGAGCTCTTGTGTGGTATGACTAAAGCCTCTCATAATCACATAAGAAATACAGAGCAACTCATCCACAGAAATATCTTGCTAAAAGCTGTTAGGAGGCTGCATTTCAAAGGCATCCAATGATACTTAAACTCAAGGCTCAGTAAACTCTTATGGGTAGGCATGGAAGCAACAACTTTATTGATGTAAAAACAAAGTTTTGACCATGTTATGATGATTCACAAATTTGAATTGGTTAGGGATAGTTTTTGGAATGCATGAAGAATGATATAAACGAGGTGGTATTCACAAGATCAAGGCGATTGTGAAGCCTCCTACCGTATCTAGGAGTGTACTAGCATCAAAGCCAAGGAGCAGCTCTCAGTCATTCATTCTCCTTGACCTCATAAGCCTTTTCTATGAAGTGAAAGAGCTCCAACAAGATGGTCTCACTACCTAAGTATTCTAGTCAAACAGGTGGGATATCCTCTAAAGAGGTAGAATGTATCCTTAGGGTGTTTTAATCATCCCTGCTTCAGTTTTATTTGTGTTTGGTTTGGGTCACATAAATACTGCTTCTGATTCAAAAAGATTGTCTGAGGCTCTGGCTGTATAACATTCTTTTACATAAGAAGTTTGGTGAGGCATCAAAAAAAATGGTTTTAGCAAACAGACCAAAGGAAAAAAGTAATGTCAATAAATTTCATAGCTCTAGAATCAAATTATTCTCAAGACTGATCCTTTGAGGGCAGGATACAATTTTAACAACACAGGAACTAAATTGTTATGTGATCTTTGACTTATTTGTTATCTGTCAKTAAACCTTCAGTTGCTAATTTAAAAATCCCACTCCAAAGCGCTCTTTCCAGTGATTTTCTGATTATTCTGATGTCAGTGATTTAAAAATCCTACCTGAATGAGCAGCACCACAGACTTTTCTGACAGGATCAGCAAATAGCACAGGTATGCAATCAGCCCCAGGAGCTGCTATTGTAATGCCTTTCAGATTTGTGACTATTCCATCGTAGTTGTCAGGCTCTGTCTTTCCCACAATACACACTGCATTACCATGATCAGTCTGTCAAGGCAAAAACAGAACATGCACAATGACAAAACAGTGAAAATTCAGGTTCTGATTAATGGAAGAATCTTATTTGTCTGAAACGTTCTCTCTTCCACCAACTGCTATGCAAGGCAATTAGGCACTCCCTTGTTGAAATGCCATGCAAATGTATCAGTAGAAAATCACTGAAGAAATGCTTTTTTTTTTTTTTTTAAGAGAAACTTCTCTGATCATTATCTGATTAATCTGCTCTGTGGATCAGTGACCGATCTGTTAGGGATAAGAAATGGTGCTTCTTCACGGAGTGCCAAATGGCTGATAATCTTGATAGCTATTCTTGGAGATAAACTGACAGCATTAATGTTTTGTTGTCCTGCTTCTCACAAGTCCTTGCTGATAAAGATAAAAATAATTCCTATAGTTTAACTAGTGATACGTGAAGGAAGATTTGATCAGTTTACACAAATCCATTGATAAGATACCTTGACTCTGTGAAATGTCTCGGGGTTAAATCCTGCAGCCTTAGCCAGCCTCCGGAGGTTTTCTTTAACCACAGCCTGTGGGTCCCTCCGCTGGGAACTGCTGAAGAGATTGCAGGAGCTTAGAGTTGGTATGTAAGAGATCCCACCTGTCCTTGTGGTGAATCCGTGTAGGAAGATACTATCTAGCAACACAAAGAAAACAACAAACAACTGTTTTCAAGACAAGGCAAATGCAGATTTTACATGTTTTTATGCTGAAAAGAACTGGAATCAGCCAAGTAAACTGATAAAAACTTGACGTCAGTTAAACTCTCAGTTAATTATGGCACTTAAATTCACGGATTCTACATTTACTTCTGGTTCTACTAAAAATAAGTGAATTCGTGCTTTTGGGTGACACATATATGGTGTGTATGAGATGAAAGAGTAGCTTCCTGTTATCACATTAAGCATCCTAAACCACTGAGGCAGAGGGGTTTGAGCAAGAAGAAGTCCTGGCAGATTTAGCTTGGCTTTTTACAGAGCTATAGTGCAAACCCAAGAAAAGAGATAATTCACTGAAGAAAATGAGAGTAGATATTTAAAGCAATATTGTAAGGTGGCATCTCCGGTGTTTTCTGACAAAAGAAAAAGTGCCAGTCCTGAAAATGTCTTACAGAATTTCAAACATCTTCCAAAAGTACATTGAAAACATTGAGAATTTCTAATTTAATTGAAAAATCCTCCATTTTTACAGTGCAGACCTCATATCACACTCTCATGCAACTAAATGGAGTCAGTGCTTTTAGGTATATATCTTATTTTTTCTGCAAGGCGAAGTCAAATACAAGCAGTCCCAGAATTGCTATTTGTTATCTGCATAGCTGAGGAGCTTAGTGATAATCAGAGTAGACATTTTCCAAGTCTTTTATATAGTATGATTTTTTTAAAGTCACAACCAAAGCTAGAAGCCTAAACGAAAAGGGAAAAGAGCTTTAAGTTGCCTTCAGATGCTGGATTTTAGGGAGAGCCAGTTCCATATATTTGGCAAAGATCCTGGCTTTCTTCTGGATCAGGAGACCCAGTAATCATACTGCTTGTGTGACATACTGCAGTGTGCTAGGTCACTGAGACATTGGTCTGATTAATCAAGCATACAAGAGCCCACGGGGCAGGAGAAATCCTGCTTTGCCTTATGGAAGATGAAGGTAACTTTCACAGTATGTAATCCCCACACAAAGTAGAAGAGATTTTACTCTCTGCACTAATGCTGCCAATAAACCTAGCCTCTCCCTGTTCTATATGTGCCCCCAGGCCTGGGACAGATCTGGCAGTCTTTTGCTACTTTTGCATTGATACTTCCCCCTTTTAAAAAACATGATATTACAACATTATACTATTTGCTGCCAGAAGAGATTTCCAAATCTTGAGCAATACTGTGATTCCCTTAAACCAAGAAGTATGCTGAGGAGCAGTTTATATAAAATGTATTAGCTGAAGCATAGTTAGAAGCTGTTTTCCACGTTACCTGGGATCAGGGAAGATCTGAGGATGGTGAGCTCTCCTTTCAGGTTTGGCAGGCTTTGCAAATACAGCTGAATCTCACTTATGATGAGTTCCGTGTCCCAGGTAGAAAGTACTTGCCCTTCAGGCTGAAGGTCGGCTATCAGTAGGTTATTACAATCAGATGTCATCTGCAAATCCTCAAATTCAAACTGGTAGACTGCAGTAAAGAGCTGGGCTATATATACTTTCATTAAGTCCTTCCTAAAGGCAGGTAGAATAATTTTAATGGTGCTTAAGTCTTTTTCATCTAGTCTTTGTTTGATGGTGTACAAAGCAGCAGCTGTACTAAGAGCACGTACCACCTCCAGGCTTTTCTTCAGAGCCTGAAAATCTTTTAGAGCTGTAAGAAACTCTTGCTCATCATTCTTTTCACCTTGTTCTGTCTGGGAGCATATGACATAAACCAGTGGAGCAGTGATGGAAGAGCATTCATCAATAGTCCCCAGCATGTTACACAGTAAATCCTGAAGGTTGTTCTGCAAGTTTGCAGGCGGGCTGAAGAGATCAATCAGTACTGCCTCCACCATATTCCAAGCAACTGAAGGATTCCTGAAACTACCAAGTAGACAACAATAAACATAAAAATAAACAAAAATGCAACAGGACATCAATAGTCCAAATATGTAGTGATATTTATTAAGGGCACACATTCAGTGGTAATGTTTAGAGGAGGTGACATAGTAATAAAATGTCTTCATATTTGTCCCACCACATCCAGCACTGCAGCAGAAATTGGAATTATTCTGTATTTATTTACGTTTTTCTACTGCATTCTCCATTTTTTTTCCAGGTCAGGGATTATGAAAGGTGATATGATACAGTCTTATTGATACATTTAATCTCCATTAACATAATGGATTGTCTTGACCTCTCACGCTGGGCTCTTCTCCGGCTCCTGTGAGAGGAACCAAACATGGAGGTTTCCATGTTCTCAGCTTGCTGGGTCTGGAGCGGTTTCCATAACTCTGTATAGGGGGTATATTATGTTTTACACATTTATTCCTGGGGTAGAGCTTGGGTTTGCATCCTCTTCTGGCTGTGGGGATGCTGGACTGAGAACACACATTTCTCACAGGCCTTCACACTACTTTTTGCATTTTTCCTATATTCCTACCAAAAGATTCGACTTCCTGATTTCTAACTTCTACCTTCAGGGACATATGACAGCATAGTTCTTTTATATGTAAACACAGGCATGGCGATGAACGCACACATTCAGCAACTTAGCACAGGATACAGAAACGTTACTTAGTAACACAAGAAATACACAGAAGTAAAACATATGTACTCTGCACAACTTCCTTCCTCAGCTTCCTCACTCGCCTACTGGCATTCCTTGCTCTGAAATCAAGACTCAGGTTATCCAAAATCTTCCTATATTTATTGCTCTGGTGATCCAGAGTGTACTTCTAGTTTTGGGTTTTTCTTTTTTTTTAGTTTTGTTTGGTTGAACCGTGTTAACACAATCCCTGCTAGTTTTTCTGTGGGAGTACACTGTCCTTCTCTTCCTTCTCTTTTTGCTCTGAGACCTTATTCTATGTAGCCTTGTAGAAGCATCTTATTTTCTCCTTCCTTGTTAAGCTTTCCTTTGTTTTCAGTGCAGGCCTCCTTCAGAGGCCTGGGCCAAGACACCAGCTCCCTTTTCTGTCAGCAA
The DNA here is from genome assembly GCA_003342815.1 of Eudromia elegans. Classification (NCBI taxonomy): domain Eukaryota; kingdom Metazoa; phylum Chordata; class Aves; order Tinamiformes; family Tinamidae; genus Eudromia; species Eudromia elegans. The sequence goes on from PTEX01000100.1 coordinate 1,099,572, forward strand.
CCTTGAACTGGTGGCTGTTGAGGTTTCATGACTAAGTATTAAGACTAATGATGTGGGATGGAGCTTTGCCATCAGTGTTAAGACTTCATAATTGTTTAGAGTGCTCATTAACAATCATTTTTTTGGTACAGGAACAAATTGTGTCTGRGCACAAATTAATACCCTTTCAGGAACAGAGGCATTAATTATTAATACAAATGCATTATTATTAGAAGACCTGAGAGTCTTTTAAGTCTGTGAAACCTGTGCTAACCATATCATGTAAAACCTGGGATGATTTTCCTGCCATAACTCCCCATTCTCCTGTAACTACATGCTCTGGCTGCACAATTATTTCACTGTCCTGCAGAAAAGCTTTGTACTTGAGTCCACTATGGGAGACTTGATACCCTCCTTGGCATTTTCTGGTTGACAATGCATTTCAAGAATTTTTACATTTAAATGAGAGGTCAAAGATCTTTCTACTTTTGATAGATTCTCAGGGTGGGTTTTACAGAAAACATTAATTATTTTCTCCGTTGTCCTTTCCTTTATATTGGAAGGAAAATAATCCTGACTCAAAATGATGTTTTCTTATCTTACAAACATTAATTCATCAAAATGACTGAATTGAAAGTATTAAAGTAGGACAGCAGATAAAACTATCTCTCAGGAGATTTATAACTCCCAATCTTGCTCGAAGTATTATTTTCACCTGATTACCTGATTAAAAAAAAAAAAAATAGAAGAAACAGCTTTGCTAAGCATATAGTGTTGAAACAGGTTGATGTCAAAGACCATGACGTGGAGATTTCCTTCTTTACCATGATTATCTCTGTGGGAGGTTTGTGAGTCAATGAGAAGATCCCCATGTAAGTACAGCTAATAACCCTGACAAAGATAGTACAACAGAGAGGTACAGTGGAAAAACAGATTATTGCTCCACTTCAGATTATGTCAATAGAGTAAGGTTAGTAGAGTTAATTGCTGTCCTCATATTCCCCAGAAAAATACCACTAAAGAAAGGGTAGAGGGAAACTGCTTGTGGGGGTAGAGGTAACTGCCTACTGTGCCTAAGATATATGTGTATCATAAAAAATCCACTGGGACAATTACTGGGATGTCGGCATAGAAATCAGGGGGTGATTCATCCTGTATCCTCCAGTTTTGCATCACTGTGCCCCACTAAGGCCAGTAATGTGAGAAGAACATTCACTTACAGTCATAATAAAATATTACGGTTGCTTTCTAAGTCAACCAAACAAGACCCTTCTCAAAGCAAGGCTGAACATGCCAAGCAATGCTAGAATGAAATGTCTTCATGGCTATTCAAGTTTTAAATAACTTAAAGCTTCACAGATCTAAATTTCCATGGGAAATCTCCCGGTATGCTATTGTTTCAGAAAATATTAAGTGCCTTTATCAAAGAGTTGCTCCAAATACAAATACTTGCACAAGCTTAAAGCCAAGGCCACCCATCAGTTGTTTTGCCCACTCTGTGAAACACTTGTTAGTACAAAAATGTGGAGAGTAGAAACATCCTCTGACACTGGCTACAAGAAGAGAAAATCAAGGGAAAGGATAAATGATGGGAAGAGCAAAGCAGAAAGGCACAAGAACAACAAGGAGAAAGTGAACATAGAAGAAAACAATGAAGTAAATAAAACGGTAGAGAAGAACCATATCAGGGTAGAAAATCACTAAAAATTACTTTCAAATAACCTGAAATCTAAGTTCAAAAGGTCTCTGACAGAGAAGAAAAGATTGCTAGCAATTCCTGCATCATTGGCCACATTATTTTCTCACAGAGTATCAGAAAATGGGTAATTTTGACCAAATGAAAAAGGCAAGAAACATTTAACAACTGCCAGAGAGAGATGCAAAAGACGCAGGCTGTTAAAGGCATGAGAACACCTTTTTAGCAAAATAGTATATTGCAAGAACAGCAAACCCGAAGAAAAGCATTACAATTTCTTAAACTGGATTAAAACAAACGACTCTGCTTTGCTGATTTGGGGTTATTCAGGCAACGTAGAAGAAACAGAAGTCACTGCTTAGAACTGAAATATTGAGGTACTTGCAGTTTTCGTAAGTAAAGTTCAAAAAGCAGGTATTTACTCACGCAAGTAGGCGATCCTTCTACACTCGTGACAGGTATCGTCTGATACGGAACACACACTACCGGCTTTATACGGCTGAATTCCCGCCGTCAGTCTTCCGGCTGATTTGTGCAGGATGGAAACTCCGCTCCGCGGCGAGGCCGCAGGGTGAACCTGTATTTCTCCTTCGCGAGGAGCCCCTGCCTGGCGGCTGCCACGGGGCACGGGGAAGCACAACGCGTGCGGAGAGGCACCGACATGATTAATGCCTGGGCAGCACTAACCCCGGAAGCGGCGCTAAGCCTGCCAGGGAACTCACTGTTGTAATCGGACGTGCAAAACGCAAGAGCTTTGCCAAACCGCCAACGGATTCGGGAATCCTCGGCCGGCTGCAAGAACAATATGAAGACAAGTCAGGAGGGAAAAAAAAAAAAAGAGAGGGAAATAAAAGTGTCCTTTTTTTTTTCTTTTTTTTCTTTTTTTTTTTTTTTTTTTCCTGAAGGGTAACTGCACGTTCCAGCAAAGGATTTGGCAGTCAGTCAAGAAAACCATGTTTAGCAGAGCTAACCTTAACACAGAGGTTATGAGAGGTTATGAGAGGCCAGGGTCACGGGCCAGAAATGAGGAAGACGTTTTTCCAGTGAAACGCGAAGCCATTTTGAAAAGACGTGGCCAAAACTTGGCACTTTTTGTTTATTTGTTGGTTTTATTGCACAGAAGCCTGAATTTGCTGTAGAGCTCTATTAAAAAAAAAAGCTGGAGTAGTAGGGCAGGACAATGCAAAGGTGCAAAAGGCAAAGAGATGGAATGAGAGATTTGTATGAGTTAGTCCAAGAATCATACAATAATATATCTATTTTCTTAGTGGTGATTACTGCTGATTGCTACCAAGATGTCCCCCAGATCCAGCCCCTAACACGCCTTAGGTGTCCCCTGCCATTTGCCCTCCTGTCTCTGCCATGCTGGAGCTGCTGCCGGATGGAAGGGATCAGAGTTCAACCGTCCTGGCTTTTCCTCCCGGAGGGAACCTCGGGGAATCTGCTCCTTCCTACACCAGAGACATCAATTCTTATGAAACATGCAGAAAGTGCTTCCCTTATGCGGCTTTTTGGGCACTGTCCAACGTGGCTGAAGGAGGCTGTGGGATTAAAAACTCGCAGGGGAACTGAAACGCAGACAGACCTACACAAGGGTTTTGCTTGCTTCAACCAGAGTAAGACAAACGAAGAATCACTGAGACATTTTTTGTGCTGAGAGGCACCCAAAAAAAAAAAAAAAAAAAAAAAAAGTCAGGAAATATTCTAGGGTACAAAACACTGTGAACAGGATGCCAAACTAGTGTGACTTCTCCAGCTGAAAGGTTATATATTCCGCTTTTGCCATCTGATTTCAAAGACCAGAAGAAAGAACACACACAGAAAGAAAGAAAAAAAAAGAGTTTAATAAACACAAAGCAGGAAAAATAAACCCGTCTGTTTGTGATGCGCTCCGGAGGGCGCGTCTCACACGAGGCGCGCACCGCGCGCAGGGCCGCCCTCCGCGCCGGCCGCGCCGCTCCCTGGGCGGCCGTTAGCAGCCGTTAACGGCCGTTGGCGGGAGGGGGCGGGGCGGGCGCAGCCCCGCACAGCCGCTGCCTCGGCGCCGTGACGAGGTCCCGCGTGCTGCGGTGCGGCTCAGGGGATCCCCCGCCTGGAGTTTCCGGCGTTTTCCCTATGTCCAAAGCCTTCCTGGCACCTCGGCACTTGGAGTGGCTGACAGCGACCCCAGCCCTGTCCGGGACCGGGCAGGCGACCTGCTCTGACGGAGGTGCTGCTGCTCGGGCCTTGGGCCGCGGAAGGGAGGGATGAGAGATGGGCAAAGCAGGAACAGCCCTGAGCGCCTAAGGGAGAATTCCCTGAGCGATAGTAGAACCCCATGGGCAGCTCCTGGGTCTTGTCTGTGCCACCTGCTTCACAGGGTCCTCACGAAAGGCACCAGCCTCGGGCTAAGCATGAGGGAAGCGGATGCCCTTAGAGCCATGACTGCGTTTGCAAGCAGAGGATCTGTCCTGTGAAGCAGCCAGGGGAACGCTGTAATACTTTATTTAAAAAGAAATCCTCAAGAAAGAGTTTTAATTCTCAATCATTGTTATTGAGTGTCCATCCATTAGTGACCTGTTCTTGGTAACGAAAAAATGAATCCACTGAAATTATGTATTGATCCAGGCTCGCATACAAAAATCCCAGTATTGTTCTCTTTCACTAAGAGTAAGGAATTAAACTGAACTATGACAAAATATTTCACTTCTTTTTCATGTTCTTACAGTTCTGCCCTTCTGCCTAAAATGGCCAAGCAAGATTCTCCGACACTAATTGAAGTTGTAAAACAAGTCGCAGAGCAGCAGCATTCACAATCCTCAGAGATAGAAAAAAACAAAATGGTTCTTTTTCAACTGCAGGTACTAAGCCTTACTTAGAATAGCTTAATTTGCAACACACTGATTAGATGAAGTAGTATTCCTACGAACAAGAGATATTTTTCATATTTTGTTTCTCCAAGGTGTTTACATTTAAATTTAAGCTAGATAATTTTTTGTTCTTTGTTTTTGTGAATGGCACTTAATGCTTTGCCAAAACTGTGTATGTGTAGTGTTACACATACMGTTTCACTACTGCTGAAGTTTATTATAGCAGGTTTTAACATCATTTTTCATTATTATATTTTAAAAAATCCCACTGAAAAAGCATCCTTTTGGGACAAAATTAGAGAACTTTGATTTTTTTTCATGATTTCCTAAGAAATGAATGGGGGAAAAAATGATGTTTAAAAAGCATCTCTTTTGGCTGATTTTCACTTGATTATATTACATTTCTTGGCATTTTTTTTCACAAGAAATATATACATGTATTTTCCACTGTGGATTTGGAGTGAATGTATCTTAAACAGACATTAAACACAGTTTTTATTTTCTAATAGCTTAGAGAGCACTTGTGATATGTAGTTTTCCTTAAGACTATATAGTCAATTATTAAACTTTCAATTCTCATTTGAGTTTTTGAGGCCAAATTTCTACTGAGACATTTAAGTTATTAGAAAACCAGAATAGTGTTCAAGCATCTTGGAGAATGTGAGAATGGAAAAGGGTATACCATTTTTCTATTGTAACAGGTCCAAATAACCCTTGCCTTTGAAATAACAAATAACTGTGGCTTGAAATTTTCCACCAAGATAATTTCTCATAAGAAGCAGTGAAATACTTTATAGCAGTCTATATTAACTCACCACACCTCTAAGGACCCATTTTCTTAAARGAAATTTAAGACCTAATATAACATGATCCTGTTACAACCGTTATTTTGTGATAGAGCAGTTTTTATATTTTCAAAACCACAAAACTTCCAAATCCTAGATCCTAGGTGGCTCATTTCCTTTCTTCTTCCCTTGTATTTGCTTTCATGTTCTTGTTTTTGTTCTTGTTCTCTTTCTTCTTCTCCTTGTTCTTCTTTGAAAAAAAGGGAAGGAAGGAGGGAAGGGAAGGAGGGAGGAAGGAAGAGAGGAAAGGAAGGGAGGGAGGAAGGAAGGAAGGAAGGAAGGAAGGAAGGAAGGAAGGAAGGAAGGAAGGAAGGAAGAAAGGAAGGAAGGAAAAGGAAGAAAAAATTCCATACAATTTTATGTTAGTAGAAGTTAAATAATTAGGAACTTGAAAGTCAAAATGCAAGATTGCTCTTTCATCTTTAAGTCTGCTCCCATGTGTACATTTGGTCACAGAAGGCATGTAAAMCAATTTTATTTTGAAAACTTGAGATCTTTGCCTTTACAGTCTTTCACTTGCCTGTCAGTAGATGGTGGCCAGGACTGATTCAAATCCAACTAAAGTTATAAGTTGAGATTCCAAAATTCAACATTACACATAAAGGATACTTTTTATTCTCAACAGTTAATAATATCCTAATGTCTTCAAGACATTTAACAAAACACTTTGTAACACTCATGACACTCCAGTAAGGAAAACACAATGGGTAAAATCATGATACTAATCTTCTCACTTAATACATGACTCTTGGCCATGACTTGACTCTTGGCTGGTACTTAGGATGGGTTTTGTCATTTTTAATTTATGTCATAGCAGATGTTACACCTGAATTAATCATCTYTGCTCCCTCTGTAGTCAACAAAGACAGATAAAACACCTCCGAGATGGTAATTCAGCTCTCTCATCTTAGACCTCTTCTGATGGGAGATCCTGCAGGTATTCACTTCTCATGAGTGAAAAAACAGAGGTGGTAGTTAAAYTAGGTGCTTAAAAGGATTAAAAATAGTTGAGATTAATCTCACTTTCAACAGGAAGAGCTAGTTAAACTCAGTCAAMCCAAATCCCATTTTGTGTGCTTGTGCATATGTTTATAAATGTATTTTGTGCAGTTMGCTACTTTTTGCTATGATTTGAATTAAAGCAGATTCCTGCTCTCAGCAAACTTTAAGACTTGTGTGTGTGTAATATACCACAATCTGTGTAACTTGTGAATATAAGTTGAAGCATTTTGAAGGATGCTTTATTTCATATTTACTATTTATTTTTTTATATCAAAATGAATGCATCTAACACAACATCATTGCATGATGTCACTATGACCTTCCATTCAAACMATATTAAGCAAGTGAAAAGGAAAATGAGTAAATTACAGTATATAACTAGATACATAATACCCTCTCAAATAAAAATACTCAAATGAATATTGAAATATTTTACAGGCTAAGTTTCAGGAACTTGAAAAAGAAATGAAGTCTATTCTTCTAGAAACAAAGACAACAGAAAAGGAAGTATATCAGCARGAATATGCCATAGAAGTCACAAAACATCATTGTGAAAATCTGGAGGCCCAAGTTAGAGCCCTGTATTCTGAAAATATAAAGCTGAGGTTTGATGCAGAAACAGTGCAAGAAGAGTTTGAGGTGACCTTTGCAAGAAATAATGCATATCGTGAAAAAATAAAGGCTCATAAACATCTGTTTTGGGAAGTGGAAAGTAAAATGCCAGTTATGATTGAACTTGCTAAAAAGCAAGCTGTTGTTAAAGAGCTAAGGACAAAGAAAGAGGAGTTAATGCATGATCTCCAGAATCCAGAAGGAACAGTTATGAAACAAGTACAGGTACTATATTTACTCTTTGTGTGGAGGCGTTATTTTTGCCATAGCTTATTTAATATGCYTATTTTGCCTAATGTGTTTACCTTAATAATGGACCAACTATAAGGAGTATGAATTAATTTACAATGCTAAATGAAATGAAGAAATTAGGATATCAGTTAAATAAAAATCACCAACCACTATTATTTGCATATTACTGTAAAAGGTTCATCTTACATGATAGAATGAACTCAGCTATGAAAAATATTACAGGGAAGTAAATTTCAATGTATCATTACCAATAATTTGTGTGACTATGTGGGTTGTTGGATAAACTTCCATATCCACTTCCCAAGAGTTCTCTGGATCAATAATGTTGCACTTTTCATATAAGAGCACAGTATTCATTTAGCTTTGTTGTCAGATTACAAACTACATTTGAACTGTGYGCCAGCAGGAGGTAGATTTGTTAAGAGGGTAATGGAAAGAAAGAGAAAGGAAAATATATTAATTTTGGTATTCTAGTCTCTAACACTGCTRTTTCTACTTAATTGTCATACATTTTAACAACTGTAAAAAGCAGAAAGCTTTTACTGCAAGACTATCAATATTTAAGGAAACACATATATGAAGTCACAAACTTGAGCTGYGAAGCACTGCTGAAAATCTGGTGTTACTGTGTTATAGTAAATTAATGAAAATTTGGTTGTACAAGTAAATATCTAAACACTGATAAGTRAAGTCTCATTTKCTTACATATAAGAAAAAGATCTATCTCAAATCATTAAATGAGAACCCCTTGATTTTCCAATAATTTGAATTTAAACAATATTAAAAAGAACAAAATGAGTTTAAATTACTGTGTTGATAGAGTTTTTTCGCACATTTCAGATCAGTAGTATATCTTCTTAAGTACCTAAACCCCTATAATTTGCGAAGTAGTCAAAATTATTTTAAAATCAAATAATTAAATTATGTATTATTTTTCTTTATCTCATCTCATCATTATACCTTTATCTCATTTCATCTTATTAATGAAGTGACTATTAAAATGTGATTTTTAAAATACGATTAATAGAAGTATTGCACAGTCATTAAAGAATAGATTTCTATATCCAAACTTACATTTGCAGGAAGAAATTACATTTTTTAAAAGGGAAATCACAGAAGTGAAAGAGCTCATCAATAAAAAAACAAATTTGCTAGAAGAAGAAAAAATRTTACATGCTAAACTTAGGAAAGAAATAGAGGTGAGTTATTTGAGTAAAACATAATTTCAGTCTCTGACAGAATGGAGGTGGTGCAGATGAATTTATGAAATATTTTATATATGTTTTCTAGCCATACACTATTTAAGCACCAGAAGCAACTATAAAATCTCAAATTCTTCATGTTGCTAAAGTCTTTCTAAACTTAAGAACTTAACTGCTATCATGAGAAAAAAAAATGACATTATGAATATTTTTCCTTAATTTTTTAAGGAGTTCAAGTGTGAACTTTTAAAGCAATGTCCTGAATAAGAAGAGGTCACTGAATGATGGACAGTAGAACAGCAGAAGCAATTTTTATTTCTGTAATATTTTTGAAAAAAAAAAAAAAAAAGAATCTTAGGGTTCCTGATAACTCATCAATGGGAGAATCAATTATAGCAAGAAAWTGGTCTTCCCATGAATCTTCCTAATTCAAACTGACATTAAATTAGGCAAAACACCGCAGCTCCTGATTATCTGCCAGGATAAAATTCCAATAAATATTTAAAAACCTCTCCTTTAAGATAATTGGACTATATCTTATAGTTTGTTCCTTACTAAAATTTTTTGCATGTCTACATAGTTTTTAGCCTGAAAGTTTCACATCATCTATCTTGTTAGTTCAAGTAAATGCTAAAAAAAACTAATGAGCAAAGCCCAATAATATAAAGATTTTCTGTTTTGAGATTAGCTCTATTTTCCATTGTAAAATTTAGGAAGAAAAAGCATATTTTTTCCTCACATGGAATAGGATAGAATTCTCAAAATSAAGAAGTAAATATAGCCACTTTAAAATGGGTCACTTCTGTTCTTCAGCATCTGAGAAAATATTTATTAATTATCAAAAGGAACATCCCCCTAAGAAGGGTCTTTAAACCCAAAGTCAAATTAGGCAGCCTGAAAAGAAAGTGTTCTGCTTTATCAGAAACAACTTAAATAGAGGAGAGGTTAACTCTTTTTTCTTTTTTTTTTTTTTTTTTTTTTGGTTGCTTACATCCAAAGATCTTTGCATCTCAGAGGAAGCAGATTTAAAAATCCAGTCAGGTTATAGTTTTCTTTTGAAAGCTGAAAACTTGCTGTAAGGCAGTTCACCCCTTGATACACCAAGTGACAGGGGACAGGCAGAAACATAAATACCCAACAGTACTTAACACAACCCAGGAAAGAATACTTGAACCAAACACGGGGAAAAAAGTGAGACATGGGGGACACTAGTGAAATTTAGCTGCAGGAGTGTGATTCAGCTCCAGTTGGCAGGGCCCTCAATGTAGCTACTTGAATGTGGGCGGCCACATGCGTCAGCCTACTTCTCCATCAGTGGAGATGCAATTAGTACAGCTGATAGATTCTAGACAACAACTCAGCTGGCCAAATGTAGGTGTTTGCAGTAGGGTGGGCTGCATAATCTGTTTTTTCTCKACTTTATAGACTCTGTTTACTAGGTCTCTATTAATCAAATGAGAACTTAGATATGGAACTCACATGTACACTTATAAACCTAGATGTCTTAGTCAGCAAACGACCCCTACCCATGCCTGTTGTACAACTACTGCATATCGTACGATGTCTCAGCATCTAGTACTGCATGGCTTAAGAGTAATTGGTCTCCTGTTGCAAATTTGCCAAAAATATTTGAGTTCCCAAGATTCTRATACAAGCCACATTTGATTAATTATTTTGTTGTTGCCATAGTACAGCTGGAGCCTTGACTCAGCCGTAATTTTAAGCACTCAAGTAAACCTCGAGTGTCTACACAACTCCTGAAGCCTTACTAATGCTCAGGAAGCCCAGGTGCTCAGGAAGAATAAATTGACTCTTGCAGTCCTCTTGMTAACCCTTTGCCTCAGTATTATTTCACATTTCCTACAAGTGTTTCCCTAACTAAGCAACTTGGGCAGGGAAGAGATTCTGAATACCTTTTTAAAGCAGCTGAATTTTGGAGAATCAAGGAAGTATTGATAAAACGTCCTTCTGAAGGAAAATGGGTACCTCAGGTTTCTTTTTCCAAAAGACATCAGTGATCTGACTAGGCTAATTCATAAAGTGTGCACATAATTTACAGCTGAGAAGTTACTTATCAGGCAGGGATGTGTAAGGTGCCTCATATCACTGTCCCAATCCATTTCCCGAGCAGCAGTACCACCACTCGTCTTTGGAAGAGCAAAGCTAGGATTCCCAGGATTGGATAGGAGTGTTAAAAATAGATCATGGTTATTGTGAAGGAGCCAGGCATCAGTCATAAAGACTAATTCAAGGCATCCATGAATAATAGAAAATGGATTGCTATGTAAAATAATAAGAAASCTCAAAACTACCTATTCACCRGTTGAASCCTTTCTTCCACTTCAGTGTGTGCACATAGTTATTCTTGACRGATATGATCTAATCTGTTGTTAAAGACCTCCAGTAGTGGTGATTCCGCAACTCCCAGAGTATTTTTTTCTAATGGTTACCTTATATGCACACAAGACCCAGTAAAAAGAGCAGTGCTCCCACTCCCTTATGTCCTGTAAACATATTAATGCTCTCTGCCTTAGTAGATGTGCCCAGCAGTTCCTGATAACAGTGCTGAGAGGGATATAAATTTGAAGTATTGACTGTTCTACTACTTGGACCAKCTCCCTGCATGTTGCCAGATTGGCCTGTGCTTTCCAACTGGCTGTTAGAGCTCCCTGAGAAAGAGCCTTCAGTTTTGCACTTTCTTTCCTGCTCATTCCCTACCAGCATCAGGCAAACATGCAGATCCTTGCTCAATGTTTTCCGTGCTAGTTTTCACTCCATGCTATTTAGCTGTCCCCAAAGCATCAAGGGAGTCCACTGCTGATTTCCTCTCTGTTKTTTAATGGTAGATCTCTCATTCAGTGGGAATCACGTCATCTACCACCTCATTCATGTCTTTATTCTGCTATGACAGGATGCATATTTCAAAAAACAGTGAATAATATTGATCACAGATAAATTTCAGTGTCATGCAACATAGTTTTAGTGATGTTCAGAWTCTGCAAATACTAATTCAGATGTATTAATCTGACAGAATCTCTAGAAAAGTTGTAAAGAGTGATAGAGAACTAGGCAAYGGGAATAGAGGCAACTTATCATCAAGAAAAGGAGGGGGGGACATTTATGGAAGCGTTAGTGAGAAAGTTACTTAATTATGTGTTAAATTTAGGCAATGAAAATCATAGGAAGTCTCCGGGAATGCTTTAGTTTGGATGCAGCTGTACACCATCACTTGTACAATAAATACAGCATAGARAAATTTCAATAAGCAGACAGAAGAATAATTATACACTATCACTCATATGCCAGTCAAATTAAGATAAGTGAACCCAMGTTTTCATTAAGTGAATACCCTGTRTTTCCATTTTTATTATAAAGAATGTTTCATGTGTATACTCTTTAGAATACAAATCTTCAAAGGTCTTCAGTAGTCATTCTCCYCCAAATAATGCAGCACTGAGGTACTGCATTATTGCCTAGGAAAAARAATCCATTACAGTGGTGGAGATGTGACCACAGCTTGTTACCTTAGTTCTCTTATATTCTCAACTATTCCCAAATATACATTTCAAAGATTGAAAATTGTTCTTTCTTCTGTCTTRCTCCGTAGCCTGAAGTTGATGGTGTACAAAGTAGTGTTGCCGCAGCTGTGAGGTGCTGACTCCAAATTCTTGAACAGGATYCGTTTCATTAAAGTTTAGACATTTACAATCTAAAGATGCATTTACAGTCAAGCAATTGCCCTTGTTGATGTAGTAACTTAAGCTTCCTTACTGGGGAGAGGGATAGTTCATATTATTTTAAAGTAGAAAGCTGGAGTAAGCCTGATGAATTGCTCTGCAGATATATCTGTGTCTCTTCAGTTCTTATAAAGTGAACATGGATGATTGGGTCAGATGTCAGTATTTACACTTTAAACAAGAGCTGGATGAAGTGAATTCCACAATAAATATTGATTTACTTGAAAGTGTTTTTWAAATATCCTTTATTCTGTTTTACTAGGTGCAGAATAAGCGATACGATGCTATTCTAAAACGTTTGCATTGCCAACTGAACAAACTTCATTCCAATAAAAGACAGTGGCATTGGAACATTCAGCAGATGGAGAAAAAGGCAGCAGAACTAAGAAAGTGTCTTGGCGTGGCAGAGTGACAGAATAGCATACAGTTAAGCCTAGCAGATAAAACAAGGTAATGTTTTCTAAACATAGAAGATTTCGTTTGGAAATACTAGAAATTGTAAAGTAGCCCAATAGTTGGCCCAAGACTTTTTTTTTTAAGGTGTTCTCCCCTACATTTTGTGGCTCAAACCTGTCTCYAACTCCTTCTCTGCCCTTAGTGGTTTAGAATACTTTTCCACTTTGTTACTCTAGTCACAGGCTGTTCAGGAGGGAAGGTACAGTCRTCTCCTGGAGCTTTTAGTGTATGGGCCAGCTCTGTGTAAGAACTCATTTGTGGTCAAACAACAGAACCGAGGAGTGCTTTTTATCCGATTAAATTGTAGAAAAATGGAAATCTACATTGTTCTTCCTTCTGAGAGATTAATATCAAAGCAAATTTACATCCTTGAGAAACAGAAATTCTTCGTCTTTTATCCTTAGTGTCCTACTAAGTAACTCTGGAATCTCTGGTAGTYTGTATTTTGCCATGTGGGAAATTCATACTGATGATACTACAGCTTGATTGACCTTTGTGTGMCAGAATGGCCCAGCATGGGAGACAAAGAGGACATGGCCTTTCCAGCTAAAAGGCCTAGGAACAATTACATTCRATGGGCGATTCAAATAACCCAAATTTAACTGGTCTAATATATGTTCCCCTAGTATTTAACAAAGTGGGGGAGTAGGTGAAGACTACAATGCCTTCAGACACCTGCTTTAAAATGAAACAACACTCTYCAGCAGTAGAAATGCATTGCAGATGGTTGATTATAGAGGAGGTGATTGTGTAGAGCATCTTACTTAGCTCCTACTAAACATTTAATGTCTAACAACCTATATTAGATAAAATGACTCTTTACATAAAAACAAACAAACATATTTTTAAAATTCTTGTTAAGTACTAATGAACAGTAGACTTTTTTATATATATTTTTGWTGTGAATACTTTCTATATTCTTACACTTAATGTAACCTTCAAGTAGCTGTTGAACTGCCTATATATTTTTAGTTTAGGAAGTGAGAGTTTACAATACTGTTGTCATTTTTGTTAGAATATTCATGTGTTCATGTGMATTTACATTTTGCTTTAATAAATATTATCTTAATTATAAAGTGATTTTAAGCAATATGCAGACTCTTGAAAGATCTTTCATGTATTTCAGACTCCTAGGTTTGTTTGGCTTAGCCATTTTCCTTTGCAGCATTACTAACCAGATCACTTTTATAACTTTTATGTAAAAGTTATATCCTTTTATGTACTTTTATAAAAAGCTCACCCTACACTATAGTGACAATGATGTGATATGAAAAGTTTTCTGAGTTAAAACATTTCTAACAATTGAATTTAAAAGAACACAAAGACATCTTAAAACTAATCCCTCAATCCTTAAATTCACCCTCCTTTCTGTTCTGGTGTCAATCATGCATTCTTTGCTTATGAACTCAGAAAGGACCATTGGAACATTTAGGCTGGTCTCAGATTTAGTACATTGCCCTAATATGTGAGCTGTTTATTACTACACACAGCAAAAGTATATATTCATATATATATACACATATATGCACATATATACACACATATATATAGATATACATATACATTCAAGTATATATTCTAGAACGAGATCTAGCCTTGAAAAATCTTAGAATTTACTGTTTTATTGATAATTTCAGTGATTATCTGCTCTTCTTTTGTTTTGCCTATTTCTAATTTGAATTTATTTAGATATCCAGTGAAATGCCTGTACTTTTTATCAGATAGTTTCTTTCCATAAATATACCTTCTGATCAAATACTGTCTCTGTCTTTTTGCTAAATTAAATAGGTCAAGCCAAATTTATTGACTGTCAGATTAGAATGGAATTAAATAGAGTTTAGCTGATATTWATCACTTCTGAAAGGTTAGTTTCTCATAAGGTCACAGGGTTATAGCAACAAAGAGCAAGAGAGAAGATTAACATTTCAAACTGCCAAAATCAGAAGAAGAATTATAGCTTAATGTATCTTTAAGAAAGCAGAGTGATGCAACATACAAAAATATTACCTAAAGTTTTAAGATTAAGTAAGTGCCCTTAAATGTGTCCTTTCTAAYTTATTTTGTCTTGTTTTCTAATTATTTCTCAACAAGAGCAATCAATACCCTAGGATATACTTCTTATGAGCTACACAAATTATTTTAACCAAATTTTGACACTTACTATTCATATTAGTATGTTTTAAACATTACAGTTTAACCTTGCACTTYATTACTAACTGAAAAAAATTMTAGAAACAACTSAAAACTTCTAATTTAACAAATATATCACATCTTCATTTTTTCTTTTTAACCAAGTARAAAGCTTTTGTTGTGTGTGTAAGAAGACATTTTCCATGTCTACTTACRACACAATTTAYTTGTCTTAAGCAAATACTTTATGCYTSAATTTTCCCTGTTCTTCTTWATAAATTACAGTATWGTTCAGCRTCTGAAATAAATTTTGTGATTCTTTTGTGTATCTTCATAAATTRTTTATTATTTAACAAAAGGGAATGCAACAGCTATAGGTAATACACTAATTAGTACCACATTCRGGGGCAAAAATATTCACTTCTTCTACGTAGACTTTCCTGTCATATAAGGTCTAAAGATTTTGATACTCATTTTTATTGTGTTTTCCAAGACAGCTCATGATCTTACCTACTGTGGCCCTTGACCCCTTTCAGTGGAGTTTGTCTATCAAAGCAGTGCTACGCTTTTTTTCCATATATATMATTTTCTTCCACCTCAGTGTAAAGATTGCTTTTTCAAAATCTAAATGCATTTAACTTATTTAAATCACATCTAAAATGCCCTGGTAACTTCAGAAGATTCCCTTATTTCTCCTTATAGTTGAATTTGCTATGAAGAGCCCTGAGTACCTGTGGCTCTCTCCAACTCATGTCCTGGTTTTCCCAGAAAAGGAACCCAGCTGGGCAGCTCAGAGCTGCTGCATATTGTAACCACATTCATCATATGTATGGCTGGAGTTCTGGAAGTTCARCCACAGCTCTGCCTTCCTTCCACAAAGTACAAATACATGTTAAAGTTTTTCATGTCACTGGGTGTGTTTGTGTAGTGTACAACTTATTCTGCCTTCATTTTGGTGGTGTTAACAAATTGTACCAGTACTGAGTTTATCTTTAATTAATTCCATACCAAATAAAAGTAATAGTGTAGGTCTTAACACCAATCCTTGTGGATTCCTACTACAGATGTGCCTATTACATGTTGCATTTTTTTAACAAATATCTGTAGAAACATAACTGCTAGCTCTTAATCCATTCTACTTATGCTATATTGACTATGTAGAGTATGAGCTTTTTAATACAAATGTTGTGCAGTACGAATACACAATCTTCCTAAAATCTGAAATAGTTTGTTACAGCATCTGGACTCTGATTGTTACCGGTGTCATACATTACTGCCCTAGCTAAATACCACAATTATGGGCTCTCATCCTTGCATAAGCATAATATCTGTGTGCTTAATTCAAGCACACAGAATCTTGACACTTGTATTGATTTCATTTCTCATCTTTGAAGCTTTGCCTGTGCTCAGTCTCTGCTAAAATTATAAGAGTTCAGTCACTGAGTATAGGTGAATTGTATCTGGTTGTTCTGGTTGATGTGAAGCATCGTTTTAAAAGACGAAATCTATTTTGCAGTGCTCTATTAAACAAAACTCTTGTATCACACAATATTTACATCTTTTCCCACGTGCAGTAATTTGCAGAACTGCACATTTAGAATTTTTACATCCAACAGATAATAAATGTAAGAAAAGCATAAACATTTTAGCAGTATRTTTCACTTCAGGAAAATACTCACATGGGAAAAAAATCTTATCTGAAACAAAGAAATAGGAATTATTGCCTTCTGAAACTATTAGTATTCTGTAAAGGATGTGAAAAAGGAAAYGCTTTCAACTTTTTATCAAAAGTCCAATTCTAGCAAATCCTGGCAACCTGCTGAGGCAGATTTTTCCTGGTACAATGTTGAACAGTAGTAGGTTGATCTCAGGGCATTTTTTTTTCTCTTAGCAGGCAAAAACAGACATTAGAGAAATGATTTACGATTTTACGGGAATAACTCAATGAATGCACTTTGTGTTCTTCACACAAGGCTTTTTTCCAGTTGCCAGTGAGGAAGCATGCTGCCAAACCCATATCAATCCCTTCTGAGAATCGGAGTGGGACTAAGACAGGAACTTCTGGGTCCTGTTCTGTGCAGGCAGGGAGAGGAGGAAGAACTACCAGCTCTGAACAGCCTCTGAACTTCTAAACATATAGTAAGAAAATAAGAGAAGCRTTAGTAGGAACTTGGGAAAACTTACCAACCAATGAGCCCTACCCACAGCTTAGCAAGATGCTGCTTCGCTGAAACTGGACTGRTTCCAACAATACAGTGTAAATCAGGAAGAAAATGCCAGAGGAAGYTCCACACTCAACAGGGCAGCAATTTTTTCATGTCACATGGTGCAGCAATACATACTAATGTGTGCTAAGAGCAGAAACGTTCCCAGCGTAAAACCCCTTTCACATGACCCCACAACAACGTGAGATGCCAAAGAAGAGGAAATGTGTCTGAAAATACAGAAAAACCTACTGAGATCCTTGTTCTCATTTCAACTACACTCAATAAGGAACCTGAGAGGGAGGACACCAGTTTGTCTCTGCCTCTAGTGCAGAGCTTMCTTCCATCCTCAGAGAGAGAATCACATTCAGAGTACCATCCATTTCCCTGACTTTGTGACAGTAAGTAATGCTTACTATGGATGTTCATATATAGAATGTTCAGAGGGAGAAGAAATACTGACTACACCACATRCTATGTATAAAYAGTGTATAAATACAGCTGAAATAACTTTCCAAACTCTCACTCAGTTTTCTGAAATACAAGAGTAGTTATCAAAATGGTTATTTGATCTCTTGCTAAGAGGTAGCTACAGCATGTAGATCTGAGATGTGTTGAGGCAGTGACTTCTTCAGGAATTCCAAGCAGCAGTGAAATATTTTAACTGACTCCTTTACAGGAGTCAAAGTTTTTTTTTCTTTTTTTTTCTTTTTTTTTTTTTCAGATGTAGAGTTAAGGCAGTGGAATGAACTGTCTCAGAAATATGGATCTGGCAATAACACTGTACAGCTTTCTTAGAGTACTAAGCCCAATTCTTTTGCATGGCTTTTCCTACCAGTTATGCGAAGCATGTATATAGGTCCAACAAAGAAAAAAAATACTAAAGACAAAGTAAATATGCAAAGCTTCTATCCTGCCCTTTCTGCTCCCACAAAAGAAAATATAATGCCACTTCACATGTCCCATTCTGAGGAAAGAAGGAAATAACGGATAAACCGGGTTTATYGTATCACTGAATACACTCCCCGTTGACACGGGGATATAGTAATAARTATAGGACAGTGATCTGCAGCGAACAGAGAATTTCTCCTGTCAGGAAATTACCAAAATGTCTCTACATTTTGTAGCAGGTTTTTAATTTTACCTATTCTGGTTTAAAATAATTTGRTAAAATCTTCTGTAAATCTCTTCAAGCAAGCTTCTTAATCTCTCATTTTGTTTGAAAACCGTATGCATTATATGCTTATTGAATAAATGTCACAGGAAAGCTCCAGTGTTTTGAAATACACCTACACAGATAGAGTGTTTTCAGCAAATTTGTAAACATTTCTTCAGTGTAACTAACACTGCCAGTTTCATCAGTGGTTGTGTCCTCTTTTCACACCCACAGTGGARTGTAATATCTCCCTCTGGTGGTGAAATGTCTTTTTACATGGTCAAAGTCACCTTTAGTCTTTGTCTGAATTTAATTTATTATGGCAATAGCTAATACTTCTACAGAGCATGCAAAGTATTTCTGAATGAAATTTTCATTATAAAAATTCAGTGTTAAAGATGATGAGTGTTCTAAAAACTGTAAAAAACCCACGGAGATTGGATTTATGTATTTTATTTATGTCTTTGTTTTTAAAAAGCATATGCAATTTCATTTTAGGCTGGCACATCTTCTGTGTAAACCACTATAACTGATTAAAGAGGAAGAAAGACTTCAGAAATTTTTTTATAYCTTTTGTTCTTCTGATTTCAGCTATGATACAAACTTCCTCTACTTACAGATAGAAGGACCTTTTTCTTTTCCTAATGATTAAAAAATAAAAATCCCGAGCTAAAAGTAAGCCTCCACAAACTTTTGCTCAGTTTACTAGTTTTYCTTAGAAGTATCCTGTTTAGAATCCTTGGTTCCCTGCTGTTTGTTKTTGAAAAATACACTTCAAAAGGATTAGATGCTTTCAAAAGCCTAATATTTTATTAAAACTGATTATAGGTGGTAGTTGGGGATTTACAACATATTATATCCATGTTTTCAGGTGTTTTAAATAAGCTTGCCTGACTGAAATCTTTTGAGCTGACACTGGGGCTCTGCCTCGAGTTCAGTATTCTGGAAAGCTTACACATAAGGCATGAATGTCATCCCTTGAGGCTCCCAATATACACAACAAGAGAAAGGCATCCAGCAGCAGATTCAGATCTTGACTACCCTGTGGYAGAGTTTGTCTCTTTCCATTCACTACAAAGGGACCCTAGTGCATTTGCTCTTAACTTAAAAGACTCAGTTAAAACCCTGTGGTTCTGTGAGGTTAGTCCAGAGTAAATAGCGCTGCCACTTTCAAGACAGAGCTTAGAAAAAAACCTGTTGTTCATCAGAATCACAGAATGATTAAGGTTGGAAGGGACCTTTAGAGATCATCTAGTCCAAATAGAGGTCAGTTCTTCCCTCATTTAGCCCACTATTACAGCTTCATTTTTTTGGGCTATATGCTTTGGAGCAGAGGTTTTAGCAGGAGCTTTTGATTTTGGGGAAGTGGGAAGAGGATCTTTCAGGTGTGTAGTTAGCCACTTTTATCACCTTTCCCTATTTGGATATTTGTCACAGTACTCTATTGAACACTGACATTCTAAYATGAATGTAAAGTTAACATCAGTAGATCATGACTTTCTCAGTCAACTCAAATAAAAGTTATCAGAATTGGATGATTTAAATTTTACTCTCAGATTTTATCATATCCATTACTAGAGGACTATAATACCTTTTTCAGGTACAGTAGAAATACACAACGTACTTTTTGTTTGTCTCTACTGAGTGTGTACAATTACTAAGATTTCATTAATTGATATAACCTATATTAGTTTAGCTTGTACAGTTGAAAAATCAAATGCACTTCTGACAGAGAAGGCGGCCTTGGGTATCTCAAGATTTTTTCACAGTTGTATCTGTTGATCTAAACAGAGATGTTCCATACTCCAGYGAGCCTTTCTGGTATTCTTCTCACCTAATTTTAGATATCTTGAAGAAATCTGTGTCTGAGCTTATAATTTCTGGCTTTCTTTATAGGGAGGGAGGGAGATAAACACTTTTCTTCATCTGAATTGCTTTAGATATTTGCATTAGGATAAGAAGAACCATACTCTAAAAAGTCCTGTTTTTCTCCACTGACTGTAAAGGGAGTGAWCAGTGACTACCTCAGATGTAATAACTATATTCTTCCTGTATGTAAAGTCAGTTATGTTGAAACCTAGCTCTRTGTCCTTATGCCATCAGAACTTAAGCAGCATTGTTAAAAAATGCTCAGAAATTCTTTTTGTCACTTATTGTCTTATTGCTAGCCACATATTTTCCTCTGTATTTCCCTAACTTTCTCTGTTGATTTTCTGGGCTTTAAGCCTTTATTTTATATTTGTTACAATCCTTCTCCATGTGTTACAATGAGATGTCATAGAAGTTTAGTTCAAGCAATTGCTTCCCTTTGCCAGTGAACTGGAGTAGATTTTTTGCTAAACGTTTCCTTTTTCTTGGTGCTRTTGGGTGCTATTTGATTTAAAGTTTATTTTAGTTTCTGCTTGAGAACTCCATGTTTTCGTTTACTTCTTTCTGTCTCCTTTTCCCCAGTGAACTTCGCTCTTCAATTATGAGAAATTTTGCTGTATCAAGTATTATGCAGGAAACTCACCTGCCCTGTCTAAGATACTTATTTAGAATTTGATAATTCACACTTTGGTGGTGCCTTACCCTTTGCATTGACTATGAAGGGAATCTGGACAGGAAGAAATCTGACTTTTGGATAACTTACATGAGGAAAGTTTGAGCATCCTGGGGAGCTAAGATAGGTCTTCTGGCATTGTCTTCTGGAAGTGGCTATTTCTCTCTGTTTCTTACAGAAAGAGTCCATAGCGACTAGTTTTAAACCACTTGTACATAATTAAATTACATGATATAAATCCCRTCTATCATCTACACTCATCCCTCACTTGCTCCAGGACAGGAATTAATATAGCTGTCCATCATAAGAGCCATTCCTGAGGTACACCGTTTTGAATGCAGTAATACTTTGCAAGGAATAATTTTAGACAATCTAATAAGTTGTGTGACCTCCATGCTGCATTTCTGAAATTGAATTCACCCGTGGAAAGACAATTGCTCCCCCACAGTCTTCCTCTCACAGCAGAAAAGTGGTAAGAAATAATTCTGGTATTATTTTACAGCCTGTAAAGACTCTCCCACCTTCCCACACCACATTATTCTCTTATCTTTTGTGTGCTAGCACATTGATCAGTTACTTTCTGAATCATCAGGGTACAGAAATCAGATAGGATTGCCCTTGTAGTTCTGCCACCACATCAGTCACTATTTCACCTCTTTCCCCAAACAAATTTTATGTAGAGATTTTTAGCATATCAGTCGTATCACCAGTTACCAATAATGCTTTCATAAGTGAGACTTTCCAATCTTTTCTTGTAACCTACACTTTATAATTAGTAACTAGCCACCAGAAAGATGCCAAGCAGTCCCTGAAAATGATGGTGAAGGTGGAAGTTTAGGTAACAGAAACCAAGACAAGCAGAGGAGGAGAATGTGAATGGGAGGCAGACATGGCTACAGTGAGCAAAGCAGAAAAGCAATATCCAGCAGAAGGGAGTAATAATAGGTTCTTTTTCTACCCGAGAGCCCGTAGTGAAACCTGAGGTTTTGAAGTTTGAAAATTCTTCCGCAGTCAGCAGATAAATGTGACACCCACTGTCTCATCTTGCTGCAGCCACTGAGGAATCACAACTTGTTGCCCACTAGCTCATTGGGCAGAAGCCTGTGCAGAAGGCTCAAAATACCAATCCTGCTGTTGATCCTATTAGGATCAGTAGAATTTCACACGATTGTTATTTTCTAGTTCATTCTTAAAAGCATCCTGTGAGATTTCTTTCATTTACATGTTCAATTTACCATATAATTTCTTTCTTCTCGTCAATGCACCTCTGATGCTTCCTCACAGTGCAATAGATACTTAATTTTGTTAGGATAATAAGTATGKCAGCTAGACAAATAGCACCTAGATCTTCTTGCAGTTTAACACAAGAGCTACTTCACCGTGTAGTCCTAGATGTATTTCACCATCAAGGGACCAAACACTTTACTTTCTTATGGACTAGGAAAAAAAAACTTTGAGAGATGTGTGTGTTTGTGTGTGTGTTTRTTTATTAGTTCATCTGTTTGTTTTTCATTGATTTTGTGTGAATGGGCACTGCAGTAGAGCCTCAGATCAGAATATGTGTTGCCATCTCTTCAGTGGTGTCCTGTAGTTCCTACACTTGGGATCTGTAGTTCTAATACACTTGGGATCTGTTTTCAGAAGCAGGGAACCGAATTTGAATTTCAGTGAGTAACCCATAACTCCAGTGGAATTTTATGGCAGAACTTTGCATAATATCAGGATTAAGGATTTTTGTATTGGCATATGAAGAAGAAAGCCCCATGCAATTGTTACCATTTCCTGTTCTACTTTTGGGAATAGGTGTATAAACAAAAGGAAGATCTTATTGGTAAGAAAAAAAAGACCAATTGTTTGGTGAACAAGACAAAACCTCTCATTGAATTGCTGTAAAATATCAGTTTTATAGCTATGCACATATTTAATGAACTACTGCTTTGTAATTTTTCAATTATCTGTCCTCCTGCTCAAGAAAACTGGTTTAACACTGATCTAACACAGCGTTCCAGCAATTAGCCCTCACAAAACAACAAAGAAACACCTCACTACTAAAAGAGGATCAAAGTATAAAATCAAAACCTACTCATTACCAGCCAACTCAAAGCTATAGAGCATGCTTGTTACTTTTTCAAAGGTATAGTTATTAACCATTTCAAAACATTTCTGATTTTCTGCTAAGAGGTAGGTACTAACACATGAATTGTCGAGGTATTGCACTTTTTATCTAGTCTGACTATTGATTGGTGTTGAAAAAGGAACCAAGCTTTGGAAGTTATACCTGGTGCACAGTCATAATTTTATAAAACTTCATATTGTCTTCATATTGTCCAGGCAGTTAAAAATGTATTATTTTTGTTTGAAGGGCTTTTCTTAATGTTTGCCTTTTTTTTCCTTGTTGTTACATCATATTACTAGATAATGACACAGAGGATTTTGACTACTTTTATTTTATTAGCATCAGAGACATCCTTAGCCATGTCTATTAGAGCTTTAAGAGCTTTAAGCTTTTTTTTTACAATTTTCTTGTACAGAGTGAACCTTAAACTTTCATTAGTGTATTTCCAAATGCTTTAATTTTCTGATAGCATTTAATACAATTATGTTTGCTTTTAATGCATAAGTGGGGAAAACAATGTACAACAAAAARCCTGCTATATAAAAAGATAAAAGAGCAGCTGATAATAAAAATAGTAGTGAGACCATTTTATTTAGAAGGCATGGAACACATAAAGAGCAAACATATTATGATGTTAACAACTTTAATTAATATTGTATAAAAGGTCAAGTATAAATGAGGAAGAGAATAAACATGGGCTAGTGTACTAAAATTAGATGTTTAGAAACATGCGATACAAAACCAGAGGATCCTGTTGAAACATTTGACTGGGAATACTCTTGGTGAGATATTTTTCCACACTGAATGGAAAAGGGGGCTATATGTTAGCGATAACAAAACAATTTTTTTGGCTGTCGAGTCACAAATTACCAATGTGAACTATGCACCCACTTTACCTCTTCCTCATTCGTGTATGGTAATAGCTATGCATGTGAAATTCAAGATATGTTTGCTTAACCTAACAGTTATTTTCAATCAACAGTCAAGTGGGAGTAGCTTTTCAGTGGGGAGTTAGTAGTCATGAAAGTGAATGGCCCATTTCATGGCTGTTAGKTTTCTTACTTTTGCAGATGTGCTTAATGAACTCTGATTGGGAATGATGTACCTTATTAGATATACTAACGCAGGCCCTCGATGCTAGAATTCAATATAATTTAATTGGACAAAAAAATACAAAACCCTTCCCTCCACAGCCTGCCCTTGGATGCTGTATTAGGTCAACTGTCCCCTTCTCTGGAGTAGAAAAGAGACTGCAAGCCACGAGGTCCATCACAGGGAGGCTTGCTGAATCGTTGTGTGAGATTCACTATGCCAAAGTTATATATCTGGTGTAAGCTAATCAGAGAGTTTTCCTATGGACAAGGCAACTTGAAAAGGTGATCCCTCTCGTCCTCAAATAAATGTTGAGTGAAACAAATTGCCCCTGGAAAGCAGAATTGCTCCCAAAGTTGTACCTTGCTAGAGATGGTCCTGTTAGCTGTGTAGGAACCCATCATGTCTAATATTTAGTCATGTAAACAGTAGTTAATGTAAGCTAATCATCTAGGCTTCTTCGACTGAGAAGCATATCCAGTGTGCAGGCTAAATTGATGACTGTTACAGGTAGGATGAATCACTCTGAATATGAGTATTTATTTATTTTTCCCATGGGTTATGGAAGCAAGCAACACAATCAGCTTCATCTGGACTTTCTGGAATGAAGCACAATTCACTAGTTAAAATAGAGAACAGATACACCTCACAACTTGAGCTGTGCAAAAGCTGTGTGTCACATTTAGATGAGGCTGGTATTTTCATTCACCTTGTCTTAGCCATCTATTTTAGATAAATAAAAATCACTTGGAAGTTGCTGTCTCTTTCCACTGTCTTTTGCAGAAGTCTAGCCATGCAATGAAGGCTGGAATTTTAGAGATGGATAGTGGAAGTCCAGTGAGATTATTAATGTGTCCAGAGCCTAGAAATGTGCATGAACAGTGTAAATTTGATGAGTTGTGCTAGAGAACATGGCATTTTCCCTGGGTTAATGGAGAAACCCAAGGAAAGGTTGCTTTAACCAGTGATCTGGAAAAGGTAGAACAAACCAATTCTATTGATACAACAAGATTCTTTATTTGGTCTGCTCACGATGATAATATTTGCTCAATGCTTAGTTTGACTATAGAGGATGGAAGCCAGTCTTTTGCTCTGAGGCATGCTGTATTGCATTTGTACTCATTTCCCTGAGTATCCACAGAAAATTCTTCATGTGTAGAGCAGGTGGAAAATACACACRGGAAAGGGCTCCGTGGAACAAATGGCCCATAGTTAACTGCAAACTGTACTGTCACTAATTTGCAACTCCAACTCTTTTTGTTATTCCTCATTCCCTGTAGAGAATCCAAAGAGCACATCTAAGGTCATGTTCATTAAATTTGTTAGGTCTCAGATGTGTCTAAACAAGGAGTCAAAATATCACCTTAGTACTATCCTAGAAAATGGCAGTGGCAKAGCATGTGCACAGGTAACATATGAGTAGTAATACCATAGTCTGGTTCTGGGTGACTATAGTATTTACTATATTTAATAATTCATTTCTGATCTCTTGCTATCGAAAAGAGCACAGCAGACAGTCTTTCTTGTTGTATTTTTCTGGTATCAAGGTGATGACATTCAGAAAAGCCAAGCCAGAACAGTTGCTTTTTAATTTAGAGTCACTTAGTACTCTGATGTGCTGTGCTGAGGGCTCTGTCAGCGTTTCCCATTGTGATCTCCTGTATTTAGCAATATACAGCTCCATCAACAGTGAAAGAATGGAACTTGGGTCTCTAGAGAGTGACCTTTTTTCCATCTGAGATAATTAAACAAATCCATGTAGGCAGTAAAATTTCCTCTTTTTAGAAACTGGTGGTTTAAGACATTCTATATCCTTTCCAWTCAAAAGTAATTTGTTTGTTTTACCACATTGTAAATGGCTGATCTGTAATGACTGTGGTGGTTTAATTATCTTTCATTTTAATGAAAAACATAAAACATCCTTAAAAACTTAGCAACCTTGCTCAAAAGTGAAAGGCAGACAGAATCTAATAAAGGCCGAGCTGTATAAACATTGTCATTTATTGTCAGAGAGCATGTAAAATATTCCAGGGACATTACAGAKGGCAAAGTCACAATTGCTACTACAAAAAGATTGAGATCTGTAGCCTAKAACCTGTGGAGAATAAAGAAAAGTTGTACTTTTATATAACATAAAAGTTGTTATGCTGAAGCCACTCTTAAAACTAGAAAATAGTTTAATGGAACGATTCCYCAGACGTTTTCACTGATTCCAACATGCTCCAGAACTCCCAGTTGCAGTTACAGTCTTTTATTACTGCGTCCAGTTGCAAAACGTACCTTTGCAATAATACTTTTGTCACACTATCTTTGTGCTATTTTTTTACCCAGCATATTCTCCCAGATACGGTAGACCATTCTACTGTACTCCTTTTATAGTGACTACTAGACTTTTTATGAGAGGCAAAAACGCTTTAGAGATGATGGCACTTGCCTTACTTCTTTTACTCTTGACACTGTAGAGAGAACTTTTGGTCTGTGAAGAATTTGCCAAGTCCAAGTTGCCTCACAAAGTTCTGCAGCAAATTTCGTTAGTACAGTTGAGGAAAAATGATTGTATGCTGCAAAATGATGGTTGTTTTTGTGTGCTTTGTTGTTGCTTAGATATCTGTAGTTCTTGGATATGGCAAATCACTGCTTGAAGGGAAGTGTGAASTACCTGCCAGTTGATGGACCAGCAGTTGATATCTACTACCTAGTCTTATGCTTGCTTCATGCTTGTTGGCAGAATCAGGAATGGCAGTGGAAGCCTTGTGTTGCATGGGTAACATCTATGGCCAGGGCTACACATTGTCCAAAGAAATTTTTACAGAAGGTAGAAAATGAGAATGTTTCTAGCACTTCTCCTGCAGAGGATAGGCSTCTTCTCTTAAAAGTTACACTGGTCAAGTGATCATTACAGACCGGCTGAGTTACTTTCAAGATGAGAGGTTGGAACTGGTGCCAAAAGAGAACTCTTAACCCTTTCACACCAGCACCATCACAGTAACTGCCCTCCATGGTGAAAGGAATCGGTATGCTGACCTCCTCATTAGGCTAAAATCTTGCACTAATCTGAGACTAATAAAAAATGTAAAGGGAATCTGATGGAAGAGTGGTAGAAAACTCACTCCATGTCTACCAAGATACCAAATCTATGGAACTTTAGTTCTACAACACCAGGCCATCAACTACTGAGTAAACTGAATGAAGTGAAAGTGTTTGTATATGTATTTGTTTCCTGTTGCATAGGATCTGCATGTTAGTTAAAAAATCCTTGCCATTTTTATTGGTGTAACTTTCTATGTGACCCACACAGTTCTCTAGAAATTTCATTACATGTGTGATGATAGGGTTTTCAACCTGTTTCCCATAGGTTCTTAGAGTCTATGGGTTACTTCTAAGGAACCCATTAGAGGTTGCTGAGAATTGGAAATGTGTTGTCAGTTCTCTGTGCAGGAGTGCAGAAAGGCAGAAGTGTCCCTTTGTGGAAAGTGTCCCTTTGCTGGAAAGTATTTAGGATCCTCCGGTTTCCAAASATTGAAAAACAGTGCACTGGAAATAAAGGTTGTACATCTACATGAAAAATCTCCTGGGATCCCATCTCATCCATGGGATCTATTCTTTATTAATCTCTGTGAAAACMGTGTGGCAGAAGAAAGATGGAATTTGTTTTCCCTTCAAAGCAATACTGATTGTATTTTCCAGAAAAGGCTTTCCACAACAACTCGAGGGCCCCCAGTCTTTTCCAGCACTACTCCAAATAGAACTGTATTGCCAAAAATTCCTTAGTATGTGATTGCTACTGGACCTTATATAAAAACTTCATAGCAATGTGAAGTTAGCCTGGGCGGTGAGGAAGGTGGGAGGAATAATCTATGAGAGCAGCTGACTCTCCTCTTTGCACTTTTGACTCAGGCRTAGAAAAATTTCCACCAAGAAATCTGCATATTTATCAAGACACACTTTCCATAGTCTCTTGTACTTTTAAAGTTTAAAAGCTTTAAAAAAGTCTAAAGTCTACAGAGCATAAACGTTTGGTATTCATTGATAGGAGAGGGAGTCGGAGCCCAAGAGGTTGTAACTTGCTCTGATGCAGGTTGTATCAGTAACAAYAAAATGGGTTTTCTACAGTTCTGCTCTTAYTATGTGAAGATTAACAAGGCRAATATGTATTTTATGGGATACTAAATTGAAGGGGCATACATTCCTTTCTATGGATATGTGTTTATCTGAGAAGAGCTCCCCCTTGTGCTTTTTCTCCCAAGGAGCACTGCCAGCCACCCTGCTTTTTGTGAAGCACTTATCAAAACAGCGTTTTTTGAGACTGTTTTCCCTCTACCAGATGCTRTGATTACACTAGTCTCTTTTTCTTCAGAAATCAGACAAAAATAACTCTACAGCTGACTTTTGCTTTTTCAAATAAATTATCCAGATACATTGAAAATGGCAAAAAATAGGAATGTGTTATAGCCAATCCCTTACTCAGTGGCATGAGTTTGTCCTGTAAGAGGCACCAAGGTTGCCTAGAAAAACTGTGATTTGAACAACGCCCTGTTTATGTACCTTAGAGGGGTGTAAGACAGTTCTCAATCCTGGTATAAATCAGAAAAAGCACTGCGCTCTGAGAGCAGAAGTTGGCGCACAGCTTCTATGTCTGTATACTTCTTACGCCAGGGCTGTTCTATTTCTTTATTATTTAACTGAAGAAATTAGAGTGGGTGGAAGGGGAAAAGCAGCATGATCGGCTATTCTTTTTCCAGAAGAAAAAACAAATTAGGAGGGTTTGGAGAAGCTCCCAACTGTCCCTCTAAGGAGTCTCATTGCTGATGGGTCCTATGGGATTCCTGCATCTGGTTCAGCTTAGCTGTGCCTGTCCTCTGTACCGACCCTTCATCCAGTTTCACACGTCTGCTGGGGTGCAGCCTTTCTCCTTCGCTTGCATCCAGGCGTTTCCCTTTGTCACACTACGGTTATTTCATTCTGGACTTGTTTGCCTTATGGAAATCCCTGTAAATCATTCCAAGTAGGAAGTACGCTATCTACAGTCATGTTGGCTGCATTTCTTTGGTTTTAGTGCTACTTGCAGTAGCTATACTGTACCAGCAAGCTGTGACACTGATCAAAAGCAAAGGAGAGCCAGTAGATGGCACCATTTATTGTATTATAGAAGATTCATAACCAAAGCCTGGAGGGTTTTTCCCCTTAAACCTGGATTGTCAGTGAAACATAAATCAAATCTCCATTTTAAGAGATGTTACTTACAAGCTTCGTAGAGACCTCACTTTATATCCTTTCCCAAGGCTTCCTGGGAAGGACTCAGTGGCACAGCCTTAAATGGAAAAACATTTCAGAAACAATAATGGAACTAGAGGTCAATAGGATACAGCCCAGGGGAGCTTTCTTCTGTTTTGCTCTTAAAAATATCCTGTTGCTTCTTTACTTTCTTCATTCTATTAAATAACAGATTTGCTTTGAGGCATATCTCTGAACCAAATAACTTTGGAAAAGATTCAGGCAGCGGTCAATTACGAACGTGGTTGTAGCTCTTCCGTAATAATGAATAGTGCTATTTCCTTGCAACATATAGCAGCTGTTATCTGGAGCTCTCGGCATCCTTCTGAACACTAATGAAGTGCTCCTCACAACACCTCTGTCAGATAGGGAATATTAATTCCCCTGGAGTCCCATTGACCTCAATGGGTGCTTGCAGTTTTTCTTGTCTTAAGAAAGAGATACTMATGTGAGTAAAGATTGCAGAACCAGAAGTAAACAGGGCAATATATATTCTGCCATTTCAAGCATTCATTTTTCCCAGAAGGGAAAAATATTGTGTTATTTTGCCTTACAGGAGTTAACCTCTGCAGAGCATTTTTGGTAGGAGGTCAGACTGTGTATCTGCTAGCTACAAGTTTCAAACTGGCAATGTGTGCATTGCATGTGCAAYGGAGACAGACTTGGGGACTTCAGCATCACTTACTATTTAAGGTTAAAAGCAGTTGCTCTTTTTAATCTGTTGYTCCATAGCCAATGTAATTTTAATACCGTGTGCTGTAGAAAAGGAAAGAAATGCAATGCTGAAACATTTAACAGGATATATTTTTCCATCTTTATTTTAAGTTATGAAAACTGCCTGCAAAAAGCTAGTAAGTGTTTCCAGTCAATGATAGTTTCCTGGCATCAAAAGATTAAGAAAATGAAATGAAATGTCCAGCGGAAGAAACACTGAGACGAGAAGACCAAAAAAAAAAAAAAGAAAAAGAACAACTTGGATTTTCTATATTTATCTGYRTGGTACGTGTATCTGCTTCACTAGGCTGTCAATTTTAATTGGACTGCAACCTACAGTAGTTCAGTTCACACTGATTCAATTAAAAAATCCTGTTATTACTTTTTTTCCATATTGTCCATAAATAGGAGTATTGTAGGAGTAATAATGTTAACCCCAGTGTCCTGGCAAAATGCCAGATCAGGTAATTGTGTTCTGCCTATGTAAATTTAAGTTGCGGTTTCAGCTGAATACATTAGTATTTTTTTTTCCATTCCCAGTCATCTTGCAGGGCAGTGCTGTGGTTTGTTAAAGAGCCATCCAGATGTGGCTGCATTTCCTGACCACAGAACTGAGTAGGAAAAAAACCCAGGACTTCTCCTTGTAAAATCCTACACTGTTTACAACATCAAAGTGCACAGTCGGGGATGTAAGTTGTTTGAATTAAAAATGACTTAATGAAGATACACAGCTGCTTTGGATGGTCTGTAGAGATAGTTAATGGCTTGTGGAAACCTTCTGTGTATATGTTATTATGTCAAAGAGCAGTGCAAGGTTTGCCTGGTCTCTGTGAGAAAGATCTTCACAGGGGAGATAGGCCAGGCTRAGTCTGTGATGTAAAGAATGGTACAGCATGGAAATAGCGTAGGAACAGCAATCCTTTAGCAGCCTAATTGATAGACCTGCACAAGGACTGATGAACATCTATGGCAGAAAGCAGAGGGACAGTTAGTGAAAAAATGGCCGTAGTCCTCCCACAGAAGAGTTGTTTGAAGTGGAAGTTTTATTCTTTTCATATATATATATATATATATATATATATATATATACAAAACACTAGCCTATTGGAATGGGTCTTTCAGAATTTTTATTGCATGCTGTTCTGAAAAACACACATGATACTCTTTGGTCCTAAAAACAAGTCCACATCTTTGATTACAAAATGATTACCAGCAGCTGTTTAACTCACATTAACTGACATGTGCATGGTAAAGAATGAGCAGCTCTGTGCTTTCRACACCTCCTTGCAAAGGAAACATTGCCTATAATGCTTAGGCAGTCCGTGTAAAAAGTTAAGAACAATGATGGTGTCTTTCCAGAGTCCAGCTTTGGRTGACTTCTAAATGAAATAAAACTTGTTTTATAGAACTAGCAGAACAGGGATGGATTACGATGGGCATTCAGGAGAGCAGCAGCAGAAGATGGTACAAAGGTCAAAACACCAATCTGCTCTTTGAAAAGATCTCCTTCTCTGAAGCAAGGGATGTGTGCGCTGACTCAAATGGCTGAGATATATCTAATTCTCATATACTTTTGATCATGACTTGGTGCCTACCCTACTCTTGTGCCTTGGAGTCATCCTCAGCTAACAAGTGGAGGACACTGCTAACCTTTGCATTGTTAACGTGAAAGCTGACGCTGTATTTAAGAACTCATGAGTCTTCTATTTAGCTTATTATCCACCCTGTGTCTACACCTGTGTTTATTGAGCAGAGTATTGCTTTGTAAAATGCCTTCATATTTTTTCCTTTGGGATTACTAAGTAGCTCCTTTCTTTAACAAAAAATGGGCCTCATTCAGCAGACTCTTCCTCGCTTGAGTTATATTAATTCTTTTGATGAGCCTGTTTGAATTAACTAGGTTTTCAGTGGGACTGGCTGCATAATAGAGAATTACCTATGTGACTGACAATGAGAGGTTAGGTCCAAATCTTCTGATTGTGCATCATGGTTATTCTCAATTCTCCAAATTTAATATTTCGGATGAGGGGGGAACAGAAGGAAGATTGTTGTTTTCTCTTGCTAATGATGATTGGAAGATTAAAGAGGAGCTGCAGGGCTGGTGACCTTGTCTAACTGTTCTCAGAAGTGACAGCATTAGCTGATGTATCCAATCATACAGTAGCGATGCAATCCTTTAGTGTACAGTACATGAGGAACTGTCAGGTCTGCAGCAATCCAATTAAGTTACATGGTTTCTAAACCTAGATGATTTGAGGAAGCTTAAAACTGAGCTAACACTGTGCTGGCTCAATGGTCATGTCAATTATGTGGTTGGATGTGTCTGTAACTGACTGTTGAAGCAGGTGRGAATTATTTTCTTTCCTATAGCAAGACGAGGGAGAGCACATTTCAGAGTTCATTATTTATTAAATGAGAATCCTAATATATATTTGAAAAAGATGATTGTGCAATCTGGAATAAAGCAGGATAGATGCATTGCGCTTTTTCTCAGGCTCCTTCCTGAATACGGGGGAATAAAAGTTCCTTTGTGGTAGCTGAAGTGGCATTCATTTCTGTGGAGGTCTCTGTCTGACCTTTGCAGTGGAAGGCTCAGGCAGGGCCTACAGGGCCTACAGGGTTCTTGTCAAAATCTTCTTCTTCTAACCTTTAGTATCAGATGACTGCCTGCATTTCTGTTTGTGCTGTTCACATTATCCTTGTATCTGAAATGTGTGAGGCAGAAAAGTAAAGCAGCTCCATAGCACAGCTATCATTTTTACAATGCCTTGTTTTATGGCAGTTTAAAAAATACATATATATATATATATATAAATATATATATATACACACACTTTCAAATTTAGCCCTCTGTCCTTCCAAGCTGTCCAAAGACTTGTAGCCATGTAACTTTATCATACTCCTAATGAGAATTTCTTACAGGTGCGTGTGTCTTGCTCTTCATTTAGGAATTTGTACATAGAGCTGCCTTATAGGCTTGTGGGAAGCAYAGGCAAAAAGAAATAGAGTTCTGGTAATCTAAGAGTAAGATAATCTAAGGGGTCGTGCAACCAAAATAAACTATTCCCTTCTTGGGCAAAAGCCTGACGAAAGAGAAGTGTCACTCACTGTGCTATGTTGTCAGTAGCTGGCCTTCATTATCCCATGTGGAAATTCCAGCCATTGTCTAGTCTTCTAAAAATATGCTGACGGCAATCCCAAGAAGCAAATTCTGGCCATGACAAAATCAATGACAAAATCTGTATTGATTTCACTGAGACCTCAAATACATGGATCTAAGAAGTTACTGGCTTGATCTCGGCTGCCACTTCAGGAAAGGCATCAGAAGGGCTAGTCACATCTGCACAGCAGTGAAAACAAGGCAGCTCGTAAGGTACTGAGTTTCAGGAAAAGAATTGCGAGAATGAAGGAAAACGCACAAAGTGAAGTCAAAGAGAGAGGAACGGTCTGGCTGTATATCAGCTTTGGAGAAGAAGCCCAGTTCAGCTTTATGAGAGAAAAGTTGTTCAGAATTTACTCTCGAAGTTGATAGAACTAATTCCATTTTTGCAGCATGTCACTGTGGCCAGATKGGACTCTAATGGAAAACAAAATATTGATCCCAGACAGTTCAGCTGGCTAGCATAAGCACCCCCATCAGCTCTAAGGTCCCTGCTCAGCCAAGACTGACCTTTTGTGAAGAATAAGCCGGTGACAATGTTGCTTTTGGTGGCTGTTTTTGTCATGGATTTTAAAGCAAGGAATGCTATTTGTTTATTGTTCACCTGTCCCATCCACTCTTTGATACCAAGATATATATCAATACATATTCATGTATTTCTTCCTAACGTTTAGCCTGCAGATCCAGCAAAGCTGACCCATGAAGACAGCCATGTGTATTTCTCCCAGTAAAAAAGGACTTTCTCCATACAATTTCAAGCCTGTCACCATGGGCTCAAGTATTCCCTTATCTGATGAAGGGAAAGGTTGACAAATGAGCAAAAATCGTCCAGTCCTCTTGCCATCCACAGTCACGGGCAAAACTCCCAAAAGAAAGCCAGAAAGAAGAAAGGGTATCAGGAGAATTTTTAAACACAGAACTTCCCCTTTTATCATGTTTCTAATCCTTTTTCCTCTGCTCCTTTTTCTTCTTGCTCTGTTGTTGTGTCTGTGGCATGTACTTTCTTGATGCTTCATAGGGCTTCATCTTATGGGGG
Source organism: Eudromia elegans (assembly GCA_003342815.1). NCBI lineage: Eukaryota > Metazoa > Chordata > Aves > Tinamiformes > Tinamidae > Eudromia > Eudromia elegans. Next base: position 1,133,626 of record PTEX01000100.1, read on the forward strand.
AACCTGAAGAGCACATGTTGTCTACTAACTAGTAACCTAATCTTTTTTCATCCTAGAAAACCAACCAGAGGAGAGAGAGTATAGTAGACGGTGTAGTGAGATTAACATATTAACAGCATGGTTATCGAAGAAAGGCTGCTGGTATTTAGTCCACAGTGTCCTCCAAACACCCAATCACACTGCCAGATGATGTGGATGAGGGATGCAAAGGTCATATTTTTTTTAGACAGAACTGTACACCCTAATATAAATCAGATAGCAAAAGCAGAGTGCAGGAAGCCGAGTAAGTGGAGCAAAACAGTTTGGTTATGGTTCTGTAGCTGCACAGCATCCGTGCCTTCTCATTGGTTGGGATTGGTCTATCCCTGTGCAATGTATCATATTGTGTATATTAATGTTTCGGCTTTACAGTTCTGTTTCCATTAGGGGAAGATTGCCTATGAGCCTCTTAGTGGATAAATAGGAATTTACAGCTTTCAAAAAATCTCTTAAAGCTTGCAGGATCTGCAGAAGAAGGAATTACACATGACTATTTTTGAAGCTTTAAAAGGTCCAGAGGGCCTAATTGTGCTCTCAGATATGCCAGTGCAGCTCCTATTGAAGTCCTGGAATATAATGCATGCTTATGAGACAGTTAAAATGAGTTCTCTTTTTAAATTTTAAAAAAGAATGCTTCAGTTATTAAAAAATGGGACTGTAAGGTCTTTAGGGCCAAGGCAGTAACTTCCCAAGAACTACCCAGAATAACAAAGTGAGGCCTTGGCTGCAACTTGGAAATATTCTGACCATCGAATAGCAAATACCTGCTAAAGTGAGCACGTGTTTGTGAAACCACAAAAAGAAGATTATACCTGTTTCTGCAGACTCGTGCATGCACACGTGCATGTGTGCTTGTCCAGAGAGCTGTAGGAGAGGAAAGGAGAGAAATGTCGCAGCCCTAAACTGCCAGGATGAAATAACCCTTTGGGATGTTTTCATCACGTGCAGCTAGATACACTAAGTCCAATATCAGCAGAGATACTTTCTTTTAGGTCTGTTTTATATCATCCGAGGCTTGGTGCACCAGCCAAGAGGGCTGTGTTTAAAATGTCTCTTTAACGACTGCTGTTGTATGTGTGTGTATTTTTCAAAGAACAATTACATTCCATGTTAGAAAAGATGAAGGGGAAAATTTAGCACAGGTAAAGGCAACAAATTTCAGAGTTACACTCAGACACCAGAGTTTAGTATGTGATTTATTAACTATTAATTCATTTCACAAGCTAATTTTAGCTAAATGTGAAGAATGTATGTTGTGCGTCAGCTTCTCTAGGAGTTTCCTTTTTGTTTTTAAATGTATATTCTTGCTTAGGAATGAACAGGTTTGGGGCTTGTGGCGCAGCAGACTGGATAGGTGTGTTTTAGTGTAAATAATACAGGTGAGGATGCCCAGGTTGTAATTACGTCTTACTTTCATTAGAGTTAAAGCCAACAGAAATGCCTCCAGCATCTTCTCCTTTGTATCCGGCTATCCCATCTAAGCAAGAAGCGGTGAAGAAAACAGCAGTGCTCATCTCGGTGAAGAGTGACTCCTGCTCTGCAGTGGTGGTTAACACAGACCTAGAGCGGCTCATCCATCTCCGTGCCGTGCCCTCCACATGGATGTCCTTGTATAATTTGTGTCAGCATGGTTCGTTGTCACTTTCCRAGCTGAAGCTGTGACACTAACCCTGCCAGCCAGGGGAAAAAAGCTACATGCAGAGGCAACACAAGCCAGGACTGTTTAAATCAGAGGAGCTCGATGGTGTGGAAATCGCTTCAGTTGCATAAGTATGTTCACTGGTAAGGCCAGAACGATGGGCTGGTGAGCGTATATCATAAACCTTGTGCCTATGGACGCATTTGGACACCACTTTGGTGAAAGAAGTGCTATGAAAAAGAGAGGCTGGGGATTTTTCTATCAGATCTTCCTTTGCCACTGGAAACCATAGGTGCTGCGTGCAGTAGTTAATATCTGATGTTAGGTCCCACCTTTCAGCCACAGCCACTTTTGACTTCCCGACTAACCTCTGCCTAGGAGTCATCTCCGGAGGACACACGGACTGGTTGCCGCAAGCCAGCATGGCAATTCCGGCCAGGAGCAGGGGAACAGGCTCTTCCCATTCGAAAAGCCCGGAGTTCGTATGAGCCGACACCTTCTGTTGGGGCTGAGATGTGGCCACAGAACCATCCTTAGCTCTGCCTGGACCAGGTTTCCAGCAGCAGCCCAACAGGCGCTCGGCTCCTGGGAAGCCCTTGGGGGCTCCTGCCTTTTCCTGGCGGAGCTGTCAGGCACCCTGCCCATGCAGCACCAGCTGTGTGGGATTGGGGGCTCCTGGAAAGGAGCAGGCGAAGCCCCCAGTCCCTGCAGCAGGCATTGCCGTGAAGGGCGCTGGCTCCAGCCCGCGGCGAGCCGGGAGGCTCTGCGGATGAGACGAGTGGCAGCGTTTCTCGCAGGCAGCTAAAGCGCCAGCGCTGCCGGGGGCCCGGCGGGCCGGGGCGCTGCGCGGAGCTGCTCGCGGTGCCTCCCGCGTGCGGGCGCGGGGAGCGGGGCGCTTCCCTGCCGGCGGCGGCGGCGGCGCCTCCCCGCCCTCCTCGGCGGCTCCCACCTCCCCTTCCTCCTCCTCCTCCTCCTCCTCCGCCGGGAGCCGCGCTTCCCCTGCACACCTGCCTTGCCATTCGTCGGCGGCTTCGCCGGGCGGGGGTTTCTCCGCCGCTCCCCGCGGCAGCAGCAGCCCCAGCAGCTCCAGCCGCACACGCTCCCGCACACTCCGGCGCGCACGCAGGAGGCTCCGCGCCGTGTGCGCGCATCGGCGGCCGCCGCCTCGCCGGCCCCGCGCTCCCCGCCGCCGCGGGGCGTCCTCGGGCCGCTGCAGCGCCCGCCCGGGCGCCCCGGCCCAGGCAGCAGCGGCGGCTCCGCGCACCGGCAGCCGGTAGGTCGGGCGGGGGGCGCGCGCGGGGGCGCGGGGCSGCCCCGGCTCCGCCGCCATCCCGGGCGAGGGCGCGGGCTCGGGCGCTCCGCGGTGAGGCAGAAAGTTTGCTCTGCTGGGCGCGGGGCTCCTGTTGTGCTCTGGGGTCTGGCCGCTCCGTTTGTTTGTGAAATCGCCCCCTCCCCTTCGCGGCTCCGTTTGCTGGCTTTATTTATTTATTTATTTATTTATTTATTTATTTATTTATTTATKTATTTATTTATTATTTTCTGCTAATTGCGGCTGCTGCGGCGAGCCCGGCGCCGCCGCCACGGAGAAGCCCCTCGAGCCGCGGCCCTGGCCCGCGCCGCCTCCCGCGGGGCACGCGCGTGGGCCCGGCCGGCTCGGACGCCGGGGCCCCTCCTGCCTCCAGTGCCGGTTCTCCCCCACCCCGCGGGAATTAGCGGCTGCCAGGAGTCCCCAGCGCCGGTTCCCACCACGGCTTTCGGTGTCAGCTCCGGAGGAGGCTGTCCCAGCCCTCCCTCCCCTGCTCGCGGGGCGCCCGCGGCTCCCAGGGCAGCGGGGGGTGCCCCGGCGCCGAGGGGCTCGGGAGCCCCCGCTGCTGCCGCGGGGAACGCCGGATCCCCGCAGCGGGGCTGCCCGCGGGTCGTGTCCGTCTCCCCGCGCTTTGATGTGGTCGCCGGAGGCGGCTCGCGGCTGTGGGGTAGGGAGAGAGCTCCGTGGAGGAGCCTTTCCCTCCTGCGCTGTAATTTTAAATGCGCTTCTCAGCGAGCACTTCTCTCTGTAAGGAAGGCTGGACCTTCTCTGGGCAGGAGGAGCAAGAGGCTCTGGGATCCTGCCCGCGAATTCTCTATTCACTGTGTTGCATGTTACTACTTTATTATTATTATTATTATTATTATTATTATTATTATTATTATTATTATTGCAAGTTCTGTTGCAATATGTCAAAAGCTGTACAAAAGATGTACAGTGCATTTCATTCTTTTTTTTTCCAACTCAAATTTAGAAAGGAATGATAAAATTAATTTGCATTAATGAATAAGTTGAGAACACTTTGAAATAGTGCATGTGGTGCATGGTGTGAAATTGTAGCTGTGCATAAAAGAGCAATAACTACTGTGCGGGTTTTATTTAAAGCCTTTTCCATAGGACTGTGTGTATTCATCTGTCTCTCTGCGTTTTAAGTATGATTGGTTTTTGCTGTTGAGGTCTCCTTCAGAGGTGCTGTGGGGCTGCCTCCATAGACACCTACATTTGTCTGGTTTCAGTAGTCCTTTACTCTCTTGCTCTAGGAAGATTTGTCACTGTCAAATATGTGAAATTTGCCATTGTGGCTTTCTATTTTAGATCTCTTTTCCTGGTGCATTTATTTATTTATTTTACAGTGAACTGTGTGTGTCTAGGGCGGAGAGGTAGAGGCAGTGAAGGGAGTTATCTTAGACTTTTCTATCTGTCCTAATGTGCAAAACCACAAACCAAACCAAAACAACAACAGTAAACTATTACATAAAACATTTAGGGCACCAATGTAGCCCTGAGCTAAATTCCAGAAAAATGAGCCTGCTCGGTTTGTTTGCCTGCACCAGGCAGTCTGCAGCGTGTGGTATTTACAGAACTTGCRTGTACAGTAGCTCCCGAGTCATCAGAGAGCATCGGGTGTCCTCAGCAGCGAGCGCCTTGGCAAGTGGGGCAGAACTATAGATACAGCGCTGGAAGGAGGGCACATGCGTGAGGGTGCATGTGTATGTGAATATCCCTAGGCTACTTACGTTATTTCTTCCTTAGGATAGTTTATTGTCTTTGACCTGGCGTATTGGCATCCTTTCCCTTGAATTCTGGGGCATTGTTTTGTTCTCCCGGTGTGCATGTGTCTCCATGCTAGTCCTAATCTGGCTATAAGATATAAAATAATCYGGTAATAGGTTTAGAAGGCACTATAGCTAGGCAAGCCGGGCAATAGATCATGAAATCAGACAATAGTGTTTTGTTTCCTAGCAACCCCCTGCTGTGAACTGAAAACAAAACGGTGGCGGCTGCTTCCAYAGCGTGGTAGCGGTGCGCCGAACCCGCCGGAGATGCCCGGCTGACGACAGCGAGGTTCGCTGCTCTCCCTGTCCGCGGCTTTGTTCGCGGCTCCCTTTGGTGGGGCAGAGACGGGCTGGGAGTTGCAGTTAAATGGTTAGGTTTTGACTCTTAGCTTTGTGACGGTGTCTGTTAGAATGAAGACGAGTAGTCTGTAGAAATCTGTAGAGATTCTGCTAGTAGAGTGATTGGAAATATCCTGTTTGTGTTGCTGGGGTGTGTTGAAATCTGTGCTATTACAGACCCTCGGAAATCTGATTTATGAGCTACTGTTAGCTACARTATGTAATCTCTTTCTGGACCTTATCTTGTTAATCAGCTTTTATCTTTGTGTTCAAAAACTGAATATGCTAGCATGTAGTTAGAAAATCCTTTGTCACTCAGGGGAATGAGAAGGGAAATCCAACGTGCTCCCTTTGCTGTGTTTGCATCCCTGGTACYCTGTTCAGCCCTCCGAAAGGAAAAGAGGAAAGAAGAGCCCTCACAGTGCAGCACGTTTGGGTCCTAAACCCTGGTGTTTCTGAGAGTGATTCTGATAAAGCATCAATTCCCCAAGCTGGAGCGTCTGAAATGGAATCTCRACACTGGACGGGTCTCTTGCACTTTGTGCGCTGCCATCTATCTGAAACAATCCATTAGTGCAGGCTGGGGATCGGACCCCCTGTCTGCACTTACCGCCTGCTGGATTTCAGCTTTCCAGCAGTGGCTGGTGCTCTGGCAGCCCTCGATGGGGCTGAACTGCCCTAGGAGAAGGAGCAGTCACAGATGAGGAGCTGCACGAACACTGATACAGGGGAGGTGCTGCGATTTTGCCTCTTCTCCACCGCTCCTCCATGTACGATGGATAGTCACAAAAAGTTGTCCGTGGGAGTTTTATCTCTGCCTTTTGTATCTGGCAGTATTTACCCTGAATAAAACACAGTGCTAGATTACCCGTTAGTTTCACCAGAAAGCCTGCAGAAGTGGAGAGGTTTACTACATACGAGTTCTTAACACCATTGAGTGCGTCTTGGAAACTCTAAAGTTGCAAGGAAGATTTGCTGTGAAGAAAACGGTCAACTTTGAATCTGTAGGTATTTAATAAAAGCAACAGAATTTGTGCTAAATATAGGAACTGCTACCTGTGAGTGACTTTTGGGGTTCACAGTATTATTTAAGAGATCCAATGTACTGTCGTATACAGTTTTACATTGCCTATAGATATCTACCTTTCTGGTTCATGTCAAGTACTGATGTAGGAAAGTGTTACAGCACTTGAATACAAATGGTTGAACAGTAAGAGAATATTATAATTATTATAATTAAGAATATATGAGAAAGTAGTTGCTCTTTGACACTTGCTTTGGAAATGATGCATTTCCGTCCCCTGGTGCATGTGGATAGTTYAGTTTAGAACACACGAGTTGGTTTTTGGAAGACGTTGTGGCTGAGAGGCAGGACTCGCTTTCCCGTTTTTCTCCTGTGTTTCATTTTGATGGCAGTTCTCCCAAACCTGCAGTCCTGCAGTCAGGTCGGCTGCAGGTTAAGCTTGGTGCAGCTCCCTGACTGCAATCCCCGCAGGCAGCCTCTGCCTGCGTTTACCAGACAGCAGAAYGAGGGAAGGCAAAGAAAACAAGAAGTGCAAACATCCTTTAAAGGGAGGGGAGGGCCAAAGCTTCTGAACTCCTTGGCACATAAACAGTGGAAGACATTTGAAAGTGTTTGTAAGCGCTCTCCATGAAACTCTTGTCATGCCAACTGCACTTATTGCTAGTGATGAATGTAAAACCTTACATGTGCTGTCACACACATTGGAAACTGATGGAAATAGTCATCCCATGACCAGAATCAAAGCCTAGTACCTTCTTTCTCCTTCGAATCCATCCTGTTTGGAACACTGGGTTTAGTCTGCTTCATTTAAGGCTATTTGGTACATAGGAATTAAGAAATTGACAGTTTTGCTCTCTCCATTTAACTACAAAGTGATGCTAGTGGCTAATGAGCTGACAAGGAATGTCCTTCAGATCTTGTGTGAGGTACATGTGCTGCAGTCCTGTGGTTTTGTGGTTTCTCACAGATTTTTCATTTTTTTTTTTTTTTTTCCTTTCAAGGGAATACTGCAATAGCAAGGGTGTGGAGTTGCTTATTGCATGCTTGCATCCTATAGGCTTAATGATTGTCATTCTGCTACGTATTTACTTAAGTATTTATTTCCTTTTCTTATTTTAAGAAAGGGGCAAACGTGTGATGTCAGTTTTGGACTCTCTTGAAGCTTCATTTGTAAATCCCGCAACATAAAAGCACGGAGCTGTCAATTCTTGCCAAATATGGAAGATAAACCACCCGTGTGATTCCCAGAAACTGAACATTTGATTCAGCAAAGCACTGACTTGCACGCCTAACTTTTTTTCTTCTTTTATTTTCTTCTTTTTTTAAAACATATGCTTAAGCCCATCTCTGCTTGCTGAGATCAAGGGGATTTAAGCATGTAGTTAAAGTTAGGCATGTAATTAAATGCTTTGTTGAATAGGGGCCTCAAGCAAAACCTATAACCTTTGAAACTGGCATCGTCTTTGCTTTGGAATAAACAGAATTTGAATAGGATTCTTGCAGGATAATAGAGAAAAGGGGAGAAAATGGGTAAAATGCAGTTTCACCTGGGAAGGGTCTCGACTGTTCCTGGTGTGTACTTACTGATGGATCATAGTAACTGGAAAAGATCTGAAATTAATACYCAACAGGAAGCAATACATGATTTTAGAGTTTGATTTGATTATGAAAAAGACCAATTTGTCTTTGAGTTGGCAGTAAAAWGGTCCAATGTCTAGGAGCAAAGGAGTGGGGTTACCCTTTTACAAGCCTCTGCTGTGAACACATCTGAAAACTCTGAATATCTTATCATCAGAAACTTATTGACAAGCTGAATGGAGCTCAGAGAAGAGCAACAGAATACTCAGGGGTCTGGAGGAACTAGCTTGAGGGCAAATACTCAGAAATAGATGTATACATACCAGTGAACAAGGGGAGATAGGTTAATTACATTCGGATATTTGAAAGGTATTGCAACAAAAAGGAATCAGATTTCTCAGTAGAACACATGGGAGAATACCTAGGAGTAAACAGAGAAATTAAAGAAGTAGAAGCTTAAGGTGAGTATTGAGCAGGAACTTCATGATGGAAAGATGCATTACAGTAGTGGGGTAGTGAAAGTACCAATTCTTGAACCTTTAAAACAAGAGTAGCAAGTCTTTACTAAATATTTTTTGGGAAGGAATCCTTCATTTCAAAGGAAACGGAATAGAGGATCTATCAGTCCTTTTTCCATGTGTATATTTTGTTCTAGTTTCAGCTGCAGATTACAGGAGAAACTAGGTCAGATATTGGGCCAATTATCCTTGACTTGCTTTTTCTCAAACTGAGGCGTTCATACATTGGCCAAGCAATTTTCAGTGCCAAGAMAGGTGGTTAAAAAACGCTTTTTTAAAAGCAAGGCTCAGAGCAGGGTCATAATGAGGGCTCAAGTTGAGTCAGTGCTGGGAGGTGTTTATGGAAAGATGAGCTACGGTAGATTTTCCTGTAAACAGCACTGTTTTGTTTTCCATTTGTTTTCCCCTTTGAAAACAAGGAGCATTCCATCATGGTTCAGGGTGCACGGAGACGATGGCTTCTGCAACGTTTTGTTTAATCYTATAGCGAGCATATTGCCATGAGGTGGCAGTGATGGGTAGGTGGCAGGTACTACCACTACCTCTTCCCATCAGGATGCCCTGGGCTCCTGACAGCCGTTTCCTGCGATCCGTCTGGACTGTGCGCAAGCCCTGGTGGCTGCAGTCGCCCTGGGAAGGGGAGGAGAGAGCAGATGGTTTTCTCCAAAGGCCAAGAGAGGCACAGACATCTTTTCAGCCTGGGAGATGCCTTCKCCAGATAAGATGCAGGTGTGAGGCATTTGATGCTGGCGTTTGTCTTGAGGAGCTCTTGCCTCAAATGATGCTGTGACGCCAGTCTCTTGTAGTTCATTTTACTTTGAAGCAAATATTCAGAAAAAAGAAGAATGGTTGTGCAGAGTAAAGACTGTTAGACATAGGGGAGTGTTCTCCAGGAGCCTTGGAAAGTGCAGAGGAGAAGGTAGATTTCCCTGTCCTGTGCTTGAGGCATCCCTGACTGCTAACTGTTTATAAACTAGGCCTATTTTGGTAACCACAAGGTAAAAACTAAAAAAAAAAGTTATTAAGAATTAGCTTTCCGTGCACAATAATGATTAAAACACCCATCTTGCACACCTGCACCACACACAAGTTAAAGGTGGGGTAGAGGAGCTTGATGAGGCTGGCCTTTGGTTTGACTGCTGGATGGTTCAAGAAAGGAGTGTGCTGAAGCTATCACTTGGAGTAAGTTTCTTTTTTTATTATTATTATTCTATYTTTGGTGCAAAGAGTAAGGTGTTATCAGTTTGCCACTATAAGTCAATACCCTCTTGGTACACTACAGGTGTCCACTTAAACCCTTTGGTGTATAAGCCAGGTTTTGTTGGAGTTTGTCTCTAGAGTTAATAGCGTTGGATATGGAGGTCAGAGAGGAGGGTGAGTGAAGCTGCCAGAAGGGTTTTTTTAGGCAGAATGAAAGGGTTAAGACTGAATTTGCATTGCAGATATGAGGGGCTTTTTTTTTATTATTATTTCTTTTCATGAGAGGACTACAGAAAAGATCCAAGTTGAGTACAAAGAAGCTATACAATTAGGTGGATAAATCTAGGTCTTTGCTGGTATTGAAATAGGGTAGATTGCTTTATGTAAGATTACTTGTGTATATTAATAACGCTCTTCTATGATCAGGTTTTATGGATGGAATCCTTTAGAGTGAAAAGAGCTGTGTAGATGTAAGATTATTATTCTGTCTGCCATCTTTTCAAGGAGAAAGTAGGTCAATCACAATCTTAATTACAGCTTGTGTTTGTTAATAGCTCTTTATTTTTAAAGTTAGGTTAAATGAGACATAAATATATTTCTGTATACACACAGTTACTTTTAACCTGGTATTAACGTTTAAGATTTCAGATTTGGTATGATAGATCTCAACAACTCATGATGAAGAACATTTTCTCCATGACTGAAGTGGATAACAGACAGCTATTTTGCTATGACAGGCTGGCTTTATGCAATTTTTAAAGAGGGCTGTGCCCTACACACAGTGCAAAAATACTTCAGGATGTCACAATTKTGCCTGGGTTAGAGATCATTGAAGGTTTAACAGTATTCTACAACTCTCTTTAGACTTACCCATACCTGTTAGGAAGCAGTTTGACAGGGAAGTGAAGAAGAAATGAAGTGGAAGTAGCTGAAGTGGCTGATAAAGCCACAGGGTGAATTTAAGGAGGTAGAATGCAATAACCTGGATGAGAGCACAGGTTTAGCACGGATGCTGATATTCAGGTCTTTATAAAAAGAGCCAGGAAGGCTTTCAGTGATGACAAATAACTTTGTTTCATCTGAAAGTATCAGATTGCTTCTAATATTTTCCTGGTCTGACATTCTGGGAAACACTGTTATACTCTGAGTTAGTGGCTCCTTTGCATCTAGAGTAAGAGTTTGCTAGTGAGTGAAGCAGTTCCCTCTCATTTTCCAATAGTAGAGGATTATGTTTTGGTGGCCAAAATGCTTAAGTCTAATCTGGTGATTTACGATGGATGCTGGCATTACTTCAACGCTGACTCAAAAGAAAGAGTTGCATTTATTGCATTAAGTGATCCACTTAGTGTATTGAGGGTTTTCCTGGAAGGCTTGACCCTGCTTAGTGGTGAAACCTGATGAGAGCACAGCCYGGGGTAGAATGGTTGTAGATGCATCAGAAAAGCAAATGTTTATGGTCCTCTTCTGGAAGTTAGGGATGATGGGCACCTGGATGTGGGCAAATGCTCGGTGCAGATTTACCAGCTGTGAAGGGGCAGTTTATCCACGCTCACACTTGCCTCCTCGGCAGACACAGGTCTGGCTTCCACGGCCTTCACACAGACGTGTTAGACTTAAAGGACGAAGACAATGATTTAGAATAGTCTCAATTTTGTCTTTCTTTCAGTTGACCTGAAAGGAGTGTCTCTTAGGTCAACTTCTTCCTAACAAGTGAATAGCTCCTTGACCAGTTCTTGGTTGGAGGCTGTGCATATCTTAACAGTGAGAGAAAATACTGTTTATGTCAATGCTTTCTTTTTTGTGTAGAGGGGGAATATAATCTCCCACTTCATAGGAACAAGGTAACATTTACCTTTTCATTGTGCTGACAGTCTGTGAGAGAGGGCAGGTCTTCAGGTCCTACAGGAAACTGGGCTAAACCTGAGCTGATCCACTCCAGGTTAAAGGCTAGGTGTACTGTTCCCAATCTACTCGGATATCCAGTTTCTTGCCAATCCTGTAAACAAGGTTAATAGTATTACAAAAAACATGTGAAACCAGGTGCAGTGCGTGCCTAATTAGTTGGAGTTTGCAGTTTTATTTTCCAAGGTACTTTTGTTTCGCTGCRGTATCATTTTGCAGAACATCCATAATGTGTGCTTTATATTGTTTCCCTTGCAAAATAGAAGAAGGGTCTAATTTCAGTCTGGGAAGGAAACTGTTTAACTGTTTCCTTTTTTTTTTTTTTTAAGTAAAGGGGAAAAGCTGAAAAATTGGAATTTCTTTTTATGTTTCCTCAAAAATAGTCCGACAGAATATATAAGTACATAAATTCACCAGGGAAAGAGAAAGAGAACGCGCACTGATAAAGAACCGAGTYGCTGCTTAGTATAATCTGCTCTTCATGGGTTGTGAGAAGAAATAAGTGAGTCATGTACTGCACAGCCAGGGTTTGTTGTGTAGAATTTGAATGGGGGCAGCACATCTGGTGGCGTGTTTCTTCACATAAAAMCAGTTGTCAATCTTGTATTTAAATTTACCTTTTCCTTAATAATGARGTTAATTCTCTTTGCTCATGTATACTACAAATAAATAATACTAAATGAAGCAATAATGTTTAGACTGATCTTGTGCAAGAATAGGGGAGTGGTGTGAAGTGAGTGAGTTGACCCACTGCAATCAAAGAATACTTCTGTATCTATACTATAAGTGTTGCAAGAGTAACTAGATGGAATAGGCTTGTGGTCATCTTGAAATCATGCAGAAAATCCATTTATTTTGGTTCTTCAGTGTCAAACCGGCTGCCAGATGAAACTGAAAGCTGAAGTGAAAGAGCAGAACATTGAGTTTGATAATCCTGAAGATGGGATGCTTTGACAGCCCTGTCATTGGAATATAGCTGCGATGACTGCTGAAGTCACTCTTGTTATTGCAGTGGCTCGTCAACATGAGCGTCAATCAAGAAAAAACACAGTTTTTCTTTGTTTTAGGGAGCATAAAGAGCAGTAGTTGGTCACATCTTAATCGGAAGGAAATAAGGGCCTAAAACTTGATATGAAACTTCCTTTTGTGCTAACACTGCTCATTTTGTGTTATGCTGAATGCAGTATAGATTGAGATGGAAGCGTTTGCATATTGCCCTCTTAAAGAGATTTACGTTCACTGGTTGACTTTTAAGTGGGTAAGAGAAAAGGGAAATGCAAAACTGAAAAAGCAGCATCTAAAATAAAGAGCACTTGTATTAATGCGGTGTGTTTCAGTGAGCACAAGAAATGTTCAGAGAATGGCTCTAGGCATCCATGCAARGCAAAATGCAGAGCTGTGTAATGCTATCAGCCACGTCTCCAAGGGACACCTGAGTAACAGGGAGGTGCTTTGTAAGTGCCTGAGGAGCAAGAGTAGCAGCAGCAAAAGCAAAATAAAATGWGAACTTCTGAAGTTGGTTTGTTCCAATGACGAGAGTTCATTCTCACTGAGAAAGAACAGTCACCTGCTGCATGTTTAGGAGATGTGCTAGAAAAATAAAAATTGTGCTTTATTTCTTCAGTTTCTCTGACATTGTCCTCTGAGGCAGATCTTGTGGGGTTTTTTGTCTCTACATTGTGGTCCTCAATAATGCAAGTATATTTAAAGTGAAATTGAACATGACTTTCATATGAATCTTATACAGAAAAAAATCTCCTGAGAATAACTAATCTTCAGAAAGCAACTAAGTCTTGTTTCAGAGGGATTTTCCTGAGCTATAGCCTGATGACACTCTAGTTTAGAGAAGAAAATTTCCACTTAACTTGCAAACAAAGAGTACTAAATATTTGAGAAAAAATACTAACGGATACTCCAAAAGCTGTAGAAACAGAACTGTCATATTAGTGCATTGGATGAAGAATGAGAAGAGGAAAAGTCCTGGCATACAAGTGAGAAATTGGCTTAGTATGTGCACTCCTACTCCATATGAGTAGAAGAAAGGTTGCAGGGTAACTCTGTTGCAAGAAAGAACAAGTTATGGGAGAAAATCTAGTGTTAAAGTTATAGAGATACTGGGGTGGATTGTATGAATCATGGATTCCTTATCACAGAATCACAGAATGGTTGAGGTTGGAAGGGACCTCTAGAGATCATCTAGTCCAACCGATTGAGGTTTTCAAGAACGTGGTAGATATAACTGTGTTAATCTTAAAGGGTGTAACCAGTCATTTCMAGCTCTTTTTGTCTGTGATTCTCAACAAGCCTTCCAGTGAGTGGGATAAAAGGAAATGGGATAGTCAGAACAAAGGTGGTCTTAGGACTGAAGAATCAAAATTCTTACATTTTACAGTCTGTCCTCTTTCTTTGTACCAGAATAATGGAAAACTGTAGCAGGATTCTAACAGAAAGTACTGGTAGTTGAAAAAGGTTATATTTCAGTTTCAAAATATCTTATTCACAGCCCAATGTTCAGCATTTTGCCTGTTGTACTCGAACACTTGAAATATTTTAAGAAGTTCGCTTTTTCGTGCTTGCTAGCAAAACTTGAGGTTGAGCCCTGGCCCCGGTATGTGAGCATCGTGAAGCCTAGGTAYAGAGAAACTGAATCTATCTTCAAAAGGCTTATATAAACATATCTCAAGTTGTTAAAAAACAACTAAAATAGACTAAAAGAATGGTAGACTGGGCTATTTATAGACTTCTGACTCAATTATCACATTTTGGTGTTTTTACTTAGAATTTTATGCTTTCTGTTTCAGACCACATGGGAGGGACAAGCATATTACAAAATTAATTCAGTAACACATGGCTTGTGTGTTACCTAATAAAATCTTTATGGACTTTAACTTAAAGGTTTTCCAGTGGCTRTTTTATGTTGGAGAAAGAAAACTGCATGAACTTTGGAAAGTGTGTGAGGAATCCCAAGTCTCCTTGACTTGCACTTCAAAGTTAGTAACAAAACTTGCCTGTAGATGAATAAAAGMAGGAGACTGTTAGTAAACAGAGGCTTTTGGCAAAGGGGTTTTGAGCTTTCCTAAGAAACAAATTGGCTCCTGTGCATTATGTATTGATGGAGAATGGACCTTTTTTATGTGAATAATAAGTCAAATGTTGTCTCAGAATTAAGATCTATAGGGCCAGATTCTGATACTYGGTGGTTTGTTTTGAGTAATTCAAGATGTAGAAGTATTCGTGAATTATAGCACAATAACAGATTACAGTCTGATTCTTATTCCTTAGGATTTTAGTGTGGTTGTAAAAGGAATATTCGTCTTCAGTTTCTAAATGTCTGGCCAGTTACCAGATGAATCCAAGTTGCTTTTATTCTGGAGGAGATTTTAATTTGAGTTTCATTGTGAAATGCCATTCAGGCAGGCTCGTGTATGTGCTGGTAACATTATCTAATGATACAGTTATCCAGATATACAGTTCTATCATTAGCTAGAATTGCAGAGTAACTCCAATTGTTTTCCGTAGAGAAAGACTGCATTGTGGAAAGAAAGCACGCTATTTTGCAGTTACTATGCAATTAACTCATATAACCTCTGTGCTTGTCATGCTTTGTATAAGATCCAGGGTGACCGACTGTAGGTCACTCAGATGAGAACAAAGACCCTGAGGCTGAGAGGCAGTTTATTAGGATAATACTGTGGTGTGAAGATCAGCTGTCACAGTAGTTGTCATGGAAAGTGTGTCTGTAGTGTGTCCAGCTCGCAGTAAATAGCCTGACGTGGTCGGCTTTGAATTCCGAAGGACAGAAAAAGTGACCGGATAAATGGTGGTGCTGTGAGCACTGGGGCCACCATCATCTCATTTTCTGCAGATTAGGCTGTAGTGGTAGTTCCTCTGTGGATTTTCTGAAGAAGGTTAAGTACCTGCCCTTCACACCATGGGTTATTAGTTAACCATCCCCCTGTTTTTTCAGTTTCGTGAAAAGGTAAAGACTCTGTACTTTGCCAAATGGGCTGATGCTGACCAAAGATGCCCCATTTTCTGGAGAGATTGGAGAGGAAACAGATGAAGATGCAGACATAGAAAAATCACCACGGATGCTCTGTTCTTGGGAAGCAGAGCTTAAGAAACCCGTTTCACAGAATCACAGAATTTTTACGGTTGGAAGGGACCTCTAGAGATCATCTARTCCAACCCCCTGCTTCAGCAGAGACCCCTAGAGCACRKRGCACAGGGTGGCATCCAGGCAGGTTTGGAAGRTCTCCAGAGAAGGAGACTCCACAGCCTCTCTGGGCAGCCTGTGCCAGGGCTCTGTCATCCTCACAGGAAAGWAGTTCTTCCTCACATGGAACTTCCTGGGTTTCAGTTTAAAACCATTGCCCCTTGTCCAATCACCAGCCACTATGGAAAACAGTTTAGCCCCTTTCTCTCTAMAATCATACCTGAAGAATTTGTACATGTTGATTAGATCCCCTTTCATCTTTCTCTTCTCTAGGCTAAACAGGCCCAGCTCATTTAACCTCTCCTCATATGGTAGGTGCTCCAGTCACTTGGTCATTTTTGTCACTTGTCTCTGAAACCTCTTTAGGGGCTCCACGTCCCTCCTGTAGTGGGGAGCCCAGAACTGCACMCARTRCTCCAGGTGCGGCCTCACCAGGGCTGAGSAGAGRGGCAGGATCCCCTCCCTCGACCTGCTGGCAACGCTCCTCCTGATGCAGCCAGGATCCCMTTGGCCTTCTTGGCCACGAGGGCACACTGCTGCCTCATGGTCAACTTGTTGTCARCCAGGRCTCCCAAATCCCTCTCYGTGGAGCTGCTTTCCAGCAGGTTGGCACCTACTCTKWRCTGGTGCCAGGGGTTATTCCAGATGAAGACRCAGACATAGGTAAAATCACCACGGATGCTCTATTTTTAGGAAGCAGAGCTTAAGTAACTTGTTTCTTCAGTATTTCTCCTTTTCAGATAGAACAGGTGAATTGAATTCAAGAAGTACAGAGGGTGGAGTCGCTTGCTTGTACCCCAATCTGTTTAATGTATTTSTCACTGGGAAGCCCACAGCAATGTGTGATGGATCTGTGAAAGAYGTGCTTATAACCTGTTTAATGCAAAACTCACTTCTTGCTTTTTACCATTAAAGCAAGATGTGGCTTGTAGACCACTTGCCTCACTTGAGAGTATGTAAGATGAAAAATTTGGCATTTTACTTCTAGCTGTTGTAATACAGAAACATGCTATCCCCGTGCTTCTTTAAACATTTTCTGTGGAGTGTTTTTCTCCAAAAGCCTTAGTTAAGGTGCAGTTAAATTTGAAAATCTCTCGTATTTCAGCCTTTTAGAGAACATCACAGTTCTCTGTCAAAAGCATTAAGAAAACTCCAAGTTTTTGATTTAGCTTTGCCAACCCATCCCACTTTAAAMATTCATATGGAAATGCACCGTTAACTGTGAGATTACCTGGCCACCTTAAGAGCCTAGAAGTAGTCCAAAATCCAGCAATAGTCAATTCTCAAGAGAATCTTCTACTATCTATTAATATTCATTTTATTGTAATAAACAATCTGCGAGTATCCTTTTCAGGCTCCTTCTTCTTTCTTTGTGAGCTGCAATGACTGTTTTATTGAAATGGCAGAATATTCATCAGTGAAAAGTGGAGCCCAAAGCTGAAGCCTCTTTCTCTACAAATCTCTTTTGAAATCTTCAGAAAATCCACTTTACATTTATTTCATAGCAAATCCTTTGCTAATTGGTAACAGCCCAATTTTTTTTCACTGATAAATTAGTCACTGACAGCTGATAGGAGACTTATTAGTACTTCATAACATTATAAATGGTTGATAACGCTGCTGAACGACAGAATTTGTAATTTCAGTAGTATGTGCTGCTGTGTGGAGTACTGTGACAGCTTTTGCACCTGCTATTCTCTTACCTGGTAAAGAACAWTTGTCCCAAAAATTCCAGAGCTGATATGGTATCCACTGTCTCAGGTGCTYAAGTGTGGAAAATCAGTTAGGCGTCGCTCGAGTGAAGGCTTTATTCCTATGGGAGTTCAGATATACTGGCAAAAAGTCCCACTACGTGATAGAGATGGGATTGAATCCCAAGCTGTCCACATTGAATGAAGCTTCCTTAGCCAATGAAACAGATTTTGTTTGTGTCCTCTTCAGCTGTGCCTTCCAGTGCAATTTAGAAGAGAGGAGGGGGAAGAAGAGGAGGAATGTAGGATTTTGTTGTTGTTGTTTTTCAGCTATCCCTTCTGTATGTCATCTTCCCCATTCCTTACCCCACGTTTTTTTTTCTTGTCTTCTCTCCATTTGTATAATTTTTTTCCTGCTCTTTCTCTCTGTTTATCCTAAGTTTTTCATTTCTTTTATATTTCAGTCTCCGTTTAATACACTATCTTCTAGATTACTTTCTTTTTCTTTGCTCTCTTCATTCGTTCTGTTCGTTTTTCCCTCTCCCTAATATTACAAGCCTTTCTCAGAAAGATCCTAATTAATTTACTGGCATAATAGAGCCTATTTTTTATTGCTGTTTTTCTTTAGTTTTATAGTTGAAGCCGTGTAAATGTTTTTTTCTCTGAAAACCCATTCCATCAGCTCTGCTTTTTGTTTGTGTTTTTGTTTGTTTTCTGTGTGAGTGACGGAAAGGCAGATAAATAATGCATGAAGCCTGTCTATGCACTATGGCTACACTTGATTTCTTAGTGTTCTGAGACACTGAGAAATGTGAGTGTCTTCTTGGTAGGCTGTTCTGTTACCTGAGTTTCTTGCTCTTAAAATACATTTCTAATAATCTGGTTTGCACCTTTTATTCTTTGAGGCCAGTAGTGCCTCAAACAGGCYACCTACAGCAGAATGGTAGTTTTGGCCAGTTGTCAGAATTTTCATGTGATTTATTAAAAGAAAGATGTTTGTTTTTATGTACAGATGATTACTTTTAGGCAATTGTTCAAAAAAAATTGTGAAGTAACTTTAATTAGTTTATACATGGGTAAGGAAATTTGGGAAATGTGGTTATGTTTCATTAAGGTCCAGAGCATAAATTGTTCAAAACATTATTTTCATGTCTTTGGTTTTAAAATTTGAGTGCAAAATAGGTAGTACTATTGGAAAGCTAAATGAGTGGATAGTCAAAGTAATTAAGGGAAAGTAAATAATCTCTAAGGTTCTCATTCCCCATGAAACTAATTTCATATCTTATCCTTCATGTATTTAAAAATAGTTTCCTGCTAATTCAAGATGCTTGTGTACTATGTGTGTGAAGAGCACTTCAGCTCTATTGAAAGGAAGGAAGATCAGGGAGTTATTTTCAATGGATTTTTTTTCTTTGAGAGAGAGCGATTACTCATTTTGGTGAAGTAAATGAACAAGTCTTATTGTAAAAAACAACCTGATGTGTGTGCAAGACAGCAGGTGATCAGCCAATAATCTTGTGATAATTTATGACTACAGCCCTTTGTTTTTAGCTTTAAAGGCCCATGTACTTTTTGTAGAAATATGTGGGGTTTTTTTTCCTTTCTTTCTCTCTCCAGTCTAGTAAGCCGTTTACTGTTCTGCTATATATCCTTGGCTTTTTTTTTTTAACCTGTTTTACCTCCAAGACGTCCGTATCTTGTCAGTGTTTCCACTGCTCAGCATACAGACTGTTTCTGCTTTCTTCTTATTCTTAGATTAATAAAACACACCCCTAAAGATGGATGGAGTGCATCAGAGTGGCTAAACAGCTGCGGAGCCGCAGGCCTGCCCTGAACAGTGCTGACATGAGCCTGGTGGTGGTCTGATGGGAGCCTTCCGAGGTTGCGCTGTCACCTCCATCAATATCTTGAGTAGCTGTCTTAGGAGAACTAATACRTGTTTGTGGCATATCTCCAGGTCTCAGCAAGGAAGAAAATAAATCTCAYGTTTATTTATTTATTTATTTATGCACAYGCTCTGCCCTTTAGCTCCTGACGTTTCCTGTTGCCCAAAGCGGGCTGCAGGCRTAATGCATATTTAGATTTCTCCCTCTTACTCATGGAAGTGCCTGCCATGAAGGGAGGCAATTAGATCTAAAACAGCAAAGGGGATGCAGAGGTTCATGTGTACCATGTGCATCAAGCACTGCGCTGTGCTGCAATTTTGGGGAGGATTTCAGAGTCTCACTCTAAGCATGTCATACAGGCTCCCTTAATTAGGGCCTTAAATGTATATGTAGCCAGTGCAGCCCCTTGGGCTCTGGACTGCCAGCTGGAAGCCTCTGAACGTGTCCTGAGCATACAGGAACCCTAGGGTTGTGTGTTAAAGTCAGATATCTAAAGAAGATAGTGTAGATACCTCCTCGCTGCTGCAGATGAGGATGCCACTTCTTATTGAAGAGAAGTCTTTAGTCAGTATGCTGACCAGTTTCACATTCAGTTTTGAGGAGCTGGAGGATTTTTATTGTTTCTTTGTTTTCCAGATCTGCAGCCTTTCCAGACAAGCTGGTAAAACTTCTCCTTTTATTCGGGTTAACAGAGACTCCTGACATTAACTGAAGGTCCTCCTGATATCTTACATGTGTTGGGGCTTAGGTTTTTTGTCCTGCTGTCCTCCTCATACTCCCTGAAAGCACTGAAGAATTCTCTGCAGAAAAAGTCACTGCTTGGCCAAAGCCCTGCAGATCTGGTAAAGGAAAACAGGAAAAAACCTCAAAAGACATCAATTAGTATTCCTGAGAGCAGGGTAAACCTGTCCAATATAAAGAGAATTCTGTAACCTGTTATCTGTAGCAGGAAAGCCGTTTTTTATTAATCGATCAAAGAAAATGTTGAAAATAATTGGAAAAATGACTTGAGGGAGGGAAAAGCAGAGTTAAGGAATATTAGTAGGAGGCTGATATTGTTTGTGAAATCAGAGTATTCTAAAGCGCTTTCATATGCTCTACATAGTATATTGAAAAAACTTTCCCCTTCTTCTCTTCCTGAGAGAAGCCATGATTTTATCTCAGTAATTGAAAATAATCTCTAGATTTGCTCCTTAACTAAACTTATGTGAACCCTTTTTAAGTCAGATGTTATCTTTCAGTGAATTTCTCAATAAATATTGCTGCCTGCACTTGGATGGCAAGATCCTGTATAGCAAATAATGTTGCACGTATTCCGCTTATGACTCAAGAGCATTTCTTGCCTAATTATGGTGGCGTTTGGCATTGGTGCTGTAGTTAAAGGTGCTTATTGGTGTTTCTGTTATAAATTGTATTTAGATAGTACTTGAACAACTAAATTTATTCCAGGCAAATGTTTGTCCATCTCTTTTCCAATGCATTTTTTTTTCTTTTTTTTTTTCTTCTTTCTTCTCTGGAAAAAGTTTCCAGGTCTGGATTTTTTTTTTTCTTCTGTTTTTGCTCGTACAGAAAATGCCCTGCTTTTCTTTTGTTTCACATCGTGCTCTGTTGTGTAACATGCATGATTACTAAGCTTTGTGCCTTGCATCTTGCATCATTCCCAACACATTGGGCTCCTCAAAGGAAGCTGAAAAAGGGGAAGAGAAGCACAAAGACATATGAGATTATGAGATTGCACTGAGCAATCTGTGTGCAATGCTGTCCATGGGCCAAGAGGAATGTCAGTATCCTCAGTTGCTGCAACTGGGCAATATTAATTTATGGACTTCTCACTTACTAGGGATGTTGCCAAGTGAATTTCTCACTCACACTGAGCAATCCCCTTAGACACCACTCAGTAGTCATATCTGTCGCAGTTGCATTAATGCACATAAACCATTCTGTCATTTCCTACTGTACAGTGACTGATACTAAATCCAGTTGTATTTTGATTTTTTTGGAAAAGGTGAAAGCATCCAAATGAATTAAACTGATCCACACTGCTAAGCAATTGGCTTAATAATAATAAAAAAGTAATATTAATTAAAGAAAAAGAAACACAGTGAAGGTAGAGGTGTCTTTTTGAAGAGTCCTATTTAGAGTTCTCTTTCATAGGCAAAGGACTTTGCTTGAAATTTTCTGAACTTAATAGGGAATTTTTCAAGTGACCTTCTTGTGTCTGTCTAAGGGTGTAGGTGCCTCAAATTGGTAATGCTGAGAGCTCTAATCGGTCCTATAAATCTCAGTGGGTCATTAATTCTAGATTACTCTAATGTTAAGACCAGGATGTGCATTACTGAAGCAGAGTGACAAGAATAACAGCAAGATTTATGCAAGCATTGTCTTGCTTTGCTCTGCACTGTAGTATAAATTGTAGTTTTTGCTTGGAAGCTTTCTTTATACCTTACTCTCAATTAACATTCGTCACCTCTGTGTTTCTGTGAACTTATAAATGCATCATGTTTTGTTTGGCTGTGTTTTTCCACATATCACTTGGACTTTTGGGGGTTATTAGAACCTGACTTGAAAAAAAACTCTAGAGGATGGATATAAAAGTCTCACCTCTGATAATTTAATTGTAAGAAGACCAGCTTTCAAAACACCGTTGGAGCTAAAGACAGCTCAAATTTTAAAACGGGCATGTTTTTGTTTGAATGGGGCAGACAGGACCTTGAAGTGCACAGAGTTTGTGATTTTGCACAGCTGTACACCAAATGGGACTGCCTGCTTCAGGGAATCCACCATGGATCCGCCAGCTCTGCATGTGTCCAGCTAGGACTGCTAGATAATATAGGTCTTAATATTATTTACCATGAAAAAAGACTTTTCAGTGTGTTCTCTAAAAAAAATAGCTTAATTTTGACTCTGTGAGAACTTACTCTAATGTGTCCTAGGTTCATAGTTTGGGATGGAGGTTGTTGTTACAATAAAAGAGCATAAGCAAGAAGTCAAGAACAAACCAGTAACTACCATATATCATTTGACCACCAGTCACGTGCCCAATCCATCTTAAAGTCCCCTTTGCAAATTTAATCATGGGGCATTTTTTCCTCTCCTTTGCTTCAATCTCCTGCTGAAGATTTTTCAGAGGGATGGTCTTTGCAACGTACACCCAAGGCCAGGAAATATGAGTGCATCTCAGCACTGGCAGAAGACTGTGAGCAAGCAGATAAGATCAGCAGGGCAAAAGAAAAGCAAATCTCACTGCATAAAGAATAAGAAAACAGACTTTTAAAAAATAAAACAGGCCATTTGTGTGAGCAATTTTGAGTATTGGTATTTTTATGTAATCTGAGGTAGAAAGGGAAATATTTGAAATCCTGTAGTATTCTGCTATAATAACACATTCAGCTTGCTGAAACATGTATTTGTCATTATATCTGCCTCCATTTATAAGTGAAACGATAAATTATAAGAGCTTATTGCTTGATCTGGGGCCTTTCTGTGCAAAGACATGTACTGACTTACCAATTTTGAGAGACATTGTTAGGATCTATCCCTACAAATATATGTCAGGTACTTAGAGGTAATGTGGGGCTCAGGTGGAAGGAGAAGAAAAGACAGTTTGTATGTGTGTGTTTTCTTCCGTTCTTCAGGCAAGCAATTCAATTTCAGTTTGATGTGTAATTCTCTGGCTAGAGAGTGAATATGATTGCAGCAGTATCTATTTTTTGTTCAGTGGATGCCATCAAGCCTTCTACTGTATTTGAAATAGTTCCATATTCTTTTAAAAAAATACTGTAATCTTGTGTCTATCACAAATGTTTTTATCTCTCAGTATTAACGGACAAAATAAGAACTGTCCAYAACCTGTGTAAGCTGGAGCCTGGCCCAAGGGCAGCATAAAGGGGGTGTAAGCTAGGTGAACTGTCTGGTTTKGATTTTCCATTGCATAGAGCTTTATATGTGCTTTCACTGTCCTCTAGGACAGAACAGGACCTGGCTTAGGAGCAAAGATGTCGTGAGAGCTTCTCTGTAGTAGCTGAACTCTTGGAATGGTCTGTGAGAAGAGTGCTAAAGTACCTGTGAAGCTGCGCCAGGCTAAGCCTGTGTTCCCAGCACAGGTCTGAGGCATTGCATAAAGACTGGTCTTTGAGAAGCACTCCACCAGTCTCAGGGACATATCCGAGACTTCCAAACAGAAGATCCCAAGATATCACCYTATATATCCAACCAGAGCAGATATATGATCTTCTAGATGGGTCACGGCAGAAGAAACTGCATTGCGTGGCATTTCTCTGTGTGAGTCAGGATACACTCTCAAGATGTAGCATATGCCGGGTGTTCCTTGCAAAGAAGCTTGTCGTGGGATCCTGAGGCTGTCTTTGTTTAGCTTTGCACATTTATTCTATGAAACTTTGTTTGATATTTTAGTTTTTTCTTTTTGTCACAGGACTTACAAACAAAAGGACAGTGTAAGCTACAAACATGGCAATGTTGGAGTTTGAGCTGGAAAATATTTTTGCTTTTTTTCACCTCTGAGCATCTGTTTTAGAGATAACATGCTTGGGATAAGATCAATGCAGGATTGAATTCAGGATCGATGATGCCCTTTGGGTGGCAAAAAACAAAGAGAAAAGTTGTATAGTGCAATTTCATGTCTATGTGCTGTGTGTGGTGTCATTCTCCTAAATGATATGAAAGGGAAAATTATCCCAGTGCAAGACTGTTATGATCCTTCTCTCTGGAAAGGTTTCTCATAATTGCTGTTTATTGTTTATGAGAATTTTTGCTCAAATATCACACACGATATTGTGTGTTCATTTTTCTCTACACTTGTCATCACTTTTAAGCCCCCGGAYACAAAAAGAGTGCACGGTAGAAAATAACTGCTTGATCAAGAGCGGCGTTCAGTGTTTTATGCTTTAGGTGATGGGAGGAAAGAAGAGGGAAAGTTCTCTTTCATTATGATTTTTCATGACTTCCACTCTTCAATGCCTTCCTCAAAACCTCCCTTTCCATCCTTTCCCACCAACCTCATCTAGGACTTTCACTTGGTAAACTTTCTTGAACTTACTTACTCTTTTGAATAGTATTCAAAAGAGTTTTAAAGTCCAAGTATTATYCTCTGTGTTTGCTAGAGTATTTTTAAAAATGTGTTTAGTATTTTTGTTGTCATGTGTTTTGACTGAATCTTCAGTTTTATTTACATTTAAAATAATGTTCCTTTTTATGAGCTCTCAGGAAAAACATCTAAAGAGGAGAAAAGTATAGCCTACGTTTTAAGACTGTTGCTATGTTGTGATAAGAGCATCATTCTTACAGGCTTGCATTTCCAGTCTTGTTTGCTTCTGCAAACTTGTGTATCTTATGCATATTATGGTTGATTATTGTGCCTCAGCACAGGGAAACTTCTTCCCAGGTAGCAGTATGGATCCTATAATGGTGTCCAGCAAATTTTAGGCCAATTTGAAGAGACAGGTCCAAAAAAACTCTCATAAAAACCAGAATATTTGGCACAATGGGATAAAAATATGTTATCATCATTCTATCTAGTGTCATGAATATTGCATAGTGGAAAATATGAAGACAGAATGGAGTCTCCCAAGTTTTAGAACTTACTTGTGGTTTTTTTTTTTAGGAAAAGAGGCTTCAGCCAAGTTAATCTGCAGGGAAAGCACTGGGAACACTTGATATTTTTCTGAAAGAACAAAGAAATTTTATTAATATGTTTTTGAAGGACTTGTTGAGCTACAGGAAGCTTGGGTGACTTCTGCTACAAAGCCAACTTTACTTAACTGTCCAGCCTAGGAGGAAGGAAATGCTTTACCCAAACAACAGGGCAGTACAATGCAATTCATCAGGTTCAGTGGAGAAGTTGTTCATGGGAGAAAAGGAGCCCAGATTCATCGTAGGATTTTTTGTTTGTTTGTTTTTGTCCAAATATACTGCAGCAAAAGAAAGAAGTATACATCCAAGCACGGTAAAGAGGGTGTATTAGTTCTCAGCTGCAAATCTAGAGCACCCCTAAGAACAGAGCCCTGGGAAAGCTATGATTAAATTACCACAGGGTTTTTAGTATCAGCTCTCATCGCTGGATCAGATTTCTATGAAGAGATAATGGACAGAAAGGTTATTCCCTGAATATGTGCTATACAGGCCAGGTAAAGAGCAAACTGTAGCTTTTGCATACCAAAGGGTGCTTGAGGACACTCTGGCTGAATGCATCGGGACCTGAGTGCCATCAGCCTACTGAGTGCTCAGATGGGGAGCTCTGCCAGAGCTTTCTGAAAATGTGTGAAAATACACTGTTCTCAAAGGCAAAGAAATTTTACTGCATATTCTRTCTTTAATGACACAAAATTGGAATTTATGCTTATGTTACCTATTTCTGAATACCCGGTTCATTAARAATTAGAATAAGCACTCACCTTGTAGGTAACCTGAATCTACCCTTTTTAACCARGGACAATATGCTAGATACTAAATATATGTTTGAAACTGTAGCTCTATAGACCTTGTTAATTCCTGCT
Source organism: Eudromia elegans (assembly GCA_003342815.1). Classification (NCBI taxonomy): domain Eukaryota; kingdom Metazoa; phylum Chordata; class Aves; order Tinamiformes; family Tinamidae; genus Eudromia; species Eudromia elegans. Next base: position 1,159,251 of record PTEX01000100.1, read on the forward strand.
GTGGCTCAGAGATGTGGAATCCTTTTTCAAGTGTGCATTTGCCAGGAAATAGGGCTTCCATACTGTAGAATCCATCAATCATCTRCTTATATTTCTGCAGTGTGCAACGGAGCCAACAGGGCATGAAAATCTGGACTGCTATTTCTTGGAACAGGAGGAGATAGCAAAAGAGACAGTAAATTTGCTGAGAGTGCTTGTGTATGTGTGAGGATGTCATCACAGCCTTTACCTTTTCTTTTTTTTTTTCTTTAAACTGTCTTATGTGTCAGTTTCTAAGATCTCTAGTAAACTACATGACCAGAACTGTTATGTGTCCTAGATACTGTTCGTCTCCTTGATGTTTTTAAAGAAAAAATAAGATAGTTTGAATGTTGGGAAAAAGTAGCCTGRATTCATCCTGGATAATTTTTTGTAGGTGTTTGACCCTCTGCATTGACTGCACAGACAGTCTAAAATGATTACATTTTCCATTCAGGTACTTCAGCTGAGAACCTCAARAGGAATATTTTTGATACTATGATGGTGGCAAAAAACATCTTCTTTCCAGCTTTCTTCACCATCTGCATTCCGTTGTGCACATAATTTGTGTAATTTGAAAAGAGAAGGACTACCTGTATGAATGAGCTAGCTAATGATCAGCCTTCACTTGTGCTGACAAAGGTTTTGTTCTAGAAGAAGGGCTGACTGTCTTGAGCCCGTTTAAAAATAAAATAAAAAAAAAAAAAAAAAGGAAAAGGAATGACTATAACTCCTTTGTACTTTATTGTACTGATTGGAGAAGGCAGCTGAGACCTGGGCAGGTGCAGAAGGGGCAGCAATTTAGCAGCTACTTCTCTAAAAATATGTTGTGAGACTTTAGGGAGTGACTTTGGGGGTTGAGAAGCAATATGGTCATGTCCAGGTGCTTTAGGTCTGCCCTACTCCAATAGAAGATATAGGGACTCCCTTCTGAAAAAGCATAAGGAAAAACATGTGACACTGATTTGCTATAATCAAGAGGTTGAACTTCTTTTTAGAGTACATTTTAGAGGGGAACATATTATAAATGGGGTCCATTTGCTGTGTGTATAGTTAAGAATTTGGGTGTTACTCTAAGGAGAGATCAGTACTGTGTATGTATTTTATATTGTAATGAGTTGGAATTTTTACAAGAAGCTCATTAGCAGCTATATTATGAGCTAAGCAAATTACATTTTTGATCCTTTAACTATTCATATTTTATTGAAGAACATTATTCACTGAATATAGATGCACTGGGCAGTACTCATATATGATTAACCTCTAATTCATGTAATTCTCACATAAAACAGAATAAGCATTRCTTCAGTATGTTAAGTTCACTCAGCATAATATTAATAGCATGAGATCAAGGCATGATTTTTCCATGTTCTTTGCCTAGGTTTCTCTTCATCCAAAGTGGTATCATATATGGAAATAGAAAATGTTTGTTTGACTATAACCTAGTAACCTTCTTAGGGCCTTGTGTCTCTGAAATGCCTTCCTTGGACTCCAAAGCTTTTCTCCATAAGTTCAGAACCTCTGCTGTCCCTCTCTCTAATGGCCSTGGTATGGTTTGTCTTGGCTGGGGGTAGTTAAATCTACTCGGTTATTTTTTTGAATAATTCAGAGTTCATTAGGGAGAATCCTAAAGAAAATAAGGTGGGCAAACATTAAGCATGGCTAGTCTGGAATTCTTTGATGAATGTAGGCAGYTGAGTACATAAAATTTCTATAAAGCTTGGGGAGTTGTTTTCTTTTACTTCCAGCCAGAAATCTCCCTCCTTCTCTCTATTTTCTTCCAAAAGTCTCAATTCATAATATAGCACAGAAAAGTAGTTGATGCCTCTTACACTGGTGTTTAGAATTGACTTTGAAGGCTCTTCTCACATWATCAGCATGGAGTGAGCCCTCTTCCTACTATGTTCTTCATACCTCGTAGCTGTCTCTGCGGTCCTAGTTGTTAGCTGAAGAGAACCTTTCTGCRAATCATTCTCCATTTGCCTGGCAGAGGCTGGGACATGCTGGAAGAGGCAATAGGATCCAGAAACAGACAGTGCAGGGCTAGTGCTGGCAACCATAGTCATAAGCTCCAGATGTCAAAGTAGGAGGCTGAGGGAGAGAGTGCCCTGAGATCAGAGACCTACCGGGGTCAGGCTTGAACTGTCCCTGAGGAGGCAGCATCTAGAACAAGTTTCTTCTTACCTTTGAAAGGAGAGAATATTCTGTAACTGCTCAGTGAATGTTTTCCGTTGTTGCCTGATTCCTGGCAGTAGGATATTTTTCTAGCCAAAAGCATCAATTTGGATGTTTTATATGGCAAATTTGGATGAAGAAAATCTCTGTAAGAATTAATATTAAGAAATGAAATAGTAAGCTCTATTCCACATTAAAATCAATTTGAGAGAGATTTTCAGTGTGAGGGGCTGGATGACCAGATGCTGTTTGGCTGTGATCAGTATCCCAAGATGACACATGGCATTTCCTCGTGGTTCAGCACCAGGGAGAGTAGTGCCTGCCTTCAGCTGGGCACAGGATCAGGACTCTGCTTTGTGCTTTAGGCCTACCCTGTAACAGGAACTATATGAGTGGAAACCAGAATAATGCATTTTTAATTGCATAATGGCTGTAAGAAGAATATGCGTTAGTATTATTGGAGCTAACCCCGTGTATCTTATGCATCTTTATTAGGTTTAAAAAATTTAATGCTTCAGTCTGTGTTCTGAATCCTACATGTCTATTATATGCTATAGAGGCCATTAAAGCCCTGCTTAGCTCCCAGTATCATTCTCCATATTATAACTACTTACTTTTTGGCTGTGGGCATTTCTGTGACCTAATCAGTAATGTGTTTATATTGGCTACAGGAGTTGAAATGCTTGGAAAAAAAATTAAAAGCTCCCCAAATGTTCCCACAGCTTTCCTTTCTGCTCCTATTATGCTAATCTGATTGTTTTTAATGTGAGGGCTTTTTTTGCCCTGGGTCCTATGTAATCTATAGTGTCATAAAAAGTATACTGCTTTCCAGCTAAGTAATATAGACTGAGTTAGGAAAGCTGATCTGCTCAGTTGGGATACCATACTCTAAATTCATATATCCATTTTCTTCTCTCCTGCTAGTTTCTTATTGTAGGAAGTCACCATATTTTTATGGTGGTCTTGCCAAGGTGGGTAAAGATGTATTTTTAAGCAACCAGAAGCTTAAGAAAATAAAAAGATCTGTTTTCATATCTTTTTTTTTTGGTCATTGGACAAAAAAAAATCCCTGCCTGTTGGTTATTATTGTGACTTAATAAGCAAGTAAACTAGCTATAACATGTTAGAATTAATTGGCTTGGTTCTGCCTTTCTGTGAAAAAGAGATCAGGAAGTGACAGTGAGATAAATGTCATATTTAGGAAGTTTTTTATTGTTGTTCTGCATTAGAACCACAGAAGTCCACCCTCTCTCTTCTGCACAGRAGTCCACCTCTGTGTACAATGCAGTGACAGAGATAGTTTTAGCCTATTGCATGGACTTCTAGAAAAGACCACTGTAGGTGTTCATGCAAATTCAAGGGAAAATGCAGATCTACTCTTCAGCTAGCTTGTAAAACTCTTACTTGGGTACCTAAAACTATAGTTAAGAAGCCTTATGTCTCATTGCTTCCTGGTTCCTTCAGAGTAATCCCAGGGGGTAAGGTGGGTAGTAACATACATTAAAGCTTTGCAGTGAGAACTTCAGTTAAGCAGGTTCTCTTCCAAGTGCATTTAATGCAGAAATAAAGGTGATGAAGGWGACCGTATCTCGGGGTGTAATGATGCTGTGGTACTGATGGTATGCAGGCCTGCTGCCTTAGCCCTAGGCCCAGCTGGTAATTTCCTAATGTTTGGTTGGGGCCTGARCTTGGCTGAAAGCAAACGGGCTGTAGCTCAGGGCAGATAATTTGGAGCTGCTAATGGCTTGTTTGTTAAAATAAGCTGAGGTGTTGGTAGAGGAAGAGAGGAGTTTCTGTCTCATCTTACCCCTTTCCTACACTTTCCAACATTTCTGGTCATGGGAAGGGTGTTCATTGCAGGGCTGCTYTTTGTCTTCATGGCCAWTGGTGGCTTTGGTCATGAATGTCCATTTCCATTAGTACTTTGCATGATCATGACTGTTTCTTGTGGACGCTCTTCTTACTGTAGCTATACATATTTCCATTTGATGCAGGCTGGCTTGTTGCAGTAGGCTAACCATGAGTGYATCTTTGCAGATCATGAGAGAAAGAAGAGAAAAAAAATATTGTAAAAAAAAAAAAGTTGAAAGAAATGTCGGTTATTACAGGCTATTGACTTATTGACCGCAGTTACTGATTTGGACTGGCTAACATGACCCCATTTGTGACTGATCAAAAGTGAATTCTAGATTTCTCTGCTGGCTTAGGTTCAGGCTACACAAAATGTTGTAGTTGTTCATGTGATTTATGGCCTGAATTCAGTCTAATATTTCCTAATGTATGGCTGTAACAGATATGATCTATTTATACCTGTGTCTTTAGCCTGTTAGTCTAGACAGTCTATACACAGATCCCTGCTTTGGGATCATGTTATTTGCTCTACCTGTGGAGAAACTGTAACACACTGATCATGTTTCCTTACCGAGCATTCTGTTGTGGAAGGAAATGACCTTTTTAAATGAGAAATTCTTGCTTATGTTATGAAAAAAACTTTTGCAAATAAGTATCTTGTGTTGTTGCTTAAAGAAGGGAGTTCTGAGCCCAGCTGTCCTGGCTCTCTTCAGTAGAAATGCCATGGTGGAACAACTTGAGATTACTTTATTTGAGCCGTTTCCTGTAKGTAATCAACACTTTCTAGAGCTGTGCGAAGACTATTTCTTTTACAGGATACTCAGACCCTACATCTGCACTAGTTGCAGGAGAGTTTTAAAACATGGTACACTAGGGTGTTTCTATATATATTTTTGTCATGTATCCCTCATGGCTCCACCTTGGAGACATATGGCTGCATGTTTTATGAACAGGAGATCTCATTGCCAGGTGTAAGCAGAAAACATTACCCCACTTCAGTATAGAAGTGACAGGGAAAAAGATCCCTAGGGTCAGGTCTGTGTTTGAATGAAATAGGGGACRTTCTGCCAGATAGTAATGAAGAAAAGGTATTTCTGGCTACTATTCACAAGTGAGGTGTCCAAGTGTAGAGATATGAATTTGAACGTGCACCGAGAGGTACAAGATTTAAAATGCAGCAAACTTAGTTAAAATACAACCACTGACAGCACGTGCTCTCTTGGATTCAGCCCAGAATGAACAGTTCGAATACCAGAAAATAAATAGGAAACAGACTTTGAAGGTGGGCTTTCATGTTTGTGTACAGAATATACTTACATAGCTGTATATTGTTTTAGTAGATGACCATACGATATCCACTTCCTTCATATTTCAAAAGATTCTCATTTAGGATGTAATTAAAAGGTGGTTGTTACTATTTTGATGTTTTTCTTTTAAACTGAGTTAACAGAAACTTTTCTTTGTTGGAATCATGTTGAAGTWTGGGTCATTTAGTAGAGACAGTAAGAAGCCTCTTGATACATCTTTCTTTAGTTGGCCATTTGCAASTATTTTTTTCCATTTACAATGTATATACATCATAAAGGGACAAAATAAACTGTAATTAAAATAACATTGTTTCCAGAGGGATTCTTTCCTAATTTCTTTTTATGCATTCACTATTTTATATGCCTGTAATTACACAGTTTGCTTTTAATCATTTGTATCACTTTATGTGGCAAATTTGTTCTTGCTGTTGTTTGGGCTTTGCTCTTTTATTAAAAAAACACTTTTACTGAGTATTCACAACAACATTAAATAAAGCATCAAAAGGATTTGCTGTGCACAAATTTTCATTATCCTGGGAATGCTTCACAGTCCAGATCCGTAAATACCTGTACAGGTATTTTAAGCTTGTAATTAATTCTGTTAAAGCTGTGGGTCTGTCATCAAAGCCGTGGGAGTTTATAAACACCAAGCCAATGGGTCCTTGCTGCTGTCTGAAATGTGCTCTTTGTAGAGTACAGGTTACTAGGGCAGAGGTGGATTTTCCTTTAACCAAACGACAGGAACAGAAGTTAGAGAGACGCAAGGTCTCCTGGTGGCATGAAGCCATGAAGCAGGCTGGAAGCTGCTGTCAATAGTGGGTTTTACAGCAGACACCCCTTCTGCAGCTGAAAGGTGACGGAGCAGCAGGACGGCAACAAAGTCTTGCTGCTTAAATTTGATGTCTCATCTTAGCAATCAGATTTGTTGGTTAGTAATTGCAGGAGCTAATAAGAGGTTTTAATACATGATTTTAATAGCTATTTGGCGTACCTATTAAACTCTAATATTGCCCATTAAACTTTCTGACTAATTGCTGCAGATTTACTTCTGAAAAGATGATTCCCTGCCACAATCCTCCCTTGCTGTTAGGGAATCTTTATTAATTTCAGTAGAGAATTGTTAGTGGTGCTACTTCATTTTGCACTTAGTTTGGAGATCCTTTTAGCTTGTTCCTGGAAGCAAAGACATTAAAAAATAAAGAAGGGTCAGGTTGTTGGGGAAGACAGGAGAAAAACTGAAATGAGAATATTGAAAATTAACATGAAATGAATGAAAACATTCATATGTAAGGCAGGGAGGAAAAAAAATAAAAGACCACGTTAAAAAAAAGGAAGGGAAGGAAAATCTGTTCAAGGAATGCACAGATCTTGAACACAGTAGGATTGTATGGACAAAAGTAACAAGAACTTGTTTCAAACACCTAATGGCTTCTGCCTTTTTAAAAATAGGTTTATTTCCAAGGCTCTTCCTCTCTTCCCGCTGCCTATGTGACACGTCTTTGCCAGGGAATTTCAGTTCACCAACGATTGTTTCCTTGCACATTTCAGATCCTCTCCATGAAAGAGCCACTGCAGCTTCCTCTTTTGATCTGTTTTTGCATCCCAGTTCTCTCCCTGCTGAGTGAATGTCTCTCCCATTTCACAAGGTCAGACTCTCTGTACCACAATTGCCTATTTTTTGTTTAAATTAAAGGTAGTSTAATACAAATGTAATTTTGAAACATCAAGTAAGGGAGAAGAAAGAGTGTAAATCTGATCTTCTCTCTTAGTATTTTGTGTAATATGTTTTGCAGAGGGAGACATTATAAGGGTTTTTTTGAGATAATAAGGCATATATAAACTAGCTTTAATTATACTTCTGGCATAAATTCTTTCATTTACTACAGTTACTTGTAGGATTTTGTGTGTTTTAGACAGCACTTTGCTTTCATTTGCAAGCAACATAAAACAAAAATAAAGATAAAGTATAACATCCTAATCCAACATGAGTTTTGCAAGATAAGGAACTTCCTCCAAGTAATCTGTGTACAGCTATCAATATTTTCAGAAGTTCTGAGGAAGTAATATATCAAGAGATATGAAYGTGGTCTGTTTGGTAAATTTTTTGAATGAACTCCTTGTTTCTTGGTAATTTGTATTGCCTGAGGACTGTTAAAAGCATGCAGGATAACAGTCTACCTGTCTGTCACTTTAACAACCTAGGATTAAAATCAGCTATGCAACAGAAGGGTGAAGTAGCTCATGTCTTTGGATCTCCAAGTACATGCCGCATAGAGAACAAAATAATGGGTATCCCAATGCTGTTTAGAAAATGACTTCTTTGTGAGTGTTTTGCCACAAAGMCTGGAATCAGTACTGCAACTCTTTGTCCTCTTTGTCAGCCTTTACACTTAACATCCAGTGCACACAGGGAGAAGAACATTATCAACTGCAAAATGTGACAAGCACAGGAGCTCCAAAGATTAGATGTTTAGTGATCTCTCATTGACACTACAGAAGAGGAAGAAGATGACAGAAGAAAGGAAAGAAAACCTCCCATGAAGAGGCAAAAGGGCAGAGAAGCTGTCCTTCCAGAGCTGGCAAAGAACCAGTTAACAAACAAAACCACTCAATACAGAGGAGAAGCTTTGGAGTTGTGCAGAAGGCAGCGATACTAGCAGAGAGAGTGCGACTGCAGTCCAGCACTGGGGCAGCCATGTCCTGCAGTCTGCAGAAAGCATTGCAGTGAGAAGTCAATAGTGCTTAAGGTGTGTAATACCTTCCCTCTTGGATGCTCACAGCTAGTAATGGACATCAATTCAAAGACTGAAGCTCCTGCAGTTCATAAAGATGGCTCCTGACACTGCCATTCATCACCCTGGGCAAAAGACAGCAACCAGAATTTACAATATTTATGATCAAACAGCATAAATATGAGCAACACTTTAAAATGTGTCATTTTATATACATGGAATAAAATTTGAACTGTTTTGTGCTGTGGTTAGTTACTATAGGAAAAATCTGCCCACACTTATTTGTGCAGTAAGTGTTTCAATTACTCATGCTGTTTCTTCAGTGAGTTATTTTTGACTAAAGTGCCACAGTTTTGCAAAATGACCCATCAACCTCTAATAAAATGACCTTTCAGTAAGTTACTGCTTAAAGCACGTACACAGAAAGTATTGAAAATCTACCATATTTGATAGTGCAACTTTTCAGTTATTTYAGTCTGTTGCAAAGTTTATAGACAGGGTATCTATAACACTGTGGTTTTGGTAGTTTGCTGTATTTAACATTTTAGTATAATATCTCTTATTTCTATATCTTACTTGATTAATGAGGTTTAAAAAAKACTGCTATTCTATATTAGATATGGGCCAGCAGCTGCTAATTTTATAAGATGGCACCACTTCCTTCTTAGCCTTACAGACATGCTCATATGTCACCCTGTTGTTGCCCAGGGTAGCTGTGAATATCAAGTAGAATTCAGAACATTTCTTTATCCTTGTATCTAAAAGCTTAGACAATGGTCCCACTAAAATTTGGAAGAGGAAATCAAGGACCCTGAAAGTGCAGCATTGTATCTGAAGCATTCCTGACAAAAGAATAGTGATTGTGAATTTCAGAGGGAAAGAACATAAAAACCCAGCACGTGGGGCTCTCTCCAGCCTATACCAGTGCAAGAGAGCCTGAGGTGGCAGACGTGCTGTTGAGGAATGTGCTGCTTCTGAACTGTCAGTCCATGATGAAGAAATTTCTCATGAGACATCARTGACTTCAGGAGAATCACAAACCTCTTCCTGTCCTCTCCCCACCCATTCGCTAGAAACTAAAATTTTTGTCAGTCCTATGACTGATGGAAGAGAAGGTTTTTTTACTGCAAGTCTTCTCTATCTGACTATACTCCCAGCACTGGGCTAGACAGTTACTGACCCCACGTGTCTACTAAGGAGTAGAATAAGTCTTTTTTTTCCCTTCAGTAGAGGAACATGCTTGCCCATATTGAAGGAGAATTTCTTCATTCCCACTGCAGCTTTGTGGCAAGGCCTGCCCAGATAGCTAAAAAGGGTTATTCTGCAGTGTGTTACTCTTCTCTATCATTTACTCCCCGTCTTTCAGATTCATATTTACCTCATTCTGTGGCTTCTCAGGGTGAATTCAAACACAAACTTTCTTACTCAGTGGTCAGCTCGGGTTTCCTGAACCTGGAAACGGCAGTTTCTTCAAAGAGTTTTGCCTAGGAAAGTTCTCCTAGCCCTYCTCTCTTGTTCATCCGTCTGGAGAAACTGTAAAGTATTGTGGCGTCTGCCAGTTACATTACTGACTACAAATGTAACGTGCTAGGGACTGCCAGGGGAGGAGAACATAGTACTTTCTCCATGTTAGCTGACAAAAGTTTGAAAATGCTGCTGTGATCCACAAAGCAAGAGGACAGAAGGAAACACTGCCTGTGAAATGTTAGGAAAAAATCTGGGGAATTGTCTAACTTGACCAAGGTGGGTTTTTGTAGCTGTAAATACAGGGGAAAACTAGTGGAAGTCAGATATGTGCATTCAGTTGTTTACAAATATTTTTTCTGGCCCAACTAGAGCATGAGGAGTTGAGGCTGAGGGAAGAGTCCTAAGAATCTCTGGAATCTTCAATTTGGACATTTTCAGAGCTTGTCTATGTGTTACCACAGAATCACAGGATGGTTGAGGTTGGAAGGGACCTCTAGGGATCATCTAGTCCAGCCCCCTGCTCAAGCATTACCTTAATGCCCTTGCTAAAGTCTTTGTAATGGAGTACCAAAAAGTACACACCAAAAGTGTGTGTACATTTATATATATATGTATAAATAAATTATATATACTTACAAATTACATATATATATAAAACGTATTGAGAGTTTATTTTTCTTCTTTTTCTTCTTTTTCTCTTTGTTTTTCTTTTTTGTTTTCTCTATCTTTTTCTCAAAAGAGCAATTTGGACTTGCTTTTGTGAAAAGTTAACAGGATTAATGTGGTCAGGTTCCTTCTTTTCATTATGGGCTTGGCGTGATTCAGTTGCACAAACGTGTTGATTATCGATACTGCCACTGAGATACTTCAGGTTGCTGTCTTGAGGGTATTCATAAGGTCCTATTAGTGATTTTAGGCTATTTAGAGCAATCACATAATTTTGCCTGGATGAACTTCATATCTGGTTCTACTGTAGAAGATTCCTTGTCCAGCAGCTGACTCTTTTCATGATGCCTTGTAGAATTAAGTTTGTTGAGAATTTGAGTAATCTGATTTCTTTGTTGTTCACCTGACAGGAGTGCAGGAAAGAGAACAGACATAGGCAATTACAATATCTCTTCGGCACAGACATTTCTTCTTGTTTATAATAATAATTTCTTAAATCCTCACTAGTAGACTTTCTGTCCCTTTTTTATAGGAAGTGATATTTTGAGCTAAAATTATCCTGTACTTGTAGACAGGATCAGGGACTCTACAAGTTTCTACTCTACAAGTCCCTGATTCATACTCGATAGAATTATGTATTTTCCAGAATACTCCAATGTGCCCCCATGTCTCATTCTACTTTCTGTAGGGCTATCTTATTATAAATACAATCAATATGAAATAAAAGCTCTCCAAAACACAGTGATTCTAAAACTATAGTGTTTTGTTTGGGTCTTGGGTCTTTTGCTATATTGTCTCTTCTTTCTTTTTAATTGGTTTTCTGTTTGGTTTTTTTTTTTTTTTTTTCCTTTTTCTTTTCATCTGCCCCCAGGTGTAGCACTTACTACAAAACTTGAACTACAGTTTTGCTACAAAACCAGCATTTGTCAAAACCAGCATTGCAGGCTTGGTCAAACTTGCAAAAGCAATGTGGAGAGTTAAAGTTGAAAATTGGGCCATGTAATTAGTTATAATTCATTTGCTGTTAGCTGTTACATAAGTGTCCACAGAAGTATAATCTTGCACAGTTTGCTGTATTCCTTAGGCATAATAAAGTTATCTGAGGATTAAGTGTCAGATACACTATTTGTCATTTTCTGTGCCTTGCCTAGTTGCATGCTGTTGTGGAGYTCTGTTGAAATACTATTCCTTGAATGCAGATTTTTCTCAGAGTGATTTTTTTTTTGCCTAAGTTCTCAGTATGTCTTTCTTTTTCAATAACAAAAATATTTGCTGTTAAATGAAGAATTTCTCTCAGTTATTCTTTTTTATTTTTTTCAAAGAAAATAGCATGTTAAAATCAATAGTATAAATTTAATTGTTTGTTTCTCTTTTGTAAATGCTGGTAATGTATGTTATTAATTGCCTTGGTATAGTATGGCTTTTTTTTTTCTTTTTTTTCTTTAGTAATTCAGTAACTCTGCCTTCTCTTCTTTACAGAGGAGAAATTCTCTTCRGTAAAGGTCAGCTTTTTCCAGACAATAATCTTAAATGTCATGCTTTCCAATGCTTTTAACCATTTTGTCTCTTGATACATACTCCAAGCACAGCACTCTACTAAATGAATTATAAAGACCAGTTAAGTAATTTAATTCAAAATAAATGGATTTTTTTTCCTTCCTGTGTCTGTACCTTACTACTTTGATATCATCAGCAACTTTTGAGAATACCTATAATAGATTTCCATTTGTTTTCTGTTTATATAATCAGATGAGATACTTTACAAGGGAAAACAGCTAACAGCAAAGGTGATGATTTACCAAGGAGAAAAACTTTGTGCATACAATCAATTTGGAAACCCTTGGAAACATTGCGATATATCCAGTTGGTTGTTGGACATTTGTTATTGAACAGTGTAAGTCTTGGAGATCTGTGACTGTGGATCCACCTGAGGTTTGGATGACAACAAGGGTAGGGTTAAGGTTAGGGTCAGAATTAAGAGGGAGTGCCTAGGGAATGAAGTTAGACAGGTCAAGCAAAAGGAAACGTTGCGCTAAACAGATTGGTGACAGCATAACATTAATCACTGAACCAGCAGTAGGCTGCATGGTGTCCGTCTCCTCATCCGCCTGAATTTTGCCTGACAGCTAGAGTTTAAGATTAGAATTAAGATAGAGAGAATGTCTAGAGTGCCATGGGGAGTGGGCTAGAAATGGCATGCCAAAGGAAACGTAGAGGTGGGTCCTAGGACAACWTATGCCATTGAGCAAGTCACAAACTTATTTGCCTCAACCTCCAGACCCACCTAAGATTTGTCTGGCAACTACAGTTAGGACTAGAGATAGGGTTAGGGTTAAGAGAGAGAGATGGTCTAGAGGGCCATGGGGAGTAGGCCTTGAAAGCGCATTCCAAAGGAAATTTAGTGCTACATTGAGATTCATCTAACAAAAAATATTGCGTATGAGCCAGCACTCGGCCTGGTAGTATCAGCCTCTATGCCCACTTAAGAACTGGGAGACAACTTAAATTAGTTCTGAGTTTGGRGTTTAGAGAGACAGAAAGCCTAGAACCCCGTGAGGAGTGGGTCCATGAAATCATGCCAAGGGTAATGTAGTGCTAGGTTCATTTTGGTTCTAGGACAATATGCATCTTTGAACTAGCACTTGGCCTCATGGCCTCAGTCTCCTGATCTCTCTGAGATTTGGCTGACATCCAAGGTTGGGGTTAAATGAGAGAAATAACATAATTTTGGAGCTGAAATGATCTTTTTTTTTTTTYCCCAATATTTCTTATCTCCTGATTTAGGAGCCAGTAAGTGACATAGACATGTAAGATTATTAAAATTGAGATAACAAGGTAAAGTTAAAGATCATATTGTCTGGTCATCATATGTAGAAAAAACCCAGATCTAGTTATCCTTAGAACAACCTTGGCTAGTCATTAAGCTACTTGGCTTAAGGAAGACTTGCCAAATTGGTCTGGTTGGTCTGGTTACGAATGTTTTAAAGTGAATATTGCTTCTTTGTGATTGCTCTGATTCATAAAGGCTGGATCATTGAAAGTATCATTTAGAAGGAAGTGAATGTATCTAAAATGATACTAAAAGTAGAGATAATTTGTACACTTGTTCTGAAATTTGAGAATTCCCTGCCATCTTTAAAAGACTTATAGTRAAATACAAATAAGAATATATTTTGATTGTTTTTATTTTTCTGACTTTACATGTGTATATGTACCCACAAAAAATATRTATGTGGGTATATGAATATAGTATATTTGTTTTATAAAATACTTCACATTTACTTTCCTTRTGCTGGTCTGAATTTGAAGGATGTGTTCCTTTCTTGTGGTACCAAGGAAGTTATTCTGTTTTTTTCTTTTCTTTTTCTTTTTCTCTTTCTTTCTGGTTTAGCATCAACAGAAAATGGTCTTGTCTTTTGACACCMCTATCTTCTGGTTACTTCTTGGTGTATAAACACACTGATCCTATATTTTTGTTATTCCCCACAAGAGTTTCACACCTTCCTCTATGGAGACTCATGGACTAGCAATAGAACTTACTAGCCTTAATGATCAGTAACATTAATCATGAATGAGGGCCCTCTTTTTTAACACTATGTGGGCACAAAAGAAAGAGATGTAAACTTTTAGGCGAGCAACCAAATGCATATGAGGTAAGAGAGAACAGATGGCTATGGACAGATGGGCAAATACAAAGAAATGATGACACAGTATTGACCAGCATGATAAGCGATAGTCTTCAGCATGTTGAAAAAATATGTATATTTTGGAGGTGTATCTCAATTAAGCATATTTTAGCAGAATCTTCTTGGAAATGCATAGCCAGTAAACAGCAAAAGCCGAAATTGTTGGGAGAGCTGACATCACCAGAAAATGTGTGAAAATGTTTCAGACGTGAGGTGAACAGTAAAGAGCCTTAAAAGAGAGAACACATTATGTTTGATATATCAAAGGCCAGGATGCAAAGAGGAGTGGTTGTTAAAGTGAATGACAAAGGAAAACACTTAAAACAGGGTGCAACTAAGGGAAGAATGTGTGTGTCAAGTGTAGCGAACATAATGGGTCAGACCAGAGCATTAGTCAAGAATTTGAGCTATAGGGATGGGTGGGAAAGGCAATATCATAGAGGGGTTATGCTGAAGGAATCCACAGAACTGACACTAAATTGGCATTTGACAGACTGGAAATGTTATCCGTGTTGTGATTTGAATGACAGGCAAGACAGTGATATTGTCCAGATTGATTACAGGAGAACAGAAGCAGCCGAGATCCTGGAAAAAAAGTTATATCTGCTTTATTTACTTTACTCATTTGGATCTTGATCAAGACATCTTATGGGGAGAAGGAAAAACAAGAGAATGATAGAAATACAGGAAGAGGGGTTAGTGAGGTCAGAGGAAGGCAGGCCTGGGGCAGGCATGGTGGGTTTATGATTCATCCACTGAGAATTTCTGTTTGCTGATGTTGTACAGAGATAAGGCACTGGACAGAGAACAGAAGGAGATTAAGGACAGAGCTGCTTTGAGTTCCCCACAGGAAACTATTGGGAAATGAAGAGGCCACTCAAATTTTGGCATCTGTTTGATTAAGAAGGACTTTCAACAGAGACTTACAAGATAAAATACACATTAAGGTTTCTAGATGTATATTTCATCATTCGTCTCCAATGCAAGACCCTAGGATACAGTGTTTTTAGAGCTTGTTTTTAAGGACATCTGAAGATATTTAGATAGGGGCAACTTTTAAAGCTTTGCTGAAGACTGACTTGGAGAAGCATGTGTATTAAGAAACAATAGCAACTCTGTCAGGAGATTAGTCTTCTCGGGATGTCATGTGTTAGCTGGGAATCAGCTCTAACTTTTTGAAGACAAGTTTAGCCAACAAAGTTATCTCCAGATCATCCTGTACCACAAAYAACCATAGATCAAAACATTTTTGTGAAACATATAGGTGAGTGCATTAGTTTTTGTAGAGCTCAATGGGCATTTGCTCTTTTTTCTCCTGAATAGTAGTTTATGTGATGTAAACTTGAAAGAGTAGGAAAGGAAGCATGGCCTCCCCTGGGATTTCAGTGGTATTCTGGAAGACAAAAAGCACATTGTAATTCATTTTGTTTTTTAAAATTTCTTTCACTTTTGAGATCTAGTGCCTCAGTTTTATGCCGTTGAAGGGTGCAGAGGAACTGACAATGCACATTTTGACAATGTGTTTGAATCAGAGTTTATGTTAAAAAAATACAATTATTGTTTCAATCAGAGAATTATTTTACTATATGAGACTTAAGTCTAGGACATTTTTTTTTCTAGTCAGAAGGTCACAAGCAATATCTGACAACAAATAATAAAATAAAAATAAAAACTTGGGGCCTAAGGTTGCCGATTTGTTGTATTTCTAGATTTGATTATAGGTATATTAAGGAAATAAATTCTGTTCCTTGCTGTAATTTGTATGCTCAGTGTGTTGAGAAATACTTAAGTGATTTGAATATTTCACATTTAAAAAGAATATATGCATAAAACTTCTGAAAACAGAATTTAAGCTAAATTTTAGTGATTTGATGAAGAAAAGATAACTTTATGAGTTAGAATCAYATTTTTGAGGAAAATCAGAGGATTCTGCTTTCTTTATACAAATATTAATTTATTTATTTTGAAATATTCCATTTTAATATTTTATTTCATAGTATATTAGTTAATATAGTTAATGTTCTAATTAAAAATGCTGCATAACTGGAGACTTTGAGATATAACCACTTTGCCACATTTCAGAGAGTCTGGGCAAGGATATTTATTTTATTTTATGGATTTGTTTTATGTCTCAATTTTAGTACCTAGTATGTAATACCAATGGTTTGGGGTTAGTAGTGATGCTGCTAAGGTCAAGGGCCAGACTCTTGTCAGCTTTGGGGAACAATACTAAAAAGACACTTTGAATATAACTCTGAAGTGAGCGCTGAAAACTTACGTACTTCAGGAGACCGTCAGTGGGATAAAGGTGGCATTTTGGCCAATCCTTTTGTTTCTTTTTCAAGGTAGTCAGGCTTCCTGGTTTTACTTCTCTCACTAGCARTACAGCCAAAATGATTTAATACTCTGCTTAGAGGTTGCATGATTTCTAAAAACAAGGAAACAAACAAATGAAAAACAAAGAAAAAAAATGAGAAAGGTAAAAGACACAGATTTTGTTGGAAAACCTAGCAGGCCATGAGTTTATCATAGATCCATAGAAATATTCGCTGGAGGGGACCTCTAGAGTTCTCTACTCCAGACTTGTGGCTCAGAGCAAGACTATTGATTGCTAAGACTAGTTCAGGTCGGCCAAGCTTTCGTTGATGGACACTGTTCTGGAGAACCTGTTCCAGTGCCAGCTCTCCAAGTAAGGAATTCTTTTCCAGTGGACCTCCTAACCTCTACTGACCTCTTCTTCAGACTAAACAAGCCTAATTTTCTCAAYCACTCCTCTCAAGCTACATGCTACAGGCACCTAATAATTTTGGTAGCCCTCTGCTAGACTTTTTTCCAGATTTTCAATTTCACTCTAAAACTGAGTAAGGAAAAGCTGGGCAAAGTAGACAGAAATATTCTCTTCCTTTGATTGCYGGTTATGTTTCTCCTAATATAACCCTGCATGTGGCTTGTCTGGTTTTCCTTAAAAACACACTGTTGGCTTATATTTGACCTGGCATTTACCACCAGCTTCATATTCTCTTTGGGCTGATAAACAGTATCTTCCCAGTGTGTGAGACTCATTCTGCTCCAGTGAATTTTTTACTTCTGGATGAGCTTTATGACATTTCTGCTGACTTATTCTTCAAGTTTATCAGGGTCTTTCTGAATCAAAGCTCTGCCATCCCTGTGATCTAGTACCATCTACATACTTACTAACAGTGCATTTTGTCTTTCCATTATTGACCCCTGGGCCACTCCAGTTACTGACTACCAGCTGAATACCRTCCTTCGAGCCCAAAGCTCCAGCCAGTTTTCAGTCCATCTAATGTTCCATTCATCCATCTCCTCCTTTTTCACTTTCCCAAGGAGAATGAATTCAATGTATATTATACCCACTTCTCTCCCCTCAACTACATGGCCAGTCATTTCATCATAGAAGGCATTTTTCTAGGGGATAAAGTAAGGCTGGTAATTCCCTGGGGGACATGTGTGCTATCCCACTGATTCTCTTGATTCTGATTGTGCCAAAGCTCTGCTACTACACATAGAGGCTTCCAGTTCTTCCTGTCTGTTGCTCATGCTTTATACAGTGGTATATAGATAGTTTCAAAAGGTCCGTGAATRCCTTCTGTTTTATAGGCTCCTCCAACTTATATCTCCCCTGCATTTGGATCACTTCCTCAATTACTGGTCCATCACCTCATGAACTTAGTAAGTTTTCCTCACTTGGTTGGCAATTCAGTTTGTGAAGATGTTTTTCCTTCTTGTTATCAGGTGGAGTCCATATCTTCCTGATAGGTCTCAGAGATTTTTATCTTTTACTAGGACCTTTATCTGAAAGCGTCCAGCCTCTCCTGTCTGAAAACATGGGACTGGGGCAGGAAGAAGAAAGCACACTAGATGGTTGATTAAGAGTGACTCATTGCTCTCATTTTCAGGGCCAGACCTTACTGATATCATAAGGCAGTGAAATTCACCTGAACAGAACGATCTCCTGCTGTGCCCTTAGTGTATGAGTTCTGTGAAACTGGTTAAATAGGGACTTTTGTGTCTTGCATGGACTTGCATGAGCTGTTCAGAAGTTAATGAACTGAATTAATTCTAAGAAAACTGAAAATAAAGTCTAAACCATATACATATATATGTATATATAGCTTTTGGAAAGAATGTTCCTGGGGAGGGAAAAGAGTTAATGAGGCATTTCAATGTCTTTATATGGAGCTATATAAATTTCAGCTACTTAGCTTTAGCAAGCCTATCCTGGGCTGTTTGAAGTGTGGTGAATAACTTAGGATAAATAAGGATCATAAGGAAGATGCTGTTTGCCAGTCTGAAATGCAAATTCTGGCCCTTTTAAGTATCTGCTCAGTCCTTCTCTTCCCTCTCTATTCCCTGCTTCCTTCCCTGTCAAATTATTTGGTCTCCTCCTGTATTTTATAAATGATTGGATGGAGGACAGGCTTGTYATCTCAGTAATCTCTTTGATTCTGATCTACAAGCCTTATTATTTTTTCAGATATTATTTTTTCAGAGGTTCTTCAAAGTGCACCCAAAATTGGTTATGAAGACCAGGTGAGATTTGCTAGAAATAGTCAGAAGCAGTTTGTACAAAATAAAATATGACATATTTTTTAGAAACCTTTCTGAGTCTTTCTTATTCCTTTTCCAGCACAGGCCTTGACTCTAAGCACAGGTGAAACTTATATGGTGTTATCTGCATCCTTACCTACTAAACACATTAGTTTGTCTGCAGTAATACTTGAAGACAGACGTTTGGCAAAAATTGCAGCTTTGCTTAGTGGAGCTTTATTCCTTTCTGAAATTTTTATTGCTTGTAGAAGGAGGGTGTATATACCTTCAGTAAAATTTAAAGTACATGCAGTGGATACAGCAAATAAGATGACTTTTTTCAAGATGAATTAGTATATTTTTTACAGAGTTGGCAAAGCAGGTAATTTTGATAAGTGACTCTTGGAAACTAGGGCATAAAGACATCTGGACAAATTGTGACTGCCAAAAGCTTTGTTGTTATAAAGTTGTGATTCCTGTAAGAACTGTGAAGGGTTTTTTTTTTTTCACTGGAGTGCTTGTAAATTACCTGAATTCCAATCTTGCTTTTGTGTACTATGTACATGACTCACCTGGTGGTCTTCTGTAGACAAAGGTATTTAGCTGTGAGTATCATGGATATGTGAAGTCTAATGCATGTTGGTACAAAGTGTAAGTTAGACTTTCTACTTTTTGTTGTTTTTGTTTGTTTGTTAAATGATGTCTCGGAGGTAACCATTGCCATTGTAACATTTATATCTTTCCTAATAGTAGTATTTTTCTTTGAGAAAGTGGAGCTAGATTGCTCAATCACAGTATCTGTAAGTGAAAGAGGTGCGTTGCACCAGCAGGGTCCTTGGCCCAGGATCCACATTTTTGATTGTTATAGTCTTGCTTCAGACTTTGTGAGCAAGGAAGAATTGCTCGTGCAGTGATAGCTTTGACCAGCCACCAATAAGATGTAAGGGAGCTCAGTGGAGCTCTGTGCAGCTCCTCTGCTATTACTGATGGTTCTGGAGGTCTGTACAGGGACAGAGATGAATGCTGTGTAGGCATATAGCTGTTACTGGATGTTTAGTACAAGTTCTACTATTTACAAATCTCTGGAGGGGAAAAATGGAGTCTGCCAGATATTCCTCTAAGAATTGACCCTAGAATTGCTGAATGCCATGAATGCACACATGAATGTACATCTGGCCCAGGGGCGAGTAACTATCAGTTTTGGTGACCCTTGAGAGCTCTCATCAAAGAGAGTCCTGCACACGTCCTAGGCTACTCCACTGTGCTAAGCTCAGTTATCTGAGATCAGCAGATCTCTGATTTGTTCCTAAAGACCTTCTATTCCCATTCTCCAATATTCTTACTGTTAGAAAGGTTTCAGTACTGAACTTGAATCATTCTTGCTGTAATTTGACCGCTTATTGCTGTAATTCATAGATGTCTCTTCCTATTTTCAGTTTGGTAGTTGACAACTCGGATATATTCCTTCTTGGTGCCCTCCATTATAAATTAAGCATTCCTCATTTTATCCAACTTTCCACAGAAGTTATGTTATCTAGAACTCTGCTTTGGGACACCTTTTCTTGTCCCACCTTTTTTTTTCCCCCCTTTTTTTGAAGTGTGATGCTCAAAATTGTACAAAGTACAGATGTGTGTAGAGAGGATTACTTCTCACACTTCACTGCGTATAATCCAGTTTATACATTCTAGGACAGTCTTTTATATTTATGAAGAAGTGAGATGTTGTTTACTCTAGATTCTCTCCTACAAAAACGTGACAAAGCAATGGTTCCATTTCACGTATTTTTCTGCCTTGATTATTCACATCCAGGTTTCTTATACATGTCCCCACTGAATAAATTGTCTTTCACGCTTGCCTCAAGATTGGATTCAGCTTCAAGCTGTAAATATCTGAATGTAAGTGCCTAAATATACATCTGCATGTAAGCTAGATATCTAAATTTCTAGTGTCAATGGAGATCTAGTTAATGGAATCTGGCCAGTTGGACATGTCTTACTTAAGGTCAGCTGAAGAGTCTCATTACAGTCTCCCAAACACCAATGACTGTATTTGGCTACTTCTCTGTTGACTGCAAAAGTAATTTGTCTACAGTCTGGAGCTGACTCCCATCCCATTCCTCCAATTTACCCATAACAATTTTAAATTCTAATCCTGGATTCCAAGATATTCACTTAGAGCTCAGCTCTGTGAATTTCATTACCATACCTTCTGTTTCACTGTTTAAGCCATTGATACAAACACTGAGTGGTACTGGACCTGAAACACAACCCTATGGGGAGCCCTACTTAGTTCCTTTGTGATTTCAGTGATTCTTTTCTGAGTACTTTTCCAGTTAGACAGCATGGATATTAAAATGCTTTAGTTACTTATTAAAGTGTGCTGTGAAACGCTTTGTTATTTTGTGGTTTTTGCATCCTCAGGATCATGAACTGTGTTACTTCATGGTGACTTTCACCCAGGCCATTCCAAACTTCGTGGTTTTAGCAGTTGGGAGTGTTTTTTCCCAATTATAATTAAACATAAAATACCTGTCTCTGTTCCTCCTGCCTTTACTAGATATTCTCTTTACTTTCTATATTAAAAGTTGACTTTAACTTATTCTGGAATTTTGCTGAACAAAATGTCATGATGTATTTCTTCCCAACTATTCCAGATGTGTATTTAAAACACATATTATTCTAGTCCTTTACCATGTTTGTTTGTTTGTTTTTTGCTGCTGGTCCTTTTGAATAAGTGCTACCTCTTTGTATACCTATTTAAGACACGTGGGGTTTGCAAATCTCTGTTTCTCCACTTGAATAATATTTTATTTGGATATTTGGCTTCTAAAATTTCTTTCCACTGTTATACTGTTTATCCAACTTCTAGTAGACTGATCTGTTATCCTTTTCTTGTCATCTTCTGAATTAGTTTATTTCTGCAACTTTTAGACTCCTCTTAGCACCATTCTTTTCATACCTCACCACAGGATTTGTTACTCCTTTCTGCCCCGCAACAGTCCTAGCTTAAAGTATTTTTCAACTAAAATACTAAGTCAATGTGTGAAGATGTTTTCTCCATTTTCACGTAATGAACTCCATTCCCATCCATTTGTTTGCAGAACACTGACCACTTCCTAAGGAAGCCAAAGTCATCAGGTCTAAAATAAATAATGTCTCATCAGAAATAGGAAGATTTTTAAATTATTATTGTTGTTTTTTATTTTTTGCTGCAGTAGCAATGCTGATGGTGGTACTGGCATCGCTTACTGTATTTATGTTCCTTAGTGCTCCTATGATGGCACCTGCTTGTATTGGAGATGAGGCTTTCCCAGCCATGCTGTGTATTGCACAGGCCTGGGATKCCTCTTTCACTTCTCTCTGCAAAACTTACTTCTTTGATCTTTCAACTCCATTGCAACTGCTTGAAATTTTACTCAGGACTTGTAAGAGAGCAAACAGAGAGTCCTGTATACTCTTAACCCAGACTTCTCATGCTTAAACTGGATTCCTCATCAAAGGTTTTGGAATTGGCAGCACTTTGATGTGGCAGATTGAGAATTGTGTCTCATTGCAGAGTTTTATGATGCCAGATTTTTGTAAATATAAGATGTGATGTTACAGTTGGGACACTTAATCCCTGAATATTTACTTTCCATTTGAACAAACTGAATTTTAGATTCTTCTGATGAGCACACTGTGACAGACTTCTGGTTTTTCTTGCTTTTAGGAGAAATGGGTGTGCTGAAGAATACCTACTGCATTGGGATGGTTTGGAACTTTTGGGCAGCTCTGGCCTTTGGTCTGTTTGCAGACTTGTGGGGAAACAGCACGATACCTATTGCTGACAGCAAAAAAATTTAAAACAAATAATAATAAAAAGTTAATATCAGCATTTAAACAGGTTTGTGCTACTTGTCTGAAATTACCTTCTGAAGAGAGGAGTGGGGTGACCTCCGTGATGGAAAGGTGGGATCACAGCCAGGCTCAGCAACTCTGAGGTCCATTGTACAGTGCTAAACTAACCTAAGCAGAGGATGTTTTATGAAAGCTGGATGAAACAAGTGAGATTTGTATCCTATAGACAAATGCATATTCCTTACTCGCCTCTGGACCTGATGTAGAAACCATTTGAAACCTCTTCTGTTTTCCCCTAATATATATAAAGTCCTGACCCTTTAGCTGTCGTTCTAATTATCTTCATTTAATTCTAGAGGGTCCGTTTTGGTCTTTGGTGTTGGCTATCTGATGGAAGTCTCAAGTTGTTTAATTGTGTTATTTTTTCTTTTCTTGGTCTTTGAACTGGTTAATTCACCAGCGCTAGGAGAAGATGTGAAGAATAGGACCAGCCCTTCTCATGGCTGAAAGGTCCTGAGTGTGTTGATGACATGTCTAATCAAATGGAATTAGTGGGAGGATGCATACTGTGCCTTGGATTCCTATTAATAACAACCTGAAGGATGGCTTCTCTGCATGATCTACCGGTGTTCGCTATGGTATTTAAAAGACTGAATGTTCTGTCATATATGATTTATACAACAGAAGTGCATTTCTATTACCTTAGATGAAGAAAGATATTAGCAAGAGTGCATGGCTGTGTTTTTACATTAAGAGTCTTGCAGTGATAAACAGAGATATCAGAAAAGATCAGGTTTTGTTATTTAAGCAGCTTTTTCTTTTACACAAGTGCTTAAACATTTTTCTGTTTTAATATGTCCCCTCTGCAAGATGTATATAGAATTTGTATATAGTATTGGAACAATTTAAGATGGAATGAATCTCTGGAGGCCATTTGGTCTGACATCTTCCCCATCCCACACTCTTCAAAACAGGTCCAATAGATCAGGTTGCTCAGGCATTGCACAATTCTGAGTGTATCCAAGATTGGAGATTACACAATTTTTGTGGGCACTTGTTCTGCTGCTTGGTGATCTTTGTGGTGATTCTTTTTTCTTGTCTTATATCTAATCAGAATGTACCTTGTTTAAAAATTGTGTCATTTGCCTTTTGTGCTGTCTCTGTGTACCTTTGGGAAGAGTTTGCCTTCACCTTCTCTATACCCTCCCATTAGGTAGCTGTAGACAACAGTAAAGTCTCTCCTGGGCCTTATCCTCTTAAGGCTGAAATAACTGAGTTCTTCAGTCTCTTCATGTTTGTCTTTTACTCCATAAATTAATTTATGTCTTAGACAATGGTGTAACATAAGAAAACTTTAAAAACATGTTTTATTAAAAAAACTAAATAAATACTCAAATGTAATGTGCATGTACTTTGAGTGATATCTTTTTGTGAAATACTTCTCTTGGAAACTGTATATCAGCATTGTGTTTATTTTTTATATAGCATATATGTTTTGAAATTTCTCTAGATTAGTATATATACTATTTTGCAATAAATGCTACAATATTTATTTCTGTTTTGCACATAAACAGGAAAATAATACCAAATACAAACCCACAACATTATGGTGTTAAATCCTTCTGTTCATATATGTACAACAGTATGACAGAAAAGAGATGGGGAAAAAGCCCTGTCCTTGAAGTTTTATCACACCAGAAGTACAGCAGTGCCTCACAATGATTTCTTCTGCTCGCTTGGAGGACGTGATCTTTAACTGGATTCCTCTGAGAGCTCATCAGTGTCGGTGCTACAGTTGGGATTAGCAGCGGGAAATTGCTGTGTACTCTTTGGTAACTCTTGTCCAACTCTGCATCATTTGTTGTCAACAGAACAAGGGGATTTTACCTTCTCTGCACCCCAAACCCAGTGGTGAACAAGGGCCCATTCAACTAAGGCATCCTGAAGCATGGCTAGCATGGCTAGAACAGGTTAGTCAGCTGCTGGCCAAGGTGCCTGCTCAGGGAAGAGCCTTCTGAGGCAGCTTAAGTTCCTTTGGCAACCAGATTTTCAAATTAAAGATAATAAGGACATAATAATAATAATAAGTCCCTACAAGTTAATGGCTTGTCAAAAGGAGAAAATTGATGTTGTTCCTGAACCTGCTGCAAGCCCTTGGTCTTTTGGCACACAGTTCCATACTCAAATATGGAAAAGGCATGAATTAACATACAAATTTTTGACTCCCAGATCCTAGCAGATAGCCAGTTCCACAGGCCTTTCCTTACTGCACTTCTCAAGTTYCTAGAAAAGGATATGCCCCTTCCCTTTCTTTTCTTTTTGTTTTTGTGGTCTGTGACTTGGCTGTTTGCCCACTGAGCCCCTGAAAGCATGAGTCCAAAATGTCTACAAGTTTCCCTGGAAATATTCTTTAATGGATCATATATCTGTATATCTGTATACTGTGGTATATCCTAATACCACAGTATTGGTAATGGGATGAGGTACTGATGCAAACTGGCATCAGGTCATGTTTGTCATTTTTATAGATTACATTTGTCATTTTATAGATTACAACCATTTTTGAGCTTTCTCGCTGGTAACTGAGTTAAACACATGCTAAACAAAGAGGCATTTTGGTGTATGTTCTACTTTTTTTTTTTTTTTTTTTTTTTTTTGATAGATCTGCACATATATTTTTTTTCCTCAGTTGAAAGGAAATTTCTGCACGTTGGATATCCTTTATACTGTAGCTTATGAAAAAACACACCTTATTTTCTCCTGACTTCTTAACTTTTGTTAGAGACCATACTCTGTCAAGGTGTGAATCCTCTCAGTGTGGACACTTTGAATCACTTTACTTTTGAAACCAATAATTAAATGCATAGATGGTGAAAAAAATGTTTCCTACATATCATGTCAAATAAACACTGACATTTTTAAAGCAAAATGTTACCATTTTAATGATTTGAAAATAGATATTAATTTTAACTATTATTCTCAGATCTAGATACTCAAATGTGCAGGAAAGAACCTAAAATAATGTTTATGATCATCTTTCTGAATTTATTCTTCTCTACTTTGCTTGYTGTAGGCCAGTAAGTTTATAGTTTATCTTTATGCTTTTATTGGTGAATTCTGAGGGAAAAAAACCCCAAAAAGTAAAACACTTTTTTGAACAGAAAGTCCCCTAAGCACTCATCTTCCAGAATTTTTATTTACCTTGCTGTTTTTCCTCCTCTTCACTGTGAATCATCTCCTTCAAGGTTTTCTTTCCAAATTGCCCCTTTATAATGCTGCCTTTTTTGGCCAACAGCATTTCCCTTGCTTTGATAACAGTCATAGCAAAGGCTCTCCACAACCTCCATGGTTAGGCCCACTCTTCTTTTTGGACCATGAAGGACAGGCACATTGGATATCAGGCTACTATTGAAAAGAGAATGTGGAAAAAAAATTAATAATGACATGAAGGCCACAAGCCCATCATAGAGTGGGTCATGTTGGTTGTGCTGTGGATGGGAATAAGGATGAAGAGTAGAGCATAGATTAGAGCTATCAGAAAAGGGGGACTTCTGAGGTGGCCTCCTTGCTTGCTGAAGAACCCTGTTGTTGCTGTGCCCTGTCTGAAAGCAGCAGAGAAGAGACAAGGTGAAGCTGCAGCTGCTCATGTGTGAGCTCTTCTTCACAGCTGGGTTGGTCATGCCTCTAGCCCAGCTTCAAAGCAATAATTAGCTCAAACCTTTTAGTTTCTCCCAGTTGGCTATAAATTAACTTTGTCATCATGTTGCCTGGAGTAATTCTTCAAGTATTTGCAGGGTTACACTACAGTTTAAATTGTTTATAGGTTTATAGGTATTTATTGTTTGATCAGTATTTATTTTACTATTATCATCATTATCTCTTTGGATTTCTGTGTTTGTGTAGGAGCAGTAGTAGCCCCGCTATCTTAGGTGCTTGTGCACACACTGAATGAAGTGGAAAACCTCCTACTCTGTCTGTGACACAGTAAGGTCCCTGGCTCTTTAATTGTACTTGTGATTCAACCTGCTAATGTGAAATTAAATGTGGCAAATTAGTTTTGGGCATTTATAGATCATAATCCAGTTGTTAAAGAGCTTTGTTTCTTGAACAGTGTTGCTTGTTTAAATATACTGAAATAGTATTGTTTTCAGTTTTTTTTATATATATACAAGCTTCTTTTTAAAAAAAAAAAAAAAAAGAAAAATTCTGGTGTCTTATGAGTGATATTCTTAAAGTAGTTTGCAATAGGAAGGGAGGAGTCAAGGAGAAAAAGATTCCCTTACGTCAGCCACCTAAGTTTTTCACACAGGTCTTCATAAATCTCACATTAGTATGAAAACAGTAGGACAAGTTATTAAAAAGTCTCTTTATGCTTTGTTTAATCGAGAGTCTAAAACTGCTATTTTATTAGTGTTGTGCTGTAATATGGTCCACAGCTATAAAGCCTATTAAACACTTCATAAAGTCTATGGTGAAACTTCTTTCAAATGCTACAGTGTGTTTTTGTAAGTTATAACCCTCCAGAAATTGGGTTGGTATCAGTTTTCCATCAAAGTAAAATGTTCCAGGAAACTGGAAGATGACCTAATGTGACCTACATTGAGAGCTTGAGAGAAACTTGATTATTATCCTTATGTGGATATTGCATGTGGTAACAGTGCATTCTTGTCACAGCACATGTATATAGATGCAAAGCAAGTCAGGAGAGCATACCTAGAAATTAAGGTTGCTGTTTGGATCACTATAATAATAATAATTTAAAAAGTGAAGCTATAACTAAGGCTACAGCCATCTTATTTGTGAATTGATTGGCAGAATATTCAGCAGAGGACAAGATAATATGGATACAGCAAACTTAAAATATTCAGAACATGAACTTGCTTCTTTGCATTTGCAAAATGATGGTATGAAAATCYAGTAGCGTACGAAAACTAATCTAGCAGTATGCCAAAGTAATTAAAGCAAAGTAAATAATCTACACTGTTCTTATTCCCCGCAGAAATTGTTTAATATCTTATCTTTCCAAACTAGTTTTCTGCTAATTCATGATGTCTTTGTAAGGCTCTTGCTCTTCAGTTGCTGCTGTTATTTTCAATGTTATAGGAATGTCTGCTTTCCTGTTATAGGGTGACACTTTGGTTACTGTCCAGACTCCAAAAGAGACTTTTCTCCCATGCAGTTAAAAGGCCAAGCATAAAGCTAGCAGCTGTAACCCATTTTGGCCAGTTGTTTATAGAGAGGAAGAACTTTGGCTGGCTCAAGTGCACGTGAGAGTCACTCTAAAGTGTCCTGCTATGGAGTTATAGGATGTTTTGCAGTTGGAAACCATGGACCTGATGCTGATATTGGAACATATCAGCATACCATATTGGTACAAATCAGAGACAGTTCTGTTGAAGTCAGAGCAGTGTAAGGCTAARATCAGACTATGTGTCTTGCCCATAAATACGGGACCCTGATGACATCTTGAAGCTCCTCAGTTGCTACAAGGAGAAGGCAGGGTGTTATCCTCAGGACCATTTCAAGGGCTGTCATGGACAGCCCTTGGAACGCTTCACCTAGCCAACTTCAGATGCTTTTGAGCAGATATCACAATAATCTCCCTTGAACGCTCTGTGTGGATGTGTGTGTGTCTGTGGGTATAAGCTAAGCCATAAGAACTGCTGAAGAAACTGCAGATTTTAAATCTGGACCTTWGATCTGGACCTTGCACCTCTGGGTGAGAGGAGGAACACGCAGGATTCAGAAACCTCTTGTGAAATTAATGTCTCCCCGGTGTTGTTTATTTGTTTATGTATTTTATTTATCAACTTTTTTTCTTAAAGTAGGACTGTCGTATATGAGAATGTGGTAGTACAGGGCAAGGAACTGGTGAACTTTTACTGCCCAGGGCTTTGCTTATTCATAATAGGGGAAAAAACAATATCCAATGCACTTTCCACCCTGATAGGTCCCAAGGTAATCTCTGCCACTCCAAGGAGATGACTCAAACACTGAGCACCATCCAGTTTATATGGAACAGCTTTGTCCTTTCTTGTAACTGTTATTCTGAGCAGAAGGGAATTCCAAATTCACTGAGATAAGAAAGCAAATTAGAAAGAAAGAGACTTCATAATAAAGTGATTAGGATATTTAAGGAGAGAGAGGCAGAAGGTGTCCCAGGGATTTGGTCTCTTTTCTGAGAACTGTTTACATGATTCACATGAAAGTTGTCACCAGGTAAAATAAATGAGTTCCTTGGAATTTAGCAGGCTTCTGAGCAATGCAATGGTCTCTATTCTGTTTTTTTTTTTTTTTTAAAGAGACTAACCCAAAGATATTCCCTGAGCCTGCTTCCCACTAGGAAGGACAGRTGTGAGGTATCCTGCCTGGGCACTCAGGCTGGGGTCTGGGTGAGGCCAAGCCATGGTGTCTGCTCAGCACTGACCAAACAAAGCAGTTCCTGGGCATGCATGGAAGCTGAAACTGAAAACTGAGATATCAGACACCCAGGGAGTGCTTTTTGAAATTTCCTCTTAGGGTTTTCTTTTGCCTAAATTTTGTCCATAAACTTCAATTATATTAAGGTTTCAATCTGCCTCTGTGTCTGTGTGTCATAGTTGCTTTGAAAACGTTTGGAACGTTTAGTATTGCAATAATAGGAGCATCAGTAGATCTTTTGTACATGGTTAGTGTCAAAATAGTCTAGTATTTCTATGTAGGAAAGCATATTTCCKTATATTAAATCTGAATATATCTGATAAAATGGAAGCATAGTTTTACATCAGAAAAACAGGTAGTTCAGTGGTATGACCTGAAACCTTTCTTTTACTTTCTTTTTTGGAGCTAATTATAAGAAATAGGTAAGCCAGGTAAGCCATTATAAGAAATAGGAAGACCAGGTGCTAGGCTATTAATGTCGTTTTTGACAAACAAAAATAATTTGGATACTTCTGGAAAAAAAAAATGTTTTGGAAATTGCTCTGACAGTCTTTCATTTGGGGCTTTCTGTCTATGCCATAGCTACTCTAAGAGGATCATGAACATGGCAGTTGGCTCTGAATTGCCCATTTTGATCATACCACTTTGCTTTTTGAATAAATGTTAGTTTGTCCGTAATGTATAGGGCCTCTCTTGAGAATTTCTAGGTAGCTAGATAGAGCAAATTCAGTAGAAAAGCCAACTTTTGATAYTTCTTGACATTAACGGCTCAATTTCTCAGTGAGAATGGGAAATAAAGCTGATAGTCCGTGTCCACAGGGTGACAGTGTACTTTTGATCAGGAACTGTAAAGTAAACTGGAAAGGTCACTAAAAATAATATTTTACTTTAATTGTTCCTAGAAGGGCAACAGTGACTCACTGTGGGGTTTTTTGTTGTTCCTGCAGTTCACAGATAAGGTTTAARATACTTATTTGTTTAAAACACTTATTTCTATATATTTAGAGAGACATTCTGATGACATAGCTGTTTTTCCCAAAGATACTTTCTGTAAATATAGAAAAGTAGCTGTGCATATTTTCTTTACTAGCATTTCCATGTACTTAACTCTGAATGCYGTCTCATTTGGGGTTCAGTAAATATTGTAAGCCTAAGCCTGCCTATGAAACAACTTCCTGCTTTGTACACAAACTCGAACAGAAACAGCATTCCAAGAWGAGATCTGCACATGATAATATTTGAAGAAAATAGTGGATTTATTTAGATAATATTGACACTTTTATGGGGTCATTAATAAAGATCTGCCAGAGCTAGCAAAATCTGATTAGAGAGTACAAAGCAGAAGTGTTTAGTGTTAACTTTACTTTTATCTTCAGTAGTTAGGCCACACTCATTTCCTCCAYGAAAAAAGGCCTGATTATTTTTTCTCACTTAAAATCTTGCCGCTAATTACAAATGTGAATCAGACGAGTGATGTTCTTGCAGTGTCAGGGATTTTATTTTTGAGTGTGATTTGCATTGTTGATTTGCTATGCACACATACATATGTGTAGCTGCAGATTTAATGAGTAAAAAGAGCAGCTGGTCCTGTTTAAAGGCAGTCGGGCGAAGGGGTTGCACGGTCCAACACTGCTGTTCCTTCTGCTCACGGCTGAACTGTGCTGAATTTGCTGCTTGTGGACAGCTCTAGTTTGTCATAGGAAAGTGAGTGGGTTTGGGAAACCAGAAAATAAACCCGTGCTTGCTCCTGTCATCCACTCAGCCCGGTAAATCAGTGTGCAGAGGTGTTGGTGAAAACAGCACTCCTTAGGCTTACTCTGTTGCTTTCTGAGACAAATAGAGAGAAATGCYGAAGGTGGAGCAGGATTCGAGGGCAGGCCAGCAGCGAGGAGGCCGGGAACATGGAAGAATTGGATTGGAGCATGGCATGTGTTCCCCTGCTGTGTCCAAAATGAACCACTGAATAGGTACAAATGTAGATGGCAGGATAAAAATGGAAGCTATTCAAACCAAAAGCAATTAACTTGTATACAGATGGCTTTCTGGCATGCGAAACTGCACAGATTTTCATGGCTTACTTTTTTAGATGTGCCGTGGAAGGTTAAAGCCTCTATATGTCCATTTCCAGCTGTACATGAACATAAAACAGATAAGGAAATGAAGCCAACGGAGCTTTGTGTATAGCTTCAGACCTGCTCACAGAGATAGGCATCTAAAACATTAGTGCAACATCCTGTCCTGTCAAATCAACAGCATATCACTCTTTTATGAGAAAAAAAATACATCAGAGGAATCCTTCTGATTCCATAAAAGTGAAGTATGGAGAATTACTAAGTATATGTCATATTTTCAGGATAAAGCCTAGGACCTGGGAATCCTGAAAAGAAGTGGGTGATTGATTTAAATATAAAACCTTTGGGTTCTTCAGGCAGCGTTGGTACAGCCTGGAGACTGTGCCTCTGCAGACCCTGGGAGAACAAAGTGTGTTGTTCGTGTGCTCTGATCCTAAATAAAGCAGTGCGAGCAATTAACTTTTCAAAATGCTTCTTAAGTCAGGCTTTAAAAAAATAATAATTTGGGGCTAACATGAAATCTACTCATTTGTACTCTGGTAGAGAAATTTATTAAAAAATAATGCTGTGCGTGGGTAAAAAGCTTTTTTTTGGTCTTGCATTTCTTCACTTTTTTTTTWAAGAAAAAGCAAACTTGGATTTCTGAAGCCTTGTTAGAATGGTTAAAATGTTTAGACCCAGACCAGGTTTTCCCAAGCTGTGGTTTGGGTGCCTTTCTGAAGACCATYATCACCTCATGTCTATGCAGTGACCAGGACTTGTCACTGCAATACAGGAACTGTACAAGAGGAGCAGTTACAGCCCTGGTACAAACTACGCTGAATTTTGTCCCTCAGTTTCTTCCTGGTGACTCTAGTAGCTGAAGCAATTTGTCTGTAGCTTCAGTAGTTGCTTTTTTTTCRGTGAAAAACTCATTTGTCTGCAGCCAAGTAGAGTAGCCACCACCTGGTGATGCACATCTGGCACCTGCTGGAGCGCTTCCCAGGGGACCCCCAGACTTTCCTTATGGCATCATGTGCTCTRTGGATCTCTGTAGGGACCTCTCTTAAACTCTGCCTGCTCCGGCTGTGTTAGCACCGTGGTGAGCCTGCAGCTGTATGAGCCGTGTGTTTTCTCCCACAATTTATTTCCTTTCCAGTCAGCTGGAAGCTGGGAGGAGACCCCAGAGTCTGGCATTCATTCTGCTGTGGAAGGTGGGACCTAGTCTTTCAGAGAGAAATTTGCACTGGGAGATGCAGAAGCCTGTCCTGTTATTTCCAGTGGAATGTGGCACCTGTTTACTCGCAGCTAATAAGACTTCTCTACTTAATGTTCTCTGGGGTATGTGTTTCTCCCTGGTTCCACTTGAAGCGCTTTCTCATGGTTAATGATCTGAATTTGCCAAGCACACTGACTCATTTCAGTGCTGTTTTTCATTATGTAAGCTATTAACAGGTCACTGCTCAGGCGCTGGAAAATCTGTTTAAGGCTAATAGCAAGGTGCACAAGTGCCTCTCCATGGTGTATTTGCTACCTGTGCACACGTGTGCTGGCTTGATAGTTTGTAGAAAATCCCACGGCAATGTGGGGTGCAGCACCTATTCCATTAGCACTCGATTCCTAATCAGCCTTTCATTAACACATGCAGCACTTCACCTTCTCTAGGATTTTGGTGCTATATGACTGAAGGAGGGTGAGAGGAAACACGCTGCCGTATGGAGGAAGGTGTTGATAAGTAAGGAAATCAAATTATTCCCAGGAGAAACCGTTCTTGTGGCAAAGGAGGTAATAACTCAGCCTAAGACATCGTCCTGGAGCCTTGTTTCCAGTGGCTGTATATGCAAATCTGTCTCTCAGTCATAGAATATTCTCCCCGAAATTCAGTAACAAGGCTGTTGAGGAATCGGCATTCGTGAAGATGGGTCAAAAGATAAGTGGTTGGATACAGGAGAGCTGTGAGGGGAAAAAAAAAAAGAGAAAGAGAGAAAGGAATTATTTTAGGTCTCAGATTTTGACTACTCTGTTATGTCAGGGAGTAATTACTACGAGAGCTGTTCTTGCCATTGCCTCCTCTTGGTTACACTCAGATACTGTCCCTCTGCTTGCAGATAGTTATGTTCACTGCACAGGCTTTAAAATTTTTCCTTCACTGTATAGACAGGCTTTTTGAGAACTGCTGGATGAATATCAGAGATGGGGCAAGATAGAATTTTGTTTCTGAATTTTGTGCATTTTCTAGAAGAAGAAGAAAGGAGGGTCTCATTTCATAGATAAAGCAGAATATCAGAAAACAGCCTCTTTTTTTTTCTTTCTTTTTTTTTTTAAAATTTAATTTGCAGTTTTTGTGGCTAAAGACCACTATTAGGATCAGCTTTCATTTTCTTCTTTTATTTATCTATTTTTTCCTTCTCTGGATAATATCTTGGAAATCCTCCTAGGGACCAAGCAGGAGAACAAAGAAATAAAAAAGACCACTCGCTTGCACCTCATTCATTTTGGAGGAAGGTCTAGATTAGGCCTCCCACAGGTAACAGATCATAGAAGAAACATTCCTYTTCCCAAAGATTCATAGCCCAGGAGGTAGAGCAGAAGGCCTGGGATGTCAGTGCCCTTCCTTAKGAGGGAGATCCTGCAGGAGACTTGCCTTGGAGGTAGCTTGCGTTGGTTAGAACAAATGTTAATACAATCCTGAGGTCTGTAAAAGCTTTTCAGCATAAAGCAAGGCAGAAACATTTTCCCCTCAGGGAAAAAGGGACACTGAAGTATTTATAGTGTTGCTTAGTGTTGTACACTGAAGTATTTATTATATAAGGGGTATTTGTGTGGTAAAGAGAGAATGCAGATTTTG
Source organism: Eudromia elegans (assembly GCA_003342815.1). Lineage (NCBI taxonomy): Eukaryota > Metazoa > Chordata > Aves > Tinamiformes > Tinamidae > Eudromia > Eudromia elegans. The sequence goes on from PTEX01000100.1 coordinate 1,192,860, forward strand.
CTCAGGGTAAAAAGAACAGGATGAATGATGCTAATGAAAATGTGATTGATGGAAGCAGGAGTTTGTCTACCATGCCACTCTCATATTTTCTGAGCCCCAGCAATAATTCTGTGGACATTTGAGTTAAATGATGGGTAGATTAAGCCTTTGGCATACTAAATTTGGACTGAGAGTTTATTATGCCAAGATGGAGGTGGGATGAATCCAAATAGGATCTTTCAGATCTGTCAGTTGGGCAYCTATTCTCCCCATGCAGTCAAGAGGGAGAAAGCAGCTTCAGGGAGCGATTCAGCCCAGCTATGTTTTCAACTGCACTTTGGAAGTGCCTTCCTCTCCAGACCATAGTAACGCAGTGGCAGCCTGGATTTGCTCCATCCAACCCTAGGCTCCTAATCAGGCATCTCAGTTGCCCTGTGGAATATAAGAAGAAGCCAAGTCAGCGGTGGAAGGTAGTTGAGATGTGTCTCTGTTTTCCCCGTGATACAGGAAAACATGCTGATTAATCAGTGGCACTCTGACAGCCACGCTTGTTCTGTTTATTTCGCTCCCTAGCACAGGCACGAGTTTTACAGGCTTGCCCTGTTATCTGATCTGGTTTCTCCACGTCCTGTTTTTGTGACTAAGGAGAACCCACATTCTGCTGAGTGTCTGCTGTGATAAGGCYCTACCTGCCAAGCTCAACGCCATTAATCATTTCCATATTTTGTTTGTTTCAGCTAACGTCCCTAAACATCATGTAGCAGGGCCTTACAACAACTTCTCGGGTAGATTCAGTGCCCTGATTTCCTGGTGACGTCCACTGGTGCTGTGTTGGTGGCCGCAAGCAGCGGGAYGCAATATTTCAGGAGTTCCTCTATGCTGCTTTTCAAGAGGGATTTGAGCCCCGTTTGTAGGCGATAAAAATTTCTTGCAAGAATTTAACTCTGCAGAGGTCCAGGGCTTGTAAGGCAGGCACTCGTGTGACATGATGAACTCGGGGACGGTGGAAAGCCAGGACTGCGTGCCCTCGCTTGAAGCCTAACGATCAAGCTGACAGAGCAGAGATTGCTGTGTGATACGGCAGGATCAATTAGCCACCTGCCAGGGATTTTCTGTGACTCAGAGAGGTAATGGCTSGCTGGCTGCTGCTTTCTAGGTAGCTCCTCTTGATATGGCCCTGTGTCCTTCTCCGTCATGCTTATAACCTAATTCCTGACATTGCAAACGACTTGTGTTTGTTCTCGTTATGTGATGCGTGTCTCTGGGATGAGTCAGGCGCACAACTCATCATGACCAAGACAGCTGGAATTATGCTGTGCCACAGAAGATACCAATTTAGTGACTACTATTGTTTTGTCTAATATATGGGAAGTCAAGCATATGTTAATTATTTTTCTTCGGAACAGACCCATTAAAATTTAAACTGGTATTGTTAATGGCTCGAATATCTCTTTCAGTAATGTGAAAATGCCATGCAACCAACAGGCTTTGCAATCCCCTACTTGAGCACGAGAGGAAAACTCTTCAAAAGCTCCGTGCCAGAGCATGCTTCCCCTTCYAACAGAGAGAAAGGACACGCTGCATCTCAAAAAGATGATTCTATTTATTTATTTATTTAAAGATGAGCTTTAAAAGGCCAGATAGAGAACAGTACGTAAACTCTGAAATTTTATGTCTCCTACTCAGTTAGTACTAGAATATTGGGTGCACTCTCTGTTTTGGGCTTAGTACAAAGAAGATAACTACTCTTTTGTCTCTAAACATAAAATCTTGATTAGTCAAATACCTTTCTAGTGTAGAAATATTTTAAATTGTGTAGGTTGTGGGCAAGCAGCTTCTATTACCTGAATCCMCAGAGAAAGCTAATTGAGGAGGACCATAATGTGGTATTTTAATATTGCAGCGGGGGTGGCGTTTTGAGAACCTAATCCTTTGAAGTTGTGAGAACTGTGTGTCTGAACCCCATTTTCTGAATTGCAGAATCTTTATAATGACTTTAACATTTAGCCCCTSTATTAGGAGGGCTTAAGCTGGAAAATTCAAGCCACTTGGGAGAGCAAGAAACTTTTTTTTTCTTTTAAATGATGAATGGCTTCTTATGCAGAAAGGGAGTATTATCTAACTGATTGGGATTGTTTTAAAATAGGATGTGCCTACACTGCATGAATAAATTTGACAATTTTGGGCTTAATTGGGTAATGCAATTGCAYTCACAGGCACTTCAACACTGTGGCAACAATTAATGCATATAAACTTGCTGGGTTTTCTTGTGTAGTTATAGTACATTTCAAAAACTCATTTGTAATGAATTAGGATCTTCTTATAACTTAGAATGCCAAGAAAATTTTGATATCTTTACTGTAAGTGTTTCTAGTTTAAAAGATCCTGTAATTGTTACAGCTGCTCAGTGTAATATTACACAGGAGCCCAGGAGCRTTTCCCTTTGCCAGCCAGGATCTGCAGGTGCTTCACCTACTGAATACMGCAAGCCTTAGTACATACAAGCTTCTGGGACACACTGCAGAGATACAGGGAGAGTTCGTACAGATGATCAACTCCTTYCTCTTTCCTCCTCTTCTCACTCCCCCCACTACCTAAAATTCTAGCCCCAAACACAGAACCACCTAAATATAAAACTTTGCAAGAGTCTCACAAAACAATAGATGTGCTATTGTTAACTRTCTAAGCTTAAAGATCAAGAATCAGAGGCCCAAAATATAGAATTTGAGAATAAGAAAGGCTTTTTTTTTCAATCTTTCAGAATTTTAATTTATCTCAACTTCTGTTGTTGTGTGTGTGAGGGGGTGGGAAGTAATTTGACAGTGAAAAGCACAGCTCTTTCTGATTTCTCAAGCTGGSAATATTGCCTTTTGCTCACCCTAAAAAAAAACAAATGTTCCACAGTTCTTATCTCTACCCTGTTTCTTCCTTCCGCTTCACCATCGGGACCTGGAGTCCCTTCTGAGGTAGGACTGCTAAATACAAGTGTGCAATATCCTGAGCCCTCAAATGCTTTACTTGCTTTCAAATTATCTCTTTTCTTAAAAAAAAAAAAAAAAAAAAAGGTCAGTTTTTCAATTTCACATTATTTTTCCGATAAAAATGGAGCTGGTGAGAGGACTCCATATTGGGCATTTTTGTTTTCCTTGAAGTCAACACAGTACATGAATGACCCCCAAAACTGCTTCCCAGTGATGGATGCAGAATGCATAATGCTAAACAAGAGGCAGATTATTTTCTGAAGAGAGAAAACTGTGATTTGCTGCATGAGACAGTTTGAAATAATGAAACTGAAAAGGGTTCACCCCGCTGCAGATGCCATCCTTGGGATGCAGATGGGGGGGTCTTTTTCCCAGTCATTCTTTCCAAGCATTCCAAATGTTAACCACAAGTCCAATGAAATCCCCTCTGGAAAATTTCACCCCCCTGGCTCTCTCTCCCTTTCCTACTCATCCTCCTCGGGGATGAACACTCAGTTTTTTCCTGTGAATGTTAAATCATCCGTCTCTCCAGATATTTCCATGTGAATGCAGAAGCCTGAAGTAAGAGACTTATGTATTCTTCATCCCTGCTGCACAGCCATGGTTCTTTTAACAGAGCAAAGCATGCAATAAACTGGACAAAGAAATCAAGTATACTTGGCTGTACAGGTCTGAAGGCATTTTCTTGCCATAGCATCTTTAATGTATCGAGAATCTTGCTAACTCTTRGAAAAAAAACACCATGCAAACTGGGCTTTATGTAGTCATTACATATGATTATTTTTAAATGGTTAATTCCTGCACTTCTAGTTGAAACAGAAAGAAAATATTTCTTYTCTCCWTTTTTTTTTAMATKAATTCAACRTTATAGAGCAATGAATAATTACAACAASCCTAGCTTTTGATTAAAATATCATGATTAGGAATAACTGCCTGATTAAGAATAATAAAATTGATTTCTTAATGACAATTTGCAGAAAATATATTTTTWAAAAATCTTTCTATTTCTTTGATCTGCCTTTCTGTGTGGCACTTGCATAACTCTTTAGCCAGCTTGTATAAAACTGTAGGATAAAAGTTGCTTCTTGCAACATTTTTAGGCCTTTTTTTTTTGTAGGCAACGTCTCTGCCTCACAGTTATTGTGCAGGTATTAAAATGCTGTTTCCTTTCACCTCTGAAGAGATGCTCCTTTCCTCCTTTTACTATCGCTGCTCACTGCCCCCATCACGTGCCTTCCCCTGCAGCCTGTATGTCTGC